>JAUTXW010001903.1:600000-1086794 GCA_030620095.1 Kuschelorhynchus macadamiae | reverse complement strand
ACAACTTTTTTCTACAAAGGTGTACCGAAAAATTATTTGTTCTAAAGATACCAGTTGTTGAGAAAGCCCGATATTTTTTGAAAATCAGCAGCTTGTATCTTGAGAACGAATAATTTTTCGATACATCTTTGTAGGAGAAAATTTGTTCATTTTGACAAGGTCTATCATATCCTCAGTTTTTGTAAAGTTCTGAGCAACTTTATCTGGCGTCTAAATCGCCCCATAACCCACGCAGAAATTTGCAAATTTCTCAAAAACGGTTGCACTTAGGGTTGTTAAGCAAGTATACACTTTTTTCTTAGAACAGGTTTTGGAGTAAGATACGATTATAAAAAATCTCAAAAGTTTACTGTCAAAAAAGTTACGGAAAATTAAAATAAATAATGATAGCGTACGGAACGCCCCCTACGTACTACATAAAAATTAATACTATATTTTGATTTCTTACTTCGAAAACCCCCTGGTTACCAAATTTTGTGCAAAAATATTATTTTTTGCCAAAGTTATCCAAAAAAATTGCAAATCGAATTTTCATTTCAACACCCTGTATCTCTGTTATTATTAACTTTTGGACTGGAGTAAGTTTGGTTAAATCGCTATATTTTTACTCAAAGAATCTGTAGTTATGCTGTGTACCATTAGTTAGCGGACACCCTGTTTATTGTCGTAATTTTTGTTATAACAATAAAACTTCTCAAGAGAACGGTGACTATCGGTTTAAAAATGGAACATAGAAATTTACATATATACAAAATAAATATGAGTAAAAAAAGATTTCAGCCATTGGCATTTATCCGAAACATCGATCATCATGAATTTCATCAAACTCAGCCAACAAATTGTATATACATATAATTATTTGACAATACATTATAAATTGTATACACTTTCCATAAAAAAGAGAGGCTTCTGAGTATGTACTTAGGTAGAAAATAGGCAAATCGTCATATTCATATATAAACTGCATAATAAGTGAGGTGCAATCCTTTAAGATGGTTTCGGTTAAAAGCCAATTTATGGATTTGTGATTAAGTTTGCAATGGGTAATGTAAACTAAACTTACTGTCGAATAGGAAAGCTTCGACAAAGCGTACTTTCTAGAAAGCATCACGTTATTTTTGTCAAGTCTGTAGATAGTAAGTTTTTCAAATATTAATGTTATTTACATGAGAACTAACATAAGAGAATGATTCTGCAGCCAAAGTGGCAAATAAAATTGTTGACTCGCGGTTTTTAAATCATTGTTATGATATTTATATCAGAAATGTAACTATTTTAAAAATTCATCAGTCAGTCATTCAATCCGTGAAAGATTAATTAATACAAAGGCTTTAAACATACATACATCAATAACTTGTAACTAAGATTTCTCCGCAATCTCAAAATATTAGAGAATTGGCAATCACGCTGGACGTCAAAACATTTGTTGTTTGGGGAAAAATATACAAGGACGCATAAAAGATTCCTAATTTATAATGTAAATAAAATATATGCCGGACGTCCAACTATTTGAAAATGCAAAGACGCAGAATCATGGCAGAATACAAATGGACTGTTTTTTAAAGAAATAGTAATATATATTAAATAAAGTTAATAGTTCTAAGTGCAGAAACATTCTCCTCAAAAGAAAACATAAAAATATCGCGATATACACAGATGGACGCAGAACCACTGGATTATGAAAAGATGCAGAAATGATATTAAGATGTATATATATATATATATATATATATATATATATATATATATATATATATATATATATATATATATATATATATATATATATATATATATATATATATATATATATATATATATATATATATATATATATATATATATATATATATATATATATATATATATATATATATATATATATATATATATATATATATATATATATATATATATATATATATATATTATATATATATATATAAAAAGTTATATAAAATTTAGGAATACTGCCTGATGAGCTTATATATATATATATATATAAAAAGTTATATAAAACGAAACGGGGCAGATACCACGGTAGCAGATTGGCACCTTGGCCCTGGAAACAAACATAGCTTCATGTTTTGGTCGATTCTCGACAAAATGGTGAAGGAGTAATCCTTACCGTTCCTATATATATATATATATATATATATATATATATATATATATATATATATATATATATATATATATATATATATATATATATATATATATATATATATATATATATATATATATATATATATATATATATATATATATATATATATATATATATATATATATATATATATATATATATATATATATATATATATATATATATATATATATATATATATATATATATATATATATATATATATATATATATATATATATATATATATATATATATATATATATATATATATATATATATATATATATATATATATATATATATATATATATATATATATATATATATATATATATATATATATATATATATATATATATATATATATATATATATATATATATATATATATATATATATATATATATATATATATATATATATATATATATAGCCTGTACTTTTCGCATGCATGGCCCTTAAGTTTAGAATGAAATTTGAAGAAATCGGATAAGTAGTTTTTTTGCTATGCCGCGCACAGAGACTGACGGACAGACATACCTACAGACAGACGGAATTGAGAAAACATGTTTTCCGGCATCTAGAGACCCTTAAACGTAAAGATTTGAAAAAATCTCACGTGGGAAGTAATAACTAATTATCTTGTTATCACAATACAAAAAAAAACAAGTTTTCTTTGCACAGGGGTGGCCCGCACTTAAATAAATGACACTGATTGATAAAAAAATCTTACTTTCATTAAGTGGCTGCATAAACAGAACATATCCTGATTGTTCTACTGTTTCGAACCGCCTTCCGACTTTATTAAGGCGCTTGCCATTTGGTGTATTTTTGTTTTTGCCAACCAAAAAATTTTAACCAAATACATATTTAGCGAATTTTCTTATTTAGTCCCTCGGCATTTAATATATAAAATAATATTAAGTGGCTATCTTAACAATATTGAGTAATATAATAAAAAAAACTATTTTCTTTCTCCCTGTATATTTGTAAATAGCCCATCGAGATTTAATAACTCGATAAAAGAATCACACAACATTTTGGTATTCACTGTGTTTTCTAATTTGATTCATAATGTTGGTGACCTCTGGACCCGCACGATAAGACCGCATTCGACTATAACTGTTTTTTGTTTTTTAAATGCTAATCTTTACAACTAGTCAGTTAAATCAGGTTTCTATATTTTTGCATTTTATAAGTAATCTTGTTCAAAATATAAATCATAAACATATATTACATAAAACATTTTCACAATAATGTTCAATGTTCAATGGTTACATCTTGGTCCTAATTTTAATTCAAAAAAAGGCTTAGATTTTTCTGGCTCATTGAGTATGAAGTAAATATCAATGGAAATGTATAGCGCAATCACAAGCGAACAGTTAGAAATTGATTCCATTCTGACACGGTCTAATCCCAAAATGCGTTATTTCTCTATTAATCACTAAACTGCGTCATTTCAAGCAAATAGCTTCCCACAACCCAAACCTTCCTGAAGATGATACATTAAAGTTTAATTTGTGTTAAATTCATATCAGCGGTAGACAGCTCGGGTTTCGTCGTAATTTTTTTTTAATCAATCATTAATTCCCAAGAGACAATATTGTTTATAATAGGGAACTAATTAACAATAGAAAAATAGAAAAATGTTCACACATTGTTATAAATTATGAATAAATTAAAAACTGTAAATAATAAAGGGAACTAATAAATAACTAATATAAAACACATAAAAGTATAAGCATTATTATAAATTACAAATAAATTAAAAACTGTCAACATTAAAAAAATATATCAAACGTGAAGATATTAATTCCTTAAAAAATATTGCTTTCAGTGTTTTTTAAAAGTATCAATTTTGTTAATATTTTTTATCGTGTTGGTAGATTATTGTAATAATTAACCCCACTGTGTAATATACATTGTTTGCCAAAATTACTTTTAAATTTTATGGTGGAGAAATAATCGTTTTGTCTTGTATTATGGTCATGAATGTTATTATTTCTAATAAAATTTAAATTTGTATTTTTCATATTTTTAGCTGATGAATGAATAAAAATACATAATTTAGTTTTATACATCATAGAAATGTTTAAAAGATTTTTAGGCTTATATAGGTTAATGGTGGGCTGCAGATATGGTAAACGGTAAATACATTTTATTGACTTATTTTGTAATTTTTCTAATAGTTTTATTGTTTTTTTACATGCAGCGCCCCACAATGATATTAGATACTGTAATTTTGAATAAATGAAAGCAAAATATATATATATTTTAACAAATTAAGAGAAATATAGAAATTTTGATATATATATAAGGCTAAAAATTTAATACACTGAATAATTAATTTTGATTATTAGAAAAAAATATTGGCGGAATATCTGTATTTCGAATAATATTCGATATATACATGACAGAGGATTTCTGAAAGTTTAAAGTTCATTTTTGTGCCTGTAACCAATTAGTAATTAAATTTAAGTCTTTATTAATAATAACATTTATTTTTGCAAAATTATCTCAAGTATAGAGAAGGGTGGTATAATCAGCAAATAATTTAATGGAGCCTTCTAAATTTAACAGAGATACAGAATTTATATATATTAAAAATAAAATTGGAGCCAATATAGATCCTTGAGGCACACCAGATAAAATTTTTTGACGACTGCTTTTATTTTTGCCAATTTGAACAAACTGCTTTCGATCCAACAAATAATTTTGGAACCAAAACTATAAACTATATAGTACCTCTTATACCGATATGAAACAAGTTTTTAATCAATATTTTATGGTCTAGTGTCAAAAGCTTTACACAAATCCAAGGATAATAGGCAACATTTTTCATGTCTATCTAAAGCAAGTTGAATTCGTGTTACTTAATCAATTGCTGCTACCTCAGTGTCCTTGGATTTGCGAAAGCCGTACTGATCAAAAACGAGATATTCTGATTTTCTAAAAATTGTTCCACTTTATCGTAGATAAATCTCTCAATTATTTTTGAAAAAACTGACAGGATAGATATAGGGCTGTAGTTATTTGGGTCACTTTTTAGGCCATTTTTAAAAATAGGAAAAATTTTGGCAATTTTTAATTTGTTGGGATAAGTTTGTTGTTTGAAAGAAGTTTTGATTAGATGACATAAAATTGGAGTAAGTTCACATTTGGTAATTTTAATAATTTTTACTGGTATTTCGTCATATCCGCAGGCTTTAAATGGATCTAATGAATCTATTATTCCAGCAATTGTGTCTTCATGTATATCTTCTATGTTTAAAAAAATTGAATGTGAATTTTCGGTGTATTCGGGAAAATTTCCAGATGGAATCTGTTCTGCTAATCGTTGTCCAACGTTTATGAAATGATTCAATTTGTTTATTATTAATATAAAGGTGGTCAATTTGTGTTTTCTTTTTCGCTGGTTTTTCATGGAGTAAAATATTTATATTTGGTTATAATAATCTCTTTTTTTCAATCGATTCATCTTTTTTACATTTTTGTTTAAAGTTTCATAAATTTCACAGAATTCTTTATTTGTTGGCTGTTTTTTCTTTTTATGGTAATATTTATCTCGATTTTTAATTAGATTTGTCAAAGATTTGTCAAACCAGAGTTTTGAATTTTCTTTAAGACAGGTATTTAATCTGATAAATATTTTACGTCGCTACCAAACAGTTTTTTGTACAATGGCAGTCGTCGCAAATAACTTGATAGCCAAACATGCATGCAAAGAGTTTTTAAATTGTTTACAGTATGCTCGTCAAAAATGAAAATTCTGCAGTGTTTCAAATCGTCAATTTTAAAAAATCTGAACTATATACAATGTATCTTTGAAACGTTTGTTTGTGGTTTTATAAAGGTTTTTCTATTTCCATGTATGATGACTCCGTATTACGGTTTTCCTTACGGACCATAATTTCCTGAAGAAGGTCGTGCTTGACCGAAACCTCAAAAATGCATTAAAAAAACAACAGAAAATAAAAATACAATATACAGGGTTTTAGAGTAGTACAAGAATAACGTTGGTACAACATAGTAGTTCAACGTGGGCCCACCTCGATCTTTCGATCGGCCTATTTACGGGCGCTGATTGGCTTCAATCAGCGCGGTAGGTTACCGTAGATTGCTCATTTCTTTTAATTCAGTTTTATACTTTGCGTCTGTGGAATTGTATGTTTTTGTGTGTTCTATACTTTCGTGTTTTGGAAGTTTAAGTTTAATGGCTCCCAAGAAAGTGGGAAATAAAGGAAGAGCCTTGCGCGGCCAAGTAAAAGAAATTATTAATCGGAATGCTGCATTTATGCAAAAAGAAGCAGAGGCAGCTCTACAAATTCCTCTTAAAAACTTTAGATAAGTAAAATTCAATTTGTTCAGTATTTTATTCATAAAAAAGTTTTTGCAAAAATGTTTCGAAACGTACAGTGTAACATTCTATTATGGGGAAAGAATATTAGGAATCAGTAAAACTACGTTTCAAGCTGTTAGAAAATAAGAAACGTTTATGCAAATTTAGCCACCACATGTTTTTCTAGCCTAGCCCTAAGAACAGCCGACAAAGCGAGAAAAAGTTTCCGCAAAACCCTAACCTCAACTGTGATATAAAGAATATAATTTATAATTTTTACATTACCAAGAAAAGGTTACCCACATTAAAGGAGAGTATGTTTACACAGAGTAAATATTATGGTCAAATCAACCAAATTTATAATTTTCTCCAGAATATTTTAATATAAAACATTTTTAAGTTTTTATAGCTTTACTGAGGAAAATGCAGCATCAACTTGACATCACAAGTTCATAAGAAACGTTGTAGAAGCTCATAATATCTCTAAAATTTAGGTATGTAAATTCTGATAATATCTAAATATCTCTAAGTGTTATTACAAAAATATCCTTTTATGATTTTTTAGTCAACGCTTTTATACTACAATTATTAAAGTAGAAATATAGTAGAAATAAATTGTTAATTTTTCAAATGGAAAAAAAACAGAATCAAATCTGCTCTAACAGAACATTCGACTAAAATTCATTTTCTCAAATAATTGTTCAGTACAGAGAAGAAGGAAGAAATATTATCTATACAGATGAAATCTACATCCACAGTAGCCACGTAGCCACACACAATCTCTCTGTTGGTCGGATCAGAGTAACAGGGAATTATAGAAACCGATCTCTAAAGGCATCTCTTGCGGCGGAAGAATTTGATTTTCTACCAATGGCTTACTCACCTTTAAATTAGGTACAGTAAAACTTGTGTCCCCACTTTTAATACAGCTCTCTGTGATACATTCATTATTGGATTTACTCATTGTAGTGGAATTCGGAAATTTCCATCAATATGACCCGATGGTTAATAATGGGTCAGGTCAGGTACCATAATATTCTCAAGCTATAATATACCAACGTACAAGGCAATAATCCACAATAAAAAATAACAAACCTAATATATTTTTATTTTAGACTCACTAGGAGACTATCATGCCGATATGAACCACTTTTAATTTTATGAAATTGGTTGAAAGTAGCTGCTACCAAATTTGCCGGGGACGTGCGTTTTAATACTCGACAACGCATGCTTCCACAATGCAACGACAAAGAAAAATGTTACTTCTTCAAGCCTTAAACAAGTAAAGATTAAGTGCCTACAGAATAAAAATATTGTTTTCGATGAAAAATTGACAAATACAAAAGTTTACGCAATAATTCAAAACAATAAACATCATTTCCGCGCACTTATGTATTAGATCGGTTTTTAGAAAATAATAGTCACAAAGTTCTAAGATTGTCTCCGTATCATCCAGAACTGAAACCCTATTAAGAAAATATGGGCCAACGTAAAAAAAAAATTGGGTGGCAGTCCATAATACTACATTTGTGTTAGTTAGTCGACGTTGAAGCCCTAACTCGTCAAAAGATTTTGCGACTCGACACTCAAAGAATACGAGATGTCACAAATAGAACGGGAACAAATTGTTTTTTGTAATTTTACGTACGATTTACGGTAAAACCCTTCCAGTTAATCAGGTGTGAATAATAAACTTATCACTAGAAACTACCGTGGATGGTTTAATTGCCGTCATAAACGATATACTTTGAGATGTAGTGGAGAATCTTGTAAACAAATGTTTAATAAAACATTTCGTATTGCATTTTTATATTATTTAATTTAGTAAGTCACTACACCACTGACCAGTAAATCACACCCACTTGTATACGCGAGCACGTGGATGTACCATCCTTAAGTTTGTATTTCTATACAAATTCGATGGGGTATCATTGGCATCTCAAAAACCCTAAGAAATACGAAGTTGGTTAAATTACTACTTCCAAAGGTATCCATAAAAAAGCGAAATTCGTCTTTTTTTTTTATTTTTTTCAGAATGCATTTGAAGCTATATTACAAAATAACTACTTTTCCTCCTCCACAAGATAATGCACTAAGATTTAAAATCCAAAGGTTCGTCTTCGAGGTCTGTCTCATCTTCAACTTCATTTTTTTTTAAATACGGACCTGGATTTTTTGGTTCACTTTGACTTCAACAAAACCATGTTAATAAATAGAAAAAAAACTTACAAAAATTTTACTTTATTAGTCAGTGTATCTCAATTACGCTTACGTCTCCCCTTCACATCGGACTTCCCAACTCAAATGATAACATTTTAATACAATATTAACAAGATGCTAAAAATATGTTATTTTAAGAGTTATGGTTCTTGAGATTAGACACTGTCAAAATTTTATTATCATTGTATGGGCTCTGAGTCCCAACAGAATCATGCATTTACATCACGGAGACAAATATTGGCAGCTTATTGTTCAAATCCTGTGGGGTACGATAAAAAAAAATCAAAAACTACACAGGCATTAGTTATTACTAACCTGTCAAACATTATGTTTGCTTGGACCCAAATATCACAACAATATTAAGACAATTCGAAACCTGTATTACAATTTACAGCGTATCTCAGTTTTTCTCTAAGAGTACTTTTCTTTTGGTAGTTCGGCAATTTCAGTAGGTTAAAACAGGTCGACGACGTTGGAAGACGGTTTTGAGGGTCCTTTTTCCGTATAGTGAAAAAACCTCTGAAGACACTACCTATAAAAATTGTTATAGTTAAATACCTTATTAATAAATGACAAAAGCTGATCTATTGTTGCTATATCACTTTATGTATAAAAATATAGCGATACATATTTTCAAATGTTTGCACTAAAATTTCTTATTTGTCAAATTTTCCTTTAGAATGTATGATAACTTCTATTTGTTAATAAGTAAGATTTAATAGACTTCCTTTTAATACCAAGTTTTGTTTATGAGAATATATTATCAACCAAACTTCATAGGTTAACTAAAAAAAGGTATCACTGTGTCTAAATCTTACCTATAGTATCGCCAGTATCTTCATCATCTCCAACTTCAACACATCTGATAGAAAATGGCGGTTCTAAATGGGCAAATCCCAGCAAAGGCGGTTTAGAACAGCTTGTCACAAACTAAAAGTAAAAAAATTAAATTATTTATGTTCCCTACAGATTTTTTTTACAGAATTTGGCTCTAGTATAAAACAGTTCGATACGACGGTTTTAGGCAGTGGCTCTTCCTTCTATAAACCAGTGACTATCAAAATCTTGCCCAAGTTTCAATTTAATTATGTTTTTAAGTTTTATAATAAAAGTTTTCTTTCTTTCTCATTTTATTTCTTGTGTGAGTACTGTCCCCGTAGGCGTAATCCACTCCCATCGGAACCTGTGGCAGGTCAAGCCACCGAGACCATGGGGCATTAGGATTTAAGAACGGAAGTCAAGTAAATTTTGATGTGGTACCAACCAACAGTCTAAAACGTCGTAAGTCAGTATAATCTACACGCAACAGGTTGCCAAAAGATGGGTAGCATAACCAATCATACCCTTAAAGTGTTGGAATCCAGACGTATGGAATCCAAGGGCTAGCTCACTTTGTGCTACCCCTTTATTTGGACAATCAAGGTATGGAACCACTTGTAGGGACTTGCCCTACACCCTACTTACATCACTCCGACTGGTGAAGTCATGTACGTCACAGATTGAAAACAAACAATTTGGGGCTTTCCTCTCCCGCGGGTGTGCGAAGTCCTCAACCCTGACCAACAAGGGTCGTCTAGCTGTCATATAAGCCAAAGATCGGTCTTAGGAAAATTTTCCACGCTAGAGGACACCCGGGTTCCCTTTATTAGTGAGCATATGAGGTATTTCGAAAAAATAGGATGATTTCCTCCAAAAACAGCACCCACCTCTTCACAAATCAACCCTAAAAATATAAAAGCAAGATTTCGGTTAACTTGGCAAAGAAGCCGCGTTTTTTAAGTTCACAATAGGAGCTATACATATAGAAATCTAATACGATACCACTTCAAAATCTGAGCTAAAATAAAGTGTGATATAGGGATAAACTGGTAACATTTTTGTATAAACCCATTATGACGGAACAAAATGGCGGCCTAATAAAATGTTTATATATTCGGTAAAATTCCAATTCAGGGAATAAAATCTTTTTTATAGAGAAAGGGCATAATGATTTTTTATAAACTACTTAAATAATGTTCTGGAAAAAAATAAATTATAATAATAATAATAAATTAAAAACTTTAAAAAAATTAAAATAAATTACAGTTGTTGCCAAATAATTATATCCATATATAGACTATGTATTATAAGTAGTTGATTTCTGTACGAGGGAAGTCGTGGTTAGTGGCAAATTTGCCAATTTTTTAAAATTAAACAGTCAGACAGGAATGCTAAAAAACGACCTAGTGAAGTTCCAGTATTTGGTAGACACATAATTTATTCCCAAAGTCATTCAACAAAATACCAAAATATATAGATATTTGAGAAATTAACAAAGGCATAACACTTATCTAAGAAGCAGAAACCATGTGGATCATAGAGTGATATTTTCATTGTAAATTAAGACAAAAATATATTTAAAAATGGGCAAAAATATCCAATTTACTTAACAAAGACAAACATTTTAATACCAATTAAAATTGTGTACAAAATCAATTTTATATAAAAGTCTATATAACAGAATTCAGTCCAATGACTCATTTTTACTGTTCAAAAAACATATCACACCCATTTTCTCATGAGAAAAAATTGCCTAGGATAGTTTAAATTTTCACTACAAATGAGCAAACACTGATAATTTACACTTACTTTCAGAAACATTCCTCGTTCCTCGTCATTGAAATCCCTTTCTAGTATATCCCATAACCACCCAATTACTCTATGAGAATCGTGGAAACCTCCATAGTATTGGCAGTTCTTTCGAAGGTCCTTTAAGTCTAATGGTATATTGTCACCTGATATAAGTCTTTGCAACTAAAAAAAAAACACTGTTAATTTCTACTTGTTACAATAGGTTTAGAGAAAATGCCTTACAACAGCTGCAGAGAAAAAAACATTCTATAGAATTTAGGAATTGATTTCGTTTTAAATAACATCACACTGACAACAACAAAATCATAACTTTACAAATGCAAACAAACTGGAAACTTGAGTCATTTATGAAATTTCGTAACAATTCTTATGATTCGGAGTAGCAATGTCCGAAGAAATTGATCAAAACATCCATAAAAATCACCAAAAGCTCTAACGCTTCTGTCTGGAGACAAATTCAAGACAATAGTATATTCGGACAAAGTGTGAACCAAAAGAAAAGCTGTCTTTAATTTTTAGATTGGGGGAGCAATATGCGAAAAAAAGAAGGGTAATTCCACAAAGAAAATATGATCAAAATTATGTGGAACCAAAGAGCGATTATATTTCTAATTAATGATGGGGACATTCCCAGGAGAACAACATTGGGAAATCTTCCTGGGAATGTTAGCGGGAACGTTCCCAAAAAATTGGGAAAGTTGCTATACATTTTTTTTTTAGTTTTTTAAAATGAGAACTGGAACAATAGACATTTCAAATTGTACACTGATTTTTTTTGTACGGGGTGTCTGGTTATATTTTAAACTGTATCTAGAGACTTTATTATATGAGTTATCAAAAAAAACCAAACAATTGGAAAATTAACCATGAGCATCAACTTTGTTATTTTAATGGAAGATCCTGAATAATATATGTTGATCAAATGGATCTCTTCGTGCTGATTATATATAAATATATAAGTTTGATACCTAGGCAATGTATTCCCATTGACACCACTATGTAGTGGAGCGTTCTTCGTGTCTCTCTTACACATTTCTTCTTATTGCAGAGTTTTGTCAATTTTATTGGTTGTCTTTAAAGATAAAGGTCTCAAACCTAGTATAGTTATAATCAGCAAGAAGAGACCCATTTGTATTTGAAAAAGGTTAAAGAAATTACTCAGTTCCCTTGCACTCTTTAAAAACGAAAAGTATCCGTATGTTATTTTTTTATGTTTTCATTTTTAATCGTTACTTCTTTATATATTTATACCTGATCTGAGAAATTAAAGTTTTTTAGCACATATTGCATTTAAAAGTGATAAAATTACCTTCCATTACATTACTATCTCTCTATAGTTCCCCCTCACTTTATTCGATCCACTGACTTTCGTTATTTATTGAAAACTCTTTGGCCAAACAAAAAGAATCGGAGAATAGAGGTAGGATACCGACCTGCTTTGTTAAGCACTTGCAGTAGAAGTTTTTAAAAATCTAAAAATGTAGCAGATATAGACAGCTAGGTGTAGTAAACCTGTAAACCAACCATGTCAAACAGCCAGATAATGCGGCCCGCGAACAAGTTGAAAACCGTTTTTGAAAGCACGCGCCGCTGCAACAACGATTGGTATAATAAAATGTTTACTACACTACACATACTCAACCTAAAACCTAAAGCCAAACGTTATCTGGCTTGCTCCATGAAATTCTATCGCGCAAAAACACAGATGACGCTATCTGAACATTCTAGAAAGAACTCGAGAAATCACAATCCGTATATAACCCGTGTTCGATTGAGTTCAGTCGTTTAGTGTTTAGTCAGTTATGAGTCAGTTGCGATAGAGTTTCGAGTTGAGTTGCGCACTTATTGTTACAACACTTAACAGTACTTAATATAATTTATTTCGGATACAGTTTTTAACATGTCTCTTTCAAGAAAAGTGGGAATTAGAGTTTTTTTGCTGTGAAGTGAAAGAAAAAATTATTTGTTTGATTTGTAATAGTACAGTCGGTGTCCCAAAATTATATAATATAAAACGTCACTATGATATTGATGACTGAGATGTTTGACAAGTATACAGGCATGGTCAGAAACGAAAAGTTAAATAAGTTAAAATCACGGTTGAAAGATCGGCAGCTTATGTTTACACGTCCAAAGCAAGAAAATGAATCTGTCCTTCAAGCGAGCTACGTACTGTCGGAGTTGATCGCGAAACACCCAAAACCATTTGTTGAAGCTGAATTTATAAAAGAGTGCCTTGTAAAAGCCGCGGAAATTGTAAGTCCCGGGAGCGTGAAGGCATTTCAAAATATATCCTTGTCTCGGAATACTGTCGCTGAAAGAGTTACTGAGTTGGCTGCCGATATAAGTGATCAGATAAAAACAAAATCAGACTCTTTCATTGCATTTTCTATTGCCTGTGACGAAAGTACGGATGAACTGGAAAGGATATTTTCAATGCTGTTTATGGACTTCTGCAAAAGTACAATTTAGATTTGTCAAAACTGTGTTCCGTTGCAACAGAAAGAGCTCCTTCAATGACTGGAGTAAAAAATGGCTTCGTTAAAATATTACAGACAAAAATCAGAGAAACGGGCAGTGACAAACCAGATTTTCATCATATTCATTGTATAATCCACCAAGAAGTTTTATGCTCAAAAGTAATCAAGTTGGAAAGTGTTTTAAAGTCAGTGAAAGAAATTATAAACTTCATAAGATCACAAGGCCGTAATCAGCGACAGTTTTCTGCATTTTTACGTGATTTAGAAAGTGAGTACACTGGTTTACCATATTATGGAGAGGTGCGATGGCTTTCGTGTTCTATGGTACTCGACCGGTTTTGGAAACTCAAAGAAGAAATACGCGTTTTCATGGAAACAAAGAGAGAAAATGTCAGCTTTATCTATTATGCAATGTACCTTTTTTACAAGTTCTAGATATCACAAAACACTTGTTGGACTTAAATACGAAATTGCAAGGACCACGTCAAGTTATTACAGTTATGCATGACCAAGTCAAGTTATTACAGATATGCATGATCATGTGAAAGCTTTCAAGTGTAAGATGATGTTGTGGGAAAAACAGTTGGCAGAGGATAATCTGACACATTTTCTTACTTGTAAGACATATCAGGAAAGCACAAGTGTCCCAATATCATACAAAATATATTCAGAGAAAATGAGAAGCCTTCTGGCAGAATTTGAGAAGCGTTTTCAGGATTTTAAGACCCAAGAAAACAATTTTTCTCTTTTTACTGGTCTTTTCACTATCGATATTGATAAAGTTCCCCCTCACTTGCAAATGGAAGTAAATGAAATTCAGTGTCACACCTATTTAAAACAAAAATTTGATAGTGTTGATACATTCGAATTTTATAAGTACTTGCCTGTTCAATACCAAGAAATGAGAAAATTTGCCTGTAAAATCCTGTCAATGTTTGGAAGTACCTATAAGTGTGAACAACTATTTTCTTTGATGAAAGGAAACAAATCTCCCGCAAGATCGCGATTGACGGACACCTTGAACGCCGTTTTAAAAGTTATTTCCGCCGATAAATTCGCGCCACAAATAGACAACTTAATTAAAGACAAAAGATGTCAAATATCCGGCAAAAGAATTTAATGTTTGTAGTTTTTTGTAATGTCCTTTTTATTGACTTTATTGACAGACTTGTCCTATAATAGTACTTTTTCTCAAGATTTTCAGTAGTTTGTCTTCTTTAAGATAAGGTTTTGCGGCCCGCCTAGTCAATGGTCTTCATGCTTTTGGCCCACCAGTGACTTTGAGTTTTACATGGCTGCTGTAAACTAACAAGAACATGGCAGAGCAAAAAAGGAAAATTATTTTTAAAATATATTGTTTATCTCCAATTATTTTTTGGTTGAAACTTACTAGTTCCGCATTAGATTTATTTGAATAATGAAGACAAAAAACGTCCAGTTTTACCCGATTACTTTTCTAAACCATCAGGATTTGTTATTAAAACTGAACAAGATAATTGGAAAGAATGACCATTGACTTTTTATTTTAAATGGAATATCTTTTATTATATTTTTTTTAATAAGCTGAATATAAAAATACCATGTTTGATACCTGTATTTTTAAAGACAACTGAGAACATTGATAAGAACTGTGACATAAGAAGCAGTGTAGGCTTTTCTAACACATTGTCCCTTATGGCAGAGGTTTTGTCAAATTTCTTGGTTGTCTCTCATTTATTGGAATAATATTATACTGGGTATTCCATTTAAAATAACAAAGTCAATGGAAATCCTGACGGATCAAAAGGAACCATAAGACCCCGTTTAAATTCAATTCCGTCTCCCTGTTATTATGTCTATATTTTCCTAGCTTGAATTTTGTTTGTTGAGAATTGTTTGGCACATTTATCTTAGCTTCAGATGGCACCATCAAGTAAGTACCACCCTATAGTGATATTACTGGCAGCCACCAAATATTCAAAACCCGAGAAGGTCTTAAAAGCTTTGATATCATTTCTAGTATCACAAATACATATTATTATGTATTTGTGAGAATGTAATATCCTTCTCTCCTTTTTGTCTTACCTCTGGAGTTGAAAAAAGTGTCAACCAATCTGGATTGATGATAGATCGGAAGCCTTTGATAAATGCAGCAGTCTGGTCTTTGATCTGAACATGCATCCGAAAGTGAGCCATAAGATGGATATAATTTATTCTAAAACATCATACAACAGTTGTTAATACTTTAATTAAACTTTTAATTATTATTTGTTTTATACTAAATCATTTAAGCGGAATTAAACAGGTGGCAAATTTATAGGCAGTTCTTGAATCTTCTTTCAAATACTAAATAATACACAATTTCAGTTCTTATGAATTAGTAATATTAACATAAAATTCTGTTAAAAGTTCAACAGGAAACATCAGTTTATATTTATCTATATCTATACTAAAATATTTGAATCTATTGTAGCTTCTTAATCCTGCTTTAATTTGCGGGCAGCATGGTTTTGTATTAGGGTGGTCAATCTAATGGTACTTGATGAATATCGGTTGGATGCCTTGGAGAGTCACTATCAGGTGGATGTGATTCAAACTCACTTCTACAAGGCGTTCGACAGAGTCGAATGTGTTAATTCATAAGATGTCTGTGGCAGAAAAACATGGCAAATTGTTGAGTTTGTGAGGGTTTACCCTACTAATAACTGAGAGAGTAATATCAGTGGTTCCACAAGGTGGCCATCTCCCACCTATTCTTTTTTAATTGCTATATAAATGACATTAAGATTAAGATCTTTTTGTTCACTATAAAATTCTTCTCTGTGTCGATGACCTTGAGGTATTTAGGAGAATCTATAATGCTACTGACTGCACTTTGATACAAGAAGACCTTTGAGACTCTATGACAGGGGTAAAGATAAAAGTTCAAATTTTAATATAAATAAATGCAAGGTAATGCGCTTTTTTAGGAGCAAACAACCAATTCTGTTTGATTACAGTATTGGTTCAGAAGATTTAAAGGTGGTAACAGTATTTAAAGAGCTTGATACCATTTTTGACCTTGTCTTAAGATTCAAGATCATTTTGATGCTACTGTAAATAAGACCATAATACCTATTGGTTTCATGAAACCAAGCTTATCAGATTTTGATAACGTATATTGCCTAAAGTCTATTTTCTCCTTGCTTATTAGATCACTTTTGAAATATAGTCTCCATATTATAAATGCTATGAAGAGCAGTTAGAGAAGGTACAAAGAATTTTTTAAGGTTTGCTGCCTATAAATTACAAATGCCTTGTGTTGATATAGAATATATCTTAGATCTATTAGACTTGCTACCTGCAAAACAGGCGTATGTTGCTTGATGTAGCATTTTTTTTTAAACTGATAAAAGAATCTATAGACTGCTCAGTATTATTACCAATGCTCCTTGTAAAGACACCAGGTCTCAGGATCTTTTCTACTTTGGAATTCACCAGAGTAATTATGGCTCTAATAGACCCATATAAAAAATATGTAGGAATACCAACATGTTTAAGGACTATTTTAGAGTATCTTTAAAAAAAATGTAACGACTAGCCTAAAAAGTTACTTGCATAAACCCTGTGATAATAGTTAATAGCTACCCAGCATAAGGGAGAGAGAAGAAGTATAAAATGGCATATCCGTAAATTAACATTTATTTATTTAATTATCCGTCCTCGTTGACTCTTAAGAACATTTGATTCGGCCACTCCAACAGTAAATAATATACACCGTAACGTAACTACGGCAAACAGAGATTTATCTACGAAGTAGAACAATTTTAAGAAAATCAGAATATCTTGTTTTTTGATCAGTACGGCTTTCGCAAATCCAAGGACACTGAGGTAGCAGCAATTGATTTAGTAACACAAATTCAACTTGCTTTAAATATACATGAAAAATGTTACCTACTATCCTTCGATTTGTGGAAAGCTTTTGACACTGTAGACCACAAAATATTGCTTAAAAACTTGTTTCATATTGGTATAAGAGGTACTATATATAATTGGTTCCAAAATTATTTGTTGGATCGAAAGCAGTTTGTTCAGATTGGCAAAAATAAAAGCAGTCATCAAAAAATGTTATGTGGTGTGCCTCAAGGATCTATATTGGCTCCAATTTTACTTTTAATATATATAAATTCTTAATTATGTAATTAAAAATTATTTGCTGATGATACCACCCTTCTCTATACTTCAGATAATTTTGCAAAAATAAATGTTATTATTAATAAAGACCTAAATTTAATTATTAATTGGTTACAGGCACAAAAATTACCTTTAAACTTTCAGAAATCCTCTTTCATGTATATATCGAATATTATTCAAAATACAGATATTCGGCCAATATTATTATCTAATAATCAAAATAATTATTCAAAGTGTATTACATTTTTAGGCTTATATATAGATCAAAATTTAGTTTGGAAACCACATATAGAATATTTAAGAGTACAAATTTCTCCAATAATAGGAATTTTGTTTAAAATTCGTAACTATATTTCTCTTAATTTGTTAAAATATATATATTTTGCTTTTATTTATTCAAAATTACAGTATCTAATATCAGTGTGGGGCGCTGGATGTAAAAAAAAACAATAAAACCATTAGAAAAATTACAAAATAAGTCAATAAAATGTATTTACCATTTACCATATTTGAAGCCCACCATTAACCTATATAAGCCAAAAAAGCTTTTAAACATTTCTATGACGTATAAAACTAAATTATGTATTTTTAATCATTCATCAGCTAAAAATATGAATAATACAAATTTAAATTTTATTAGAAATAATAACATTCATGACCATAATACAAGACAAACCGATTAGTTCTCCACAATAAAATTTAAAAGTAATTTTGGCAAACAATGTATATTACACAGTGTGGTTAATTATTACAATAATCTACCAAAACGATTAAAAAATATTAACAAAATTGATACTTTTAAAAAACACTTAAAGAAATATTTTTTGAGGAATTAATATCTTCACATTTGATATATTTTTTTAGCGTTTACAGTTTTTAATTTATTTGTAATTTATAATAATGTTTATACGTTTATATGTTTTATATTAGCTATTAATTAGTTCCCTTTAATATTTACAGTTTTTAATTTATTCATAATTTATAATAATGTGTATACATTTTTATATTGTTAATTAGTTCCCCACTATAAACAATATTGTTTCTTGAGAATAAATGATTGATTAAAAAAAACAGCATCCGATATGATCTGAATAACATAGGGAGAGTTTTCTCTCATTTCCTTGGTGGCAACGACATTTTAGTTGGTAATATATGTTTCTTGAGTAAAGTAGTACATGGCAGTCGGGTAGAAATAGAAACTCGGGTTCCGGAAGTCTGGTTGCTGATTATCTGATCGATATTTATTGGTATTGTAAATAACTTGAGATTATTTGCGGATCGAGTTACACGTGATAAGCTTAAATGAAAATATTAATACCATAAACTACCATCCAACTCATGCAAAACAAAGAGTTGGACAGGCTAGAGCTAGAATTAAAGCTAACTCTTGCTAGTAAACTAACGGCCTAAAACAGGTTATTTGGGCGCCGTTTTCAAAATAACTTTATAAAACAATAACAAGATATGTGAGTGTGAAGTTAATAATTTATTATAACGTTACCGATTCTAGAATGAACCATAACTGGGCAAGGAAAGGAATGAATTATTTACCTTATGTTCCTGCAAAAATGAAGAAACTCGACCACATTAATTCTTGCACAACGTTTGCATTGCTGTGTAAGGAAATATTTTATTACAATTACAATCAAGGAGAATTAGGTCAATCACTGAAATGTACGAAATTCCAAATTTTTATCTTAACTGGTTTAAAAAATAGTGGGGTTCAAAAAGCTATATTGTCTGCAAATATATAAAACCGTATTTTGGAGCTTTGACCTGAAAAAATTATGGATTAGCACGCAATTTTTGGTACTTGTTATCAGTCTGCGAGCTGCAATGCACCTTTCCAAAGTGACAAAACCTAGCAAATTTCCAAAAACCCACCCAAAGCATAAAAAACTCAGCTTTGTGCCAAACAAGGAAAAAAATTGACAACGGGATTTGGCATCTGTCGAACTTTTATTTTGAAATCTCATTTATTTATAATAATCAAATAATTATTATAGTAGGTAGAGATCTTATCGTCATTAATACCAAAATGATCTTATGATTCTTATAACATAAACTATCACACTGTGAGAAGTGACTTACAAATTTTCTTTGGTTACTGGCACGACTTTACCACCAGGTATTAACTCATGAGTAAT
This sequence comes from Kuschelorhynchus macadamiae, assembly GCA_030620095.1. Taxonomy (NCBI): domain Eukaryota; kingdom Metazoa; phylum Arthropoda; class Insecta; order Coleoptera; family Curculionidae; genus Kuschelorhynchus; species Kuschelorhynchus macadamiae. Next base: position 1,066,673 of record JAUTXW010001903.1, on the reverse strand, counting down.
CACTTTCCCCATATGATCTTCATCTACGCTAAACGTCAAATTCAGTTCAGACACGTCACCTTCATAATGCTTAACGTAGTTTAGGCTTCTATACAAAGCTGGATCTAGCGAAGGCAATTCATCTACGGAACTGTAAACTGCTTGAGCCGTTTGTCCAGACACCTATTATAAACAATTTATTTGAAGTGTATATATCAGCAAAAAAGTCATTACATTTAATAAGCACATTCGTTCAATGCTCAATGTCTCAAAAACTTTATTATTTTTAAAAGTATCTGATCTGCATGTGGTTAAACTAATATTAGTAATATCACATTTGACAATTAATATTATACAGGGTGCCACAAAACTAGAAAATCAGTATTTTTTCGGAAACTGAAAAGTTAGGAAATTCAAGTTTCTTAAAAGACCATGGTCAAGTATCCAAAATCTGGATTCTTTGAATTTTTCTTTTTTTTTATTTAATTTTTACCAAACAAAGTATAAGCAAACCTGTATTAACTTATTTATTTTTGATAGATCTATTACCTGAACGCATTTTCTTAATTATTTTTACTTCCCTCGAAAAGGGAAGTTTTGTTATCGTGAAATAATCACCCTCCAAGATTACTCATTAGATGCCGAAAAACATATTTTCTCAATTCCGTCGATCTGTCTATCCGTTGGTCTGTCTATTCGCAGAATATCTAAAAAACTACTTACCTAATCGACCTCAAATGTTGTTAAAAAATGATGAGGATGACCTGGTAACATTTTGGTAAAAATCCAAGATGGCCAAACAAAATTATTATAAAATATTTAAAAATTGTGCCTGAAAAACTACTTAATGCGGTCAAATAAAAAGTTTACCTTCATTATTATTAGCGTTCCTAAATGCCAAATATCATGTTTTATCAATTCCGTCGGTCTGTCTGTCTGTCTGCCAGTTCGCAGCATAGCTTAAAAACTACTTACCCGATCGACTTCAAATTTTGGTAGTAAAAATGTAATAGTCATATGGGGGTGACCTGGTGACATTTTGGTAAAAATCCAATATGGAGCAACAAGATGGCGGCCTGGTGAAATGTTAAAAAATTATTACTGAAAAACTAATTATCCAATTTACCTCAAATTTTGCACGAAAATCAAGTTTATATAGTAATAAACTCGTAACATTTTGGTATGAATCCAAGATAGCAAGACAAAATGACGTCCTAATAAAATGTTTAAAAACTAGTCTGAAAAACTAATTACTAGAATAATATCAAATGTTTTGCAAGCATTCAGTGTGGTATAGAGATAAACTAGTAAATTTGTGATACGAATTCAAGATGGCGAAAACAAATGGTGGCCAAATAAAATGTTTAAAAAATCTTCTTATTCGATCGACTTTAAGTTTTGCACAAAAATTAAATGTTACAGAGATAAACTGGTACGAATTCAACATGACGGAACAAAATGGCGATGAATTACCGGAAATACCACTTATTCAATTTATTTTAAATTATGCCTAAGAATCAAGTGCATAGGTAGAAAGTTGTAAAATTTTGGTAGGAATCCAAAATGGTGGAACAAAACGTGTTACTAAATGACTATTTACTATTTACCAAAATCAATTGAGTCACACTTTTATGTGTTTCCATATTGTGTTTGAATAACTCTCAAATTGATGTTAGTTTAAACTCCTAATAAAGGGAGAGATTCATACCGAGGGACGTTCCCGACAAAGAAAATGTACCAATTTTTTAAATTTAAATGCCATTTTATTGATGTGAACCCAAAATAAGGTGTCCAACTTGATACAAAATTTATCCCGTTTCTACAATTAACTGTAAAATATTTTTAAATTGAATTATTTAATGAAGTATTCAAATAACCAAATAAAGCCAAAAATTATAGTACCTTATTTGAAGTTTGGTATATACATACAAAATCAAAAAAGAAACAAATTTTTCCATTATCATTTTTGAACATTTTGAGAAAAAAAAACAGTGTTTTTGTTATTTTTTCAGAAAATGTCAAATTGACAGGTGTATCAAACAAAAACTTTCTACAAACTCAAGTTCTACTAAGGTCAAATATAAAAAAAAATCCGCATCACTATATTTCGGTTTATACTGAAAATCAGCTGAAACCTGCATGTTCCAATCAAGGTGGAGAAACGGGTAATGTGTAAATAAAAATAACTGAAATAAATGTTGTTAGAATAGAGATAAAAGCATAATATTTATAAATAAAGGATATATCAACCTGTCGAAGTGAGGGGAGTTGGTTATTATTGAGAGAGTGTTCGTAATGGTGTTGTGTATCTTTACACATACTTAATCTGAATTTGACCTACTTGCAGCTTATACTGACAAAACAAAAAACATTCATATTACAATAAATTAGTGTAACACATTTTTTGGAATGGGTTTATTTTCCAAGAAAAACTGGCTTATTCATGTATCGCGCATAATGCTGGTTAGCCTGTGGTCATGTGACAACTGCCAAATATTTGTTTTAAAAGTTAATGCAGAAAATAGCTAAAAACTGTTCCAAAAAAGACAATAAAAAAAGAGAGAACATTCTAAAACTTAGTGAAGTCATTGTTTTTACCATTGCCTATTATGGAAATGCCTTTATAGATAAAGGTATAAAACTTCAGCAAAAAAAAAGACACATTTAATGATTATATAACATAGATCTACCTGAATAAACAAAAATTAATTTCCATTAGAGACAAACACCTGGTATCACGACACTAAAATGTGAGGACCTGACAGTACAATAAAGTGTAATAAATATGTTATTATAATAGTAAACAAATCCATAAAACGACAAATACATTTCGTAAAATCAATCTCACCTGGCTAAGAAAAAATGAGGCAAAAGGCACATCAACCACAATCCCCTCATACACCGCCTTTCCAAGCATTTTTCCGGTGAACTCAAATAGTTGCAGGTGGTTGTCCTGGAGATGAGATGTTGGCGACGGATACAACCTTTCCTCACTGGTAGCTTTGAACAGATTTAATGCTGGATCAAACACCTTCTTTATACTCTCTTCCAAGAATTCCTTAAAGACTCCATCTTGATCTATGCCGGCCTCGTCTAAACCGTATTCGTTAATGAAACGTACTCGGATCACGCCTTTTAATGCTTGGGCTGGCAAAATCGTCAGCTGGCGATACCCATCTTCTACTATCCGGTTTCTAAAATAAAAATTAAAACATAATTATCTTGAATTTACAGAAAAGCTCGTAAATAACGTAAACTTTACCCAAATATGAGGTTGTTAATGTAAGTAAAGCAAACTGTTGGGGCAGACAATTCACAGATACGAATTTTCAACATAGACATCTGTGTCTAGATAATTAGATAGATAGATAAACATCTTCATTTCCTACTCGGCGAAGGGCAACATAGTTGTTTAATTATCCAACTTCCAAACATCTAAATTACCCAGCGGGGATCCCGGGAGTTCTGTAGAAACAGGGTCCACGTCCGAAAGGGCCCTCAAAATTTGTAACATTTAAACTATCCAAAATGGGACAAGCCAAATACCAACGTTTCTACAGAACTGACCAAATTCCGTCATGGTTTTCGAAGATATTCTAAAGACATAAATTTAACAGTATAATGAGTTTGATTAACTGTATAGTTATAAGCAACTATTCTGCCAGCAGTTATTGAAAGTCATAATAACTTGCTTATTTTTTTAACATTAACAATTAATGATGTACTGACAAAGGTCGTTTTCAGAATTTATAAATTTTCTAAAATTAATAAAAACCTAATTACGAAACATGAGTCAAAATAGGTTGACGTCTTCTTCGATGTTATCTATATATTCAACATAATTTCAGTATGGGCAGTTTAAATTTTATAAAAATCATATTTAGCTGATCAATGGAGTATGGTCTCATCTAATAACGAAATTTTCTCAATTCGGGATGGACCGAGGATTCAGTTTTAGGACCTTTGCTGTTTTTTGTACTTACATAGAAGACATTCCTGCGCGCACATCATATATTACGAAAATCATACTATTCGCGGACCACACAACAATCATCAATAAGTCTGACTTTTAGGAGAAAATGGATATTAGTGTCCGGGATGCATTTAATGACATATAAAAGTGGTTTGTATTGAATAAACCAAACACAAATTAATCAAAAAATCAAACAATAATTTTTTCTCTTGTCTAAGGCCAATAAATAAAAATAATGTGTCAAATTTCTTGGTATATAACTAGATACGAAATTAACATCTGAGGAACACACTACTCAAAAGAGCCCTGCATTAATCATCTAATTATCTTCTGTTCTACTAAGTAAAAATGTACAGTTAAGAGAATGTGTATATAGCAAGAAATGCTATCTCTCTAGAAATCTGTTTTCACAGATTTCTTATTTCTTTTTACACAGAGACAAATCGCTTAAAAACTTTGACTTTTTGTATTGTGTTAATAGTTTATTATGATGTGTTTTCATTAATTTTAGTACACAAATCCTCCTTAAGTCTTGTTACCCCACCGGTTCATAAGAGAAACAATATTCCGAGTTAATAGTTGTAGTTTTTTGCCCACAGCAAAAATCAAATCAAAATTATAATCAGCAAAAAGATCTAATGAGTAAAATATTTCATGCCTCCTGTTATATATATATATATATATATATATATATATATATATATATATATATATATATATATATATATATATATATATATTTTTTCTGGTTACCAGTATCGGGGATTCACAGATGTTTATAAATATATATTTTTGAGAATTATTATTGTCTAATATCTACCATTTATGATGTTTCGTAGGGTCGTTTCTAGAGCAGATCAAAAGGGTTCCACGCCAGGGTCACAGATCGCATTTTCGCGTCTAGCCTTTTTTGGTTTTTAATTTCTCTTTTACTGTTGATTGATCTATGTGTTTTTTCTACTTGTTTATTTATTTCCAAATGTTCTCAAATCTATATATTAGCTTGTAGAAAATAAAATCCCGTAGTGATTTCGCCACTAAAAATTTTTCACTTGTCGAGTTACCTATGTATGTATGTATATATATATATATATATATATATATATATATATATATATACACACATAGAATTTTAATTACAAAGAAATATTTTGCTAGCTTTTCTGTTGCCATGTTCCATGATTGAAGTATACAATGAAAAAGATCAATTTTTTTAATTATTAAAATTTTAATTCACTTTGCCATCAATAAAAGTATAAAAGTATAAAAGTTCATATGAGGGGACTTTAGCCACAGCAATTTGGGGAAGCTGAGACAAAACAGAAAAAACAATTCTTACATGGCTAATTTATGGAAGTTAGATCTAATTTTGTACTATAAAAAGAATCATGCTATATACTAACCTACCTATGAACGGTGATCAGTGTGGACTGAGGGGATGCACAGGCCGATTCTGTTAGTCCAAGCACCGTTTTTTCGTTAGCGATATACTTTCGGAACAGTCTCACCCTGTCCTCGTGAGGTATGATATGTGGCATGGTCTGTAACAACAATTGTGGTGCTCGTCTGCCCTTCTCTAAGTCCACGAGAAAGGAGGACACTTTGATGTCTTTTACTAACCAGTGGCCTAGCAGGGTGTATGAGTGCCAGCAGTCTCTTTTATAAAGGACCATTAGGAGAGTGTGCAAAGATTGAAATAACGAGTTAGTTTGAATTGATTTAATATCTGAAAAAAAAGACACAATAAAGAAACAAATAACATTAGAATATTTAGACTTTCAAGCATTATGGTTGAAAATGTATATGATTTTTTTAACTCTTTCAATTAAAAAGTGTTAAATAAATTGAGTTTAAATGTAAAGCAAAAAACAGACAGAACTGAGAACTGACTTTTTTATCACTTACCAAACAAATTTCCCAGTACAGCTTTGTAAAGAAAGACATTCAAAAAATTTGACATAGCTATAAAATCTGCCAAACGGAAAGGTTTCTGTTTTTCATACATCTCAATGTCATCTAGTAACCTGAAAATTACAGCAGTCTATGTTATATATAAATACACAAGATTTATGTAGGCATTTCACAAGCTTTTGATAAAATCAACTATAGACTGAGATTTCCATTTCAGAACTTGGTAATTATTTTCTTAGTTGGATGGTTAGTTCAAGTAACCTGTCATGTGTAATGGGGAGGTTATTTTATTTATTAGATTTCTTTGAACTATAAAAAAGTCCACATTTACCAAATTTAATGTACAAGGCGATTATGACAAAAAAAATTTTTAGAAGAAGCCAAATGTTGAGCAAGCAAGCTATAATTTCATATTTAGACTCATATTGCTGCTAAAGAACTTGCCTTTTTTATTTTCTTGTGTATCTTTACTACTGACATATTTGAAACATATTGAAATCTGAGCACCCTGTACATGGCTTCTGGTTATACCTTAAATGTGGTCTACAAGCTAAATTTTTAGAGATATCAAAAAATATTTTATGCAAGGGTTCTATGGTTTTCTCTGAACCATCAGGATTTGCTATTTTAAATGAAACACCCTGATACCTTTATCTTTAAAAGACAACAGAGAAAATGGACAAGAACCTTGCCATAAGAGACGGTGTATTCCTTTGTAATGACTTGACTTGTGAATGTTCTGTTTTTTTTTCTAACGCACTGTCCCTTAAGGCAGGGTTTTTGTCACTCTCTGTTGTCTTTATAGATAAAGGTAACAAACCTGGTATTTTTATAATCAGGAAGATTTTTTTTAGCAAATCCTGACGGTTCAGAAAAAACCCGCATGTATACAGTATTCTCTCCCTCACACATTGCTTATATGGGAGAAGCAATCAATTTTATATTTTTGATTACGTTAATTTCAAATGGGATGGGTTCATTAGAAAATAATTACCATGGATTTTAATATTAAAAAACTAAATGACTGAACTATTATGTTTAAAATTAAGAAATAATTGTGCGTTTTTCATAAATATTCTAGACATAGAAATATATTAAATTACCTACTGCAGAACTTGTGAATTTAAAATTCTATTCGTTATTCATATACTTACCTTTTAATTTTTGAAAATTTAAATTGTTTAATGAATAGATAGGAAAATATGTATGAAGGCCTAAAATTTTGTTGGTTATTAAAATAAGGAGTTTATACATGTTTCAAAAAAATATATCCCATGAAGTGGGAGGCCTAGGTATGAGTACTTGCATAAATGCAACGGTTCTATTTTAAATAAAAATATTACTCCTAATAATAACACAACATAAGCATTATATAAAATAAGCAAACATTTAGCAAATCTTTAGATTTCTTTCTGTTTACAAATACTACGACACAACCCGGCAGCCGCAAAATGAGAAACCCAGCACGAGTCTTTATAAATACAGAGGAACTGAAGAGGTTAGCTTCTTTAGATACTGCATAAATCGCATAAAGGGGAGTTGACACAAAATATCTTCATACACAAAGGCAGAAAATATTTGAGCACACGAAACTTTGTAAAATCGCTTTAGGAACTGAAATACTTCTAAAAAAAATCTCAAATAATGACGAAAGTCGTCATTTAACACAATATATAAAACAAACCAAGGAATCATACTTGCATCTTCTTTCTCATTTTGTTCTCCCAGCCTCTAAACAGCAACGTTGACGGACGGATCCGTTCCAATTACATAGCATATATTTCACTGATTTTGCGCCCCACCTACAGGGTTTGTTTATGTAAATCGAAAGAAGCTTTAAATACAAAAGTCGTAGTGTTTTTCCTGAAACGCCAGAATTCTGCATTAGAATTAACAATCTCAAATCTGTCAAAAAATACAAACTTGTGTTTTTTTAAACTGAAAACCCTGTATATTATACGTTCATCATTCTCATACTGCTGATTATAAATATACCAGGTTTGATACCTTTATCTTTAAACATACCAGAGAAATTTGAGAACTATGTAGAAGAACGCTTTCCTTCTCTCTCTAACACAATGGCTCTTTTTACAGGGTTTTTGTCAAATTTTTAATCAGTTAGAATAGAGCCATTTAGTAAACGTCTAATATACAGGGAGTTCAATTTAAAAAAGTTAGAATCTTTTGAGTGATTAGAAACTAAATTTTGGCGGTTCAGGAAAAACCCTACGTCTTTTATATTTAAAGCTTTTTTCTATTTTCAAAAATAAACCCTATAGGTAGGGCACAAAATATACGAAAACACCCGATACCTTAAATTTAAATAATACAATAATTTTTGAGCCTCAAGAAGAGCCAAAATGTTTATAAACAGTAAGTCTTTTTCGTAAACCCAAACTAAAAAAGTTTTTCCCACTGTCAAAACAATAGGAAATTAATAACATGACATAGTTTATAATTTATAATTATTAAAATTTTCCAAGCAATTATTGTATTATACCTAGATATAAAGATATGTTTACCTTAAGTTTCTAAGTTGTTTTAATAAATTAATATAGTGCAGTGTGTAAAAAAACAGTTTAAATTGGTACATTTCACATAATATTATGGATTTCCACCAAGTATCAGCTGACACAATCACATTATTACATAAGTAGATTACTTACGTTACATAATGGGTCATGCAGTCAGCAAAAAGTTGCAGCATTTGGAATTCTGGAGCGGAACACTTTGTATTAAAAGCCAAGTGATCCAGAAACGTTTTTAACCCACAATTTGGTCCGAGTGAACACAGAAACAACCATAGGTCATACAAAATAGTATTCTGGTAACACAATCCTAAAAAAGATAAATATTACAAAACAATTATGAATGATCTAGATGCTTTGTATGAATGAACAATAATTAATAATTTATCATTGAATGTTAGTAAATGTTGTTACGTTACTTTCCATAAGGGTTCTAAGAGCTTTGAATCCACATACGTCACTAGTGGTGACCATCTCAAGTATGTTGATATTGTAAAGGATTTGGGTGTTTGGTTCAATGAAAAGCTGTGCTTCAACAAGCATATTACAAGAATTTCTCTTAAAGGTCAGAAAATGTTGGGTTTTGTATTAGAAATAGCATGAATCTGTATGAGCATGTGATTAGAACTCTATATACTTCATTGGTTAGATCTTGCCTTGAGTACTCTACAGTGGTACGATCTCCTCAATATTTGAATTCTATTAGCGTTATTGAGAGGGTTCAGAATAGGTTTTTGCATTATGGAGGTTTTAAAATGGTGTAAGCTTTCACGATTATCATCCTTCAGATATGCTCCAAAGAATGGGTCTGATTGCTCTTGAGAAGCGACGCTTGATGCTCGATTCGTGCTTTATCTTCAAACTCGTTACTGGTCTGATTGATTGTCCCCAACTTCTCTCGAGAATCTGTTTAAATGTTCCCAACCGTCGTTTGAAGAACTTCGATTTCTTTAATGTTCCATTTCATGCTACCAATTATGGTAAACATTCTCCCATTTATAGGAGTCTTCGGTTACTCAATGAGTATGGTGAGTACCTCGATCCATTTGGGTGCACGCTAACTGGTTTTAAAAAAGGAGATTTACATGTGATATTGTTATTTTAAGTTATTGTTATATATATTCCGATTTTGTATTGTTCCTGGCATCCATAGTATATTATAAATACGAATTGTTATTATAAAATAGGGTACCCCGTAAATTTTAATAAATAATTAAACAAATTATTAAAATCGCTCAAATTACATTCTACAGATTTTTTTTTTTTATGAAAACGTCAATAAACGATAATAATTTGATTGAAACTGATTTAAAAATTAAATAAATATAAATTCGATTATTTTGATACTCTTTACTCTTTTATGGTCATATTTATGAGTACACTTTAAAAACTGACATACACACCTATCCGGTTATTTTTTATGCTACAAAACGAAAGTAGATTTATACTTTGTCAATAAGTATTTTCAAGTCACAGAAAATCGACAATTTAAATTAACATTGATTTGAATTTAGTAGTTAAGCCTGGAACACAATGTATGGATCGTAAATATTTAACGTAAGAGCTAAACAATAAAATTAAAAAGTAACAAAGAAGTGATGCCTTTCAAATTAATGCAGACAGACCTCTAAAAGGGTAAACATTATATTAAATTACCTAACATTCGAGGTGTTTTTGATCTGTAACAGGGGTCCAACAGATAAATGGGAAACCGTTAATAAACATTTCATTTCATTTCAAATTTTGAATATACAAATTTTTGGTAAATTTATATGTTTCTTATTTATCTCAGCACAATAAAATTTTGCGAATTATTTATTTTGAAAATTATACCAAATTTTATGGTTTTATCAAAAAATTGTATATTTTCTGTTTCACTTAAAATCTAATCTAAAAGCATTTACATAATAAGGTAATAATAATTCTTTATGGCTACAATAAAAACAATGCTCTCACCACTATAGATGTTAAGTATTTTTTTTAAAATCTTGAATTTTATTATTATAATATATGCATATGTAACTAATGTTCTACTAATAGAGTAAGTTAAACGACTTAAAACTACATAAAATGAATTAAATCAAACTACTTATAAAAGAAATAACATTTTTACAAGTTAAAAAGAAAACATTTAACACAAGAACCATAATTATAATAATAAATCTAATCATTCCACTAGTAATAGTGAAGTTAATAAAAAATAAATGAAAATCCATTAATTTAAACTAAATAAACTACACACAACTAGACTAATTTTAAAAGTCAGAAAAAAAACATTTAAGAGAGAAGCAACAAATATACATATATAAAATCCAAACTATGATACACTGTTCAAAAAGAGAGCTGTCTATAACATCCTCCACAATGTAATATAATGATCCTCATACCTCTGTTAGAAGGCACATTAAGGCTATATTTTTGTTTGTTTTCATCGACCCAGCCTTTTTTATAATTTCATGGATGTGATGTCAATTTTTTTCAGATAATAAATTAGTCTACCAGGTAACGACCATGGATTGTCAAGCATAGTGCTCTTCGTAAATCGTAAAATGGTACCATTATTAATGTTTTTTGGTAAATGCATATTATTACCGCTATCAAATGGTTAACTCCTAGGACTTCTACTGTTATTGATGTATAACTCTTTTTTTCAAAGCGACGCAAGACTTGCGCATCCCCACGGAATTTTCTGGTTCCCACACGACCTTTGGACTTATTAGATAATCCTGTCCAGAGAAAGAATTAAAAATTCCCATGTCACCTAGAAATGTTTATCTCACAGCGAGTGGCTCATTATTAAGGACGTTTTCCCCAGTGATGTTTCCACAACAGTCGTTGGGCTGCCCCTCGAAAAACCGCAAAAAAACTACACTACTTTCCCGCCGTCAAGAAGCCTTACCAGGAACGTGTGTTTACCTCGGTGGTCCGAGCGGCAGTCCAGCAGTGTGCAAATATGGATCATTTTGGTCCGTGCAGACTATATACTATATATACTGTGAAAAAAACTCTTTGGCAGGTAATTTTCTTTTAAATTCACAGCTACAAAGTAGATGATGAATTATTATGGGAGGTTAGAATTACACTTGTACCTCTGTCAGTTACCAGGCAAACCACTATTGTTCAATGTTACTAATTGGTGATGTGAATGATGTTGTTAACCACGTAAACAAAAACCCACTTAAAAAAATAAGTTATACCAAAATAAATTATATTTTTCTAATAACCCAAATTGTTTCTGGATGTTTCATTCTATACACATTTTCATTATGTAAAATTTCGTGCAAGTAACATATTGGGCAAGTTCCAAACTACATGACCTCCAAATGACGAAGTATGCATAATAACTGAAATTTATGAGGTCACACACTTTGAAACTGAAGTGAAATATTTCAAATTGACATTATCAGATTGACTAAATATGATTATTATTTGGTAAATTCGGCAGTACAAGAAATAAAACTTTTTTTTTAGTAAAACTTTGCTCCCACCTGTCAAAATGTCCAACTGTAGCTGTGTCAAGGTATGTAAAGCAGTATGATATAACGAACATATTAAAACTACTCTATGAACTTCTGGACTGCCGAGAGCTCTGTAAGTCTTTTGGGTTGTAGTTTTGCTCCCACGATTTTCCAACATCTTTTTGAAAAATCCACTGCCCCCAAATGCTGACGAATGTCCGGGGCTGAATTGTTGAGGAGGTTCTACCCCTTCAACTAATTCTGATAAAAAAGTCCCTGAAAACAAACATCAAAAGATTTTTTTCAAAAAAACATATAACTACATACAATATTTTCAATGAATATTAATATTACCTAAAAGTATTTGCATAACTTCAATATTCCACAGAAGATGTAATTGTACTTTAATATGAGGTATAGCGGCATGTAAGCAAGGATCCATAGGTTGGGCAAACCAGCCCAAAACAGGATGCCAATGAGTTAAAGCAGACTGTTTACTGACAACATAGTTCTGGCAGCTTTCTAAAAGTCCAGTTATAACTACCTGCAAACAAAAATTAAATTAGTATTAAGATATCAGAATATCACTTTCTAAACACAATTTTACAAATGAAATCCCGGGTTTTCAAGCTCTGATGCACTGTACAAAATATTAGTCATTTACAGATACATAAAAACATAATAAACACTCATACTCAACCACATTAACTAACTGAAATTGTTCCTATAATTTTCACAAATGCATAACATTTGTTGTCTTTACATCTTACGAAGTGATTATATAATTAAATAAATATTTTTATATAGATTCGTTTTAGGTTGAAAAAGTGATTGTGACAGTACTAACTTTAATGGAAAACTTTCCTATTAACTAACTAAGCAAAAAAAGTTATTTTTCACAAAAAGTATTGCTTTTTTAAAGACAAGTTTGGCTACAAATAGGCACGCAAAAATTAAGCAAGCGCAAGTAACGCAGTAGCGCATTAACTTTCTCACAAACTAGGTATTACAAGAAAAGGTTAAAAAGCTTTTTGACTTGTATTTGCAAGGTCTTTAATTTAGTTGTTTCCAAAACTTGATTTTTTTTTTAGTTTGCAAACTTCTATTTTTGTATTGGGATTAGACCGTGTTGAAATGGAATCACTTTCCGACGTTTCGCCTTCGATTGCACAAAGCATCTTCAGGGATCTTTACTTCACGATTTTGACACGGTCTAATCCCAAGAACCATGATCTCTTAATTGACCACAGCCGCGAAAGCGTTCGTTCTACGTTTTCTATAAAGAATAACTTCTTTTGCTAAGGTAAATAATAAAACCGTTTTCCATTTGTTAAAAATACGCAGACGCTTTATAGTGCAAAAACCAAACCTTCTTAGGAAATTAATGTGTGTATTTTCTAGTGACACACTTGGGGTTATAGACTGATTGATTAAATTATGAATTCATATTCTGATTTAGGTAAACTATCTACCCAAAATTACCTGACAAAAAAGTTACCTATGCAAGGAGCATCCAAGTGTAAAAAATAAACAAAAAGAAGTTCCCGTTAACATAACCGGCTAAGGTTAAAGATACAATGTATCTACTAAAAAATTAATTTAATTACTTCCCTCATATTCAAATTTTTTGTCAAAAATTAAGGGTCACATGGGGATGACCTGGTAACATTTTGGTAAAAATTAAATATGGCGTAACAAAATGGCGGCCTAGTGAAATGTTATATGAAAATTATTACTAAAAAATTATTTATCCAATTTACTTCTAATTATGCACAAAAATCAAATATTATGTACAAATCAACTGGCAAAATTTTGGGTAGAATTTAAGATGGCGAAACAAAATGGCGGCTTAATAAAATATTTAAAAATTCAGTTTAAAAAAAACTACTAACTAGATTTCAAATTTTTGTGCAAGAATTAACTGTGGATTAGAGATGAACTGGTGAAATTTTTGTAATCGTGAAAAAAGTCACTCTCCGAGGTTTTACAAAGCTTCACATTTTAACGTCCCTAGATACCAAAGAAATCTAGGTCAAAATCTTAAGGGTCATATGGGGACGACCTGGTAATATTTTGATAACAATGCAATACCGCGAAACAATATGGCGGCCTATTGAAGAACAAAAAAATATCACTAAAAAATTAATTATCCAATTTACCTCAAACTTTACACAGAAATCAAGTGTTACATAGGAATAAACTGGTAACACTTTGGTATGAATCCAAAATAGCATAACAACATGGTGGTCTAATAAAATGTTTAAAAAATCAGCCTGAAAAGCTACTTATTAAAGATTAATTTTAAATTGTGTGCAAGCATTAAGTGCGATATAGAGATAAAATGGTAACATTGTAGCATGAAATCAAGATGGAGAAACAAAATGGCGCCAATAAAAATATTTGAAGATGGTATATATTTGTTACAAAATCACTATGTGAGGAACTAAATTGTGTCATACTTCACTATACCTAATAAAAGGAAGAATTCATAAGCAGGGAAATTTTGGGTTAAGGAAATTTACTGAATATTTTTGTAATACATTTTATCTGAAATAACGCTGCACGCAGTTGTTTATAAAGACGAAATTCCAGTTATTTTGAAAAAAAATGCTCTTCGTTTCTACTAGCACCTAAAAATACAATTTCATATTTTTCATTTACAACTCTGAGAAGCACAAAAGATAGATTGCTTTAATGTAGATGGAGTTAAAATGGGAGGCTGTTTTTTTAAATTGCTAAATCACCTTTTCTGGTAGAAAACAAATTCAGATGCTGATAAGGATAACTCGCTTTCCGCGTCATCATTATGTGATTTTATTAAAAACTGAAAGAAAAACGTAGCAAAATGTGAAACGTTACAGTTACCCATCTGAAGAAGAATTAAAAACAATTCAGCTGGGCAACTATTATCAGTTATATTTTTTAACTGTTGTAGTGTGATACATGGAAAACATATTATTATATGAAATTAGCCTCGTAGAAAATCAAAATAATTTAATTCCATTATTAAATACATTAACCTGATAACACATTACATCAATCGAGCAGCACAGAGAGCCATACTCGTGTGAAAGTGAAGGTGGATGATAGAAGAAAGGAATATCCAATACAGTAACAGAGACCCTTATAGAATTTATCTTAAAGCAATACACACAAAACTGTTATTTAGACTACACTATATAGAATTCATTATATTAGATCGCTCAACCGCCCCCATGTTCAAAAAATTATCCAGAAAAAATATGTTAAACAAAATAAGAAACTTAATTCTCTTATCCATAATCAAGCAAGAAATGTACCAACACTTTACAATAATTATTCAGAACTCAAATTCTTTGCTCAGTCAATAAACCTTTCTAGCACTAATTTAACATCTAACAAAATTTAAGTTATTGCAAAAGGGTTTCAAATATAACATTTATTTATTTATTTATTTATTTACGGGTATAAATACCCATCAAATCACATAACTACATGTTCACAAATAAATTACATATATGACTTAGGCTACAGCTAAATATTAGTGCTACATAATAATCTTATGAGTAAATCAACTAAAATTAATTTTTGAAACTTTTCTTTTAAAACTTTCAAGAGAATTCAAAAAAAAGTCTATATTCACTTTATTGCCATTGGCTGCAATTCTAGACAATGGTGAGAAAACTCCATAATTGCAGTGATGAAATTCAATTGCAAACAATTCCATAGCTCTGGTTGGCCGAGCTGGTACCCTTAAACCAATCAAATATAACAATTCCGAACAGTCCAGTAAATCATTAATTAACTTAAAAAGAAAAATAATATCCAATTTTACCCTTCTAGATTTCAAGGACTCCAATCCAAATCTAATTCTAGCCTCACTATAGTTCTGAAAAGTAAGGGGAAATTTTACTCTAAAAGCAAGCAATTTAATATACTTATTTTGTACTGTTTCAATATTGGAGATATGGACTAGATAATAAGGTGACCATACACTAGATAAATATTCAAGCCTCGATCAAACCAGACTTTTGTAAAGAAAGTTCATAGATTTAACAGATGAAAACCGTTGTGTAAATCTGCCAATAAAGCCTAGGAGTTTTAGTGATTTATTAATTATATGATTTTAATGTAAGTCAAAGCTAAGTTTACTGTCCAATATTATACCCAAATCAGAAATTGAATTTACCGTCTCTAATTCTTCTCTATTAATTGTATAATTATAGTTAATCACATTGGTTGTTCTGAAAAATTTAATGAACTTGCATTTACTAATATTTAAATACAACCTGTTTCTACAGCACCAATTGTATATATGATCAAGATCACATTGTAGGGCTACACAATCCTCCAAGGATTTTATAATTTTAAATAGCTTCAAGTCATCAGCATAAAAAAGGTGTTCTGAGTTAATTTCATTAGATAAGTCATTAATAAATATATTGAATAGATAAGGACCTAAATGGCTACCTTGAGGCACTCCTGACTTTACAATAATTTCCCGTGAAGTAAAACCTTTAATATGAACATATTGTCTCCTCTCTTTCAAATAACCTGCCATCCATGACAAAAAGTTACCTCTAACACCTAAAGATTTCAGCTTCTGAAGCAGCAGATCATGATCTACTGTGTCAAAGGCCCTGGAAAAGTCAGTGTAAATGGAATCAACCTGACACCGACTCTCCAAAGCCACGAGCACATGTTGGCTATAAAGAAGCATATTAGTGGCAGTGATCTGCCTTTATAAAAGCCATGTTGTCGAGGAGACACTATAGAGGAAAAAGATGTGCTCAAGAGTTCACAAATTATCCTTTCAAAGATTTTAGGAATTGAGTTAATGATTGAGATCGGTCTGTAATTACAAATATTAGCTCTGTCCCCTGATTTAAAAACAGAAGTTATAAAGCTGTGCTTCCACTGTTCAGGGAAGGTACCATTTTTTAAAGATTCATTAAACAATATCCAGAGAGGTTTGGATAGTGAATATACACAATTTTTCAGTAGATCTTGTGATACTCCATCAGGTCCAGGGCTCCTATTAGACTTTAGATGAGTTATGGTGTCAAATACTGTAGTTAAAGAAATTTTAAAATCATGCAAATCAATAGTATTTACACTATTATTATTACTATTATTACTGTTATAAGTATCTGTATTATTAACGTCTGCTTTGTATGTTTTCTGGAAATAGCTTCCAAATAAATTCACAATTGATGGACCATTATCACAAGAAATTTCGTCCAAAAACATGCAAGAAGGAATAATATTATCATTTCTCTGAGAACCAACAAACTTCCAAAAAACACTAACATCACCCTCAATGGAGTTCTCAATATTTCTCAGATATTCAGAATAACATTTTCTTTTTAAACATTTACATCTATTACGTAAATCTGAATATTCAATATATGTATCCCATTGCTTGTTTTCTTTGTACTTTTTATGCATAGCTTTTTTAAGAAAAATTAGTTGCTTTAACTCATGCGAGAACCATTTAGGAAATTTGGGTGTCTTCAGACGAATAAGTGGAACAAACAGATCGATAGCTTGAAACAAAATATTATAAAATATTCCAACAGTATCATTAACATTATATAAACCAGAAAAACATTGTTCCCAATCAATATTCAAAAGGTAAGAGTTTAAACCTGCGTAATCTGCTTGCTTGAAATTGTAATAAAAGGTATCAAATTCAAGCTTATCCTGACTCACATTTAAGGTAAGATTCATCACAACTGCAGGGTGATGAGAATCACATGGCAGTACAATCTCATTAGCAATTTCTACAACATCATTACTGTCTTGGGAAAAAATTAAATCTAATAATACATTATTTGCATTTAAGATACTATTAATTTGATACATATTATGAAATGCCAGACAATTACACAATGTATTTACTGATACTCTCTGGTCATCTGGGGTACTAACCCCAAAATCATTGTTCACCCAATTAGCATTAGGTAAGTTGTAATCGCCCAATAGGTAAAGCTGATAGTCGCTATATTGAAGCATAATACTATCTATTGCCAAACAGTGGTTTTCAAAGACATCATTGGGTGAACAAGGAGCAATATAAGCACTACCAATAACAGCCTTAATATTACAGTGGTTAATTAAAACAAATAAATGTTCAATAGAGTCAACAGTATGTACAATTACCTTAGACTAAATAAACTTTCGCACAGCTATAAGAACACCTCCACCGTGCTTCTTAGAACTAGTCGATGGTGACCAGTCTTTTCTATAGATTGTAAAATCTGGCATGCCTAGCTCTGTATCACTGATGCTACTAATTAACCATGTTTCTGACAATACAATTATGTCATAATCACAATCCATGACTGCTAATGACAAATCCACTAACTTGGTTCGCAATCCACGAACATTTTGATAATACACGAGAAAATGTTTTTTGATACTATCATTAGCTATATTTGATTTATTTCCACTGCTGACTTGAGCTTCCATTATTTGATTTTCGAAAGGAAAACCTCTTTATCATAACTCTGCTTGGCCAGGTTTTTTCATCATACAAATCATTCATCAACTCAACACAAAACATAATGTAACAGTTCTGATATTAATACATCTGAATTATTAAATTTAAAAACCCCACTAGCAATAAGAGATGTTCCTCATAATATGGATATGTACTATAATTGGTAAATATAACATTAAATAATGAATGTAGAGTCGTTTGCATGTGCTGACACTAACTATAACTTTTGCTATCTTAATGTAGGCACCAATGGACGAATAAGTGGTGAAGCAGTTTTGACCAAATCATCTTTAAATGCAGCATTATAAGATATTCAGGATGAGTTTTTCCAAGAAATTTAGTACTTACAGCTTACAATGTTTCCCCTTAAAAATCCACACTTTAAAACTACATGCTTATTTTCTTAAACAAGTATATTATTCAATATTCGAAGAATTTTCTCTTTATATAAAAAAAATAACAGGAATATTGTACATGCCATAACCAGTTGCAAGCTAAGCCCACAAGGTTTAACATTTACTCAAACCAACACAGGACCACGGGTGCATTTACTGAAGTGTTTAGGGGGAGTTGCATATTTATGTCAAATTTTTATTCAAATCATGTCTAATTATTAATCATTTTTACAGATGAGGAGCTCTTTTGTTATTAGCAGAATTAAGTTCCGCACTGCGACCACTCTCTTTCCTGCTGCCCCATCTTGGTTTAGGTACTAGTCCAGTTTCACCTTGAAAGCGATTGGCTGATGATGTCACATTTGAACAACTCTTAATGAGTTAAACTTTTGTTGCTCCACTAAAAAGTTGAACAATTTTACTGAAACAAAGGTTCTTTCAATAGATGTTCAACTTTTGAAAATATATCATTCAATATATGTTTAACTTTTGAAAATATATATAATCTCTCAATTAAAATAGACTCGTGAGAATACGCCTTAAGTGATCTCCCTCATACCAATGAATTACAACAGTGATGGTAATGATAAGGTGGCAAAATATACTGTTATACATAGTAATTCAAGGGAATAAAACCCCAAAAATAAATTAACTATGATTAATGTAGCTAAAATATTTAAAAATGTATGATTTTAAAGTAAATCAACATTACTTACTGTGAAAGTTGGAAAGCACAAATCCCTCAACGTGGTATTTCTTTCAATATATCCCATTTGAATTAAATTTGCTAATAAACACAAGGCATAACTGCCTTCAAGGGTATTAAATACTATCCTCATTGACTGCTGACTAGAAAGTAACTCTAAACTTCTGGTGAAAATGTTGTGCTGTTGCAGTGTAGTTATCATCTAGAAAATATGAAAAGGTATAAACTTGGACTGTTTTAATAAATGAAATGCTTTCTAAATAATGTCTTTTGATGGCTAATTATTTTATTACTGTCCTTTTTAACATTATAGAAATCTGCTGCCTGTTCTTGACAAACCGTTGAGTATTGCTTTTAGGATAGCAACGTTTCAAATATATATAATTGGGGCTAAATAAATATTATACCCAATTATATGTATTTCATTCAAAGATTTTTTGTTCAAATTTTATCATTAATTTAATATATAAAATTAACACTTTAGTACAAATAAGAAATATACATAGTATGAGTATAAATTATTTAAATATTGATTTATTCCCTACAACAAGAAATGAATCTTCATTGGAGAATTGAGTTTATTTATATTTTTTTAGCTCAATTATATCAGATTTACTCCTCTGTATATATGTATACCTGGTTCATTGAAGTACTAGATTTTTTACCCACATCCACATAATCAATTAACTTCAAATTTGGCATGCACATACAATACAATTTGATTCTTTCATCTGATTGAATTGAAAATGAGCATCTGGAGATATTTAAGAGTGCAAATTAAGAATTTCTAGTCAACATTTGCAAATTCAACACAGTGTTAACACAGTGTACGAATTGTTTGTCATTTGTGCAAATTCAATGGAAAATTGGAATTAATATCGTCAACATTTAAAAAAAATCAAAATGGCAGCGCTAATATGACATATCAATGTTGTCATTTATGCAGATTTGACTGAACACTTGGTATTCAAAAGTGCAAATTATGAATTTATTAAATAATAACATCAAATAATTCAAAATGGAGGCATCATTAGGTCGGACGAATTCGTGCAGATTAAATTTAAAATCAGTATCTAGGGATTGTTTAACGTATGAATTTTTAGCAATTTTAGTTAATAATAATATAATAAAATAAAGAAATAAATAATTCTTTTAAGAAAATAAACCAGTACCCAAGAATTTTTAACAAAAAATATTAGACATGGTTTAAGAAAACGCAACAAAAAATATATATATATATATATATATATATATATATATATATATATATATATATATATATATATATATATATATATATATATATATATATATATATATATATATATATATATATATATATATATATATATATATATATATATATATATATATATATATATGATGATATGAGGGTAAAGGCTCAGAAATCAAATCAAAAGCAATGTCTTGTCCTAGGCCGCTTATATGCAAAAATTATATTTTTGCTCTATATATCCTTTTATGGCCAAGAAACCTTAATAAAGATGTGTGAAAGCACATTTTTATTTTTCTTTCAGTTTTACCACGCATTTTATATTCTCCAGAGCCCTAAGAGGTGGCGCCAAATGTTACTCTTTGCAAGTGGAACTATTCCATTTACACAGACGTTTTCGTTTTTGGTTGGGTCACATCAATGATGTCTTAACTGAGATCTCCCTGGATACAAGCCTGCTTGATGAGGGTAAATGCCCAGAAATCAATGGCAGGAGCGCGGTACCTTGTGACACACTCAAAAGCAATGTCTTGTCTAAGGCCACTCGCATGCAAAAATTATATTTTTGCTCTTTGCTACACATATATATATATATATATATATATATATATATATATATATATATATATATATATATATATATATAATTGAAACGAACAAATATCTGATCCTTTAGAAATGGCTAATTTCTGTAATAAATATTTTTGTAATATTGGAGTTGAAATGGCCGAGGCTATTCCTCCTCCACGAACAGAGTGCCAAAGAGACATTATTTCTGCAAACTCAATTTTTCTTCCACCTATTACAAAAAATGAACTAATAAATCATATAACGTCATAAAAAATAATAACTCTCCGGGACACGATGACATGCAAGTAAAAATAATTAAACAAATTAATCCATTATTGCACATATTTAATTTAATTTTAGAAACAGGAATTGTCCCAGAATTCAAAATATCAATAATAACTCCTATACATAAGTCAGGATCTGTTAATAACATTAGTAACTACAGACCAATAAGTTTAATAAGTAATTTTGCAAAACTAATAGAAAAATGTATAAAAGAAAGACTAGCCCTCTTTCTAAATAATAACAACATTCTATCTCCGAATCAATTTGGTTTTGTTGGGGGTTGTAATACTTCGGATGCTATGCATAGGCTCATAACAGAGGTTGTTAATAACTTAAATAATAATAAAAAATGTTTAGCTGTATTTCTAGACTTAGCTAAGGCATTTGATACTGTACCTCACGTTTTTAACTCCTAGATGTCTTACAGAGGTATGGTATAAGGAGAGTGGCTTTCAATCCTTTAAAGAGCTATTTATCTGAAAGATATCAGATGGTGAAACTTAATGGGATTATAAGTGGAAGAGAAACCATCAAAATTGGCATACCACAATGTACTGTACTCGGACCACTATTATTTATATATATATATATTCTATATATATATATATATATATATATATATATATATATATGCTGATGATACAGTGATTGTTTTTGCGGCAAATACATGGGAAGAAGTAAAAGATCAAACTACATATGGATTAACATTAGTTATGAATTGACTCCAAAATTTTAAACTTACTTTAAATTTAATGAAAAACATTATATAGCATTTTCTCTTACTAAAGCAAATAGACCACCATTTAGTCATATTCCTGTAAATAACCATATTATAAATGAAGTAACAAAAACTAAATATCTTGGAGTTATTTTTGATTCATTTCTTAAATGGTAGCCTCACCTGTCAAGTAGAATTCGCAAATTGATCCATAAATTTTACCTGCTAAGGGAATTTTTAAATAAAAGCACATTAATAATTGTTTATAAATCTTTTGTAGAATCACTGTTTAGATATGGAATATTAGTATGGGGTGGGCTCTACAACAACTGCTTGTACAAACTAAATATAATACAAAAATATATTTTAAAAATAATGTATAAAAAAATAGACTATATCCCACCAACTTACTGTTTTCCCTAGAAACATGTAATATCAGAATGCTATACATGTATACAATATGCTCATATATCCATAATTATATATATTACAATGGTATATATCACAAAATTTCCACCCGGAGTAAAACAAATAATAAAATCCAACTACCGATTAGCAAGAACAATCTTAATCTAAGGTATATAAATTATATTGGACCTAAGTTTTTAACAAGTTACCACTGGAAATTAGGAATACCAAAAAAATTAAATTTAGTGTTTTGGGTAAAATGTTTATCTTCGAAAATTATACACAATTTGAAGGGTTTTTTTAACTAACTTCTGATTGGAAACATCTAAATGTTAACATGATCATGATCTCAATGTTAATAGTTGAACTGTGTATTATATATATATATATATATATATATATATATATATATATATATATATATATATATATATATATATATATATATATATATATATATATATATATATATATATATATATATATATATATATATATACATATACAGGGTGTTTCCTAAACATTGGTAAAAAATTCGTAGGGTGATTCCTAAGGTATTTTTATGAAAAAAAGTTATTACAAACATTTGTCAAAAATGCTTCCTAAGGGAGCTACGCCCCTGCAAATGGGGCACCCTGAAGACGGTTTTTCCTCCATATTTCCGAAACCGTTCATACAAAAATCATGAAAGTTGGTACATCGTACAAACTTTGAATGCTGAATCAGAATTTGAGACCAGAGTATCAAAATTTTAATCAGGGGTGTACCATACCGGAGGGGTTGAGGGTAAAAACAACCCCATTTTTTATGACATGCTAACTCTACATTCTGATATCATGATATGATACCTGGAGGTTTTTTACGTAAAAAAGGTACTCTTAGTTCATATCAATAGGGATAGTAGTTTTCGAGAAAATCGCAATTTTCTACAGTGATGCATCGGCACCCTAAAAACGGGTTTTCCTCAAAATTATTGAAACCTCTCACAGTGAAATATTGAAATTTGGGATACTGCATAAACTTTTGACGCCAAATTAGATTCTGAGCTGAGAATTCCCAAAAAAAAAATTATAGGAGGCGTATCATACTTAAGTGGTTAGGGGTAAAAATAAACCCAATTTTTTGATGATTAGGCTCTTGAAGAATTTTTACGTGAAAAAGATACTCTTGATAGTCATTGGGCTAATCGTTTTCGAGAAAATTGTATTTATCTGCTGAGAAATTTACAGTTAGTAAGTATGTGTTGTGTAGATCTCATCTAAATGAAAAACTAAATGTGCGTTAAAAAGATATTCATTCTAGAGATCAACAAAGAAAAGTAATTGAAGACATGAAGTAAATAACGGGCTAAGTGCCAAAAAATCTGAAATTAGTTTTATTTGCTTAACGTGGTCTATGTACCATTGCCTTTAACGTGAATACCGGGCATTATTTCATAGTTAAGTGACTTTGACATAGTGTCATTATTTGTCAATAATAAATCAGTCGGAAATTAAAAAATAAAATGCGTTTTTATCTTTTATTAACATTCCGATGAATAATATTTTCAAATCATAGCAGACTGGTGCAGATATCGGAAGCAAAGTTAGTTTAAATCTGAATCTTCATTCTTTTTGCTAGTGAAGTTTTTCATCATGAATCGCTATACGAACGCTGAAATGACTGATATGCATTTCTTATATGGACTTGCGAATGGTAATGCTTTAGGGGCTAGGAGGTTGTACATTGAACGATATCCTAACCGTAATGCTCCTGACAGCAGAATGTTCCAGAGAATACATCAACGACTTCATGAGACAGGCACATTGAAACAAAATAGAGGAGCGGGAAGACCCGTGACAGCAAGAACGGTGGAAATCAAAGAAAATGTTCTGCATATAATAGAGGAAGATCCAGGTACTTCCACTAGAAAAATTGCAGGTGCGTTGAATATCAGTAATAAAACTGTGTGGACAGTTCTTAAAGACAATTTGTTGTATTCATACCACATACGAGTTCAGGCACTTCTCCCTACTGATTTTCCTCCACGCATCCAATTTTGTCAACGGCTTTTGCAGCTATTGGTTCAAATCCCTCAGCTGCTGTCGTTGATTCTTTTTACCGATGAAGCGCATTTCTCAAAAAATGCAATCATGAATTTTCATAACAATCATGTATGGACTGACGAAAATCCGCATGAGATACGTGAAGATCGTTTTCAGCATCAGTTTTCTTTAAACGTTTGGATGGGAATTATTGGTGACTGGCTGATTGGACCAGTATTCCTACCAGAAAGACTCACCGGCGAGGTTTATCGAAACTTCTTGGAAGAAACCCTACCTAACTTCCTTGAGGATATACCACTGGCAACGCGAGATGCAATGTGGTTTATGCACGATGGTGCGCCAGCGCATTTTAGTATGGCAGCTCGTGAGTGGTTAACAGCAATATATGGAGACCGCTGGATTGGTCGGGGTGGACCTCACTTATGGCCTGCTCGGTCTCCGGACTTAAACCCTTTAGATTATTTTCTATGGGGTCATCTAAAGTCATTAGTTTATGTCACACCAGTGGAAAATGTGGACGATTTAAGAAATCGTATAATTGCAGGTTGCAATGCGATAAGGAATACCCCTGCCATATTTGAAAGAGTTCGTCAGTCAATGAGGCGAAGATTCAGATAGATTCATGTATCCTAGCAGATGGTGGTCATTTTCAACAATTTTTGTGAAGTAATACGAAAATTAAGTTAATGAATATTTCGATAATAAAATAGTTTGTATTATTCTTGTTTTTCGAAAAGCATTTCTATCACCCTCTGTTTTCGACACTAAGGACTCTCCAAAAAAATATCAAACGACAAAATACTTACTGCTTACCTATGTATTCTTAAAGGGGTAAATAACGGCGTCGACGGAATAAATTGCAATTTTCTCAAAAACTAATAGCCTAATCAATGTGAACCAGAAGTAGTATCTTTTTTAAGTAAAAAATATTCAAAGATCTAATTCTAAAATCAAAATGTCAAAAATAAATTACTATCAAAAAATTGGGTTGTTTTTAACCCTAACCAATTCAATATGATAAGCCTCTGATAAAATTATCAAAGTTTTAGAGCTCAGAATCTAATTTGGCGTCAAAAGTTTATGCAGTATCCCAAATTTCAATATTTCATGGTGAGCGGTTTCAATAATTTTGAGGAAAACCCGTCTTTAGGGTGCCGATGCATCACTGTAGAAAATTGCGATTTTCTCGAAAACTACTATCCCTATTGATATGAACTAAGAGTACCTTTTTTATGTAAAAAACCTCCAGGTATCATATCATGATATCAGAATGTAAAGTAAGCGTGTCATAAAAAAATGGGGTTGTTTTTACCCTCAACCCCCCCGGTATGGTACACCCCTGATTAAAATTTTGATATTCTGGGCTCAAATTCTGATTCAGCATTCAAAGTTTGTACGATGTACCAACTTTCATGATTTTTGTATGAACGGTTTCGGAAATATGGAGGAAAAACCGTCTTCAGGGTGTCCCATTTGTAGGGGCGTAGCTCCCTTAGGAAGCATTTTTGACAAATGTTTGTATTAACTTTTTTTCATAAAAATACCTCAGAAATCACCCTACGAATTTTTTACCAATGTCTAGGAAACACCCTGTATATATACATATATATATATATATATATATATATATATATATATATATATATATATATATATATATAAATAAATATTAGTTCCTAGGCTATACTTTACCATGTAAATGAATATTATATTAAATCTATTAAATAATATATTAGAAAAAATAAATATATTGGCAGCCCTACTAATAGGATAGATTTAGGTTTTCTAATATAATAGTCATAATAATTTATATTAATATATATATATATATATATATATATATATATATATATATATATATATATATATATATATATATATATATATATATATATATATATAATATATATATATATATATATATATATATATATATATATATATATATATATATATATATATATATATATATATATATATATATATATATATATATATATATATATATATATATATATATATATATATATATATATATATATATATATATATATATATATATATATATATATATATATATATATATATATATATATATATATATATATATATATATATATATATATATATATATATTACTACAGTTCTTTAAAAATGTAAAAAATATTTTATCAACTTGAAAACTGACTACATACCTCGGGTGATAAATTTTGTAGGTGATGCACAAGTCCAGGTACAGAAATGACATTAATCAAAAATATGGTCATAAACTTATCAGAAAAATTTGCTGACACTAATGGCCTCAAACAAAGAGTCAAAACTGCTGAAATAGAAACTGACTTTAATGCAATTTTTATCCTTCCTAGCCCTCTTATTAACAAATTCTGAAAGAAAAAGAAGAATGCATACAACAAAAATAGTTTAATGTTGTTTACATAAAATTTTAAAAAATATATACATTTTAAGCGAAAATATAAAAATGTTAATACTATACTATTAGCTGGTTGCACAAAACTTAATTGCTGTTTAGAATATTTAACCAAGTTTTCGAATTTGACAAGCTACTTATAGAAATCTAGGAACTCACTGTCAAATTTAACATTCCATTAAACATTCTAAACTTTAATTGAGCTTTCCGCAACTGACTGTATAACTATAACAAGCATAAGTTTGTAAGTATGTATTAAGTATATATAAGTATGGCCAATCTCTCTTGTGTCTAACAAACAAATAAATGTCTTTTAGTTATGTCCTAAAGTTATTTCATCGTGTTTGTAAGTCTAATGTAGTATTATAAAATGTAAAGGAAACAGTACAGCAAGGGAAATTAATCAAGAACTCAAAAAGGGGATTACCTTTGCAGGTTTTGAAATCATACCTGGAAAACCCACTAGAATGTGTAATTGAATACGACAAAAAAGGATTGAAGATTGAGTCAGATAGGGGCTAAAAAATGGTACCGCAAGAATCGATTCTGAGTCTTCTTTTGTATATTTTGTATACAAACGAAGTTCCACATTTGATCTCTCAGACAACAGTAATGTATATGGATGACACTTCTGTGATCTTTAGTGACATTTCTAAGAACAGGTGTAAGGATCAGGTGAAAAATGCCATGGAAATTCTTAAAGTAACAGCGAAACATGGTACCCAACATACATAATACTTCATCAACCGCAAATTAAAAATGTACAAAGTAAAATGGTGAAATTGTTGCTATAGAAGCAAAGATTTCTTAATAGAGAAATTTCATATTCTACTAGGATTTCCTTGTTCTCATATAAATTACTTATTAACTTAATTATTTGTGATGGTCACGTTGCTACTGTTGTTTCAGAATTCCAGTTAGATTTACACATACCAGGAAACTTTTTCATGACAATTTACACCACACTAAATAGGAATTTAATCGCTTAGTAGATCATAGAATGAATTTATTTTCAAAAACTCTATTTAAAAGACAATTGCTTTTTAATTATTGAGAAAGTGTTTTTATTTTTAAATGTAATAAAAAAAGATAACAGCTAGGGAGCGTAATTGCCATCTTGAATTTGAAAAAGTGATGTTTTTCAGAATTCTATGAACTATTAACATAACAAAAAAATATATGCTTTTTAAAGCTGAGATAAATTTGAGTCTTTTTTGTTAAAGCTTTTTGAACTATCTCTAAAAGACTCGAATTTATCTTTAAAAGGCATATATTTTGTTATCTTAATAGAACAGAATTCCGAGAAACACCACTTTTTTAAATTCAATATAGCGACTTTTGGCTACTTTCGGTATACCTAAAATTTTTTACTGCAAATCTCTACAATGAGTAGTTTACGAGATACAGTACCTTGCAGACTTATTTGGCCACCCTGTACCGTGCAATCAATCTATCTGGAACAATTTTAAACATTAATAACTTCTTTACTTTTTAACTTATCGGAATAAACCAAAAATGAAACAAAAAGTTTTTTCTGATTATTAGAAAATCAACAGACAATATATCACCATAAGTTGTATTTTTTAAATGGGACATATGGGTTATATACTATATGTCTTTCAAATGAGTCTCTTTTATAGATTATAAATATACATTGTTTCATCCAAGAAATTTAAGAGAAACCCTGCCATAAGATAGATAGATCACTCTGTACATAAGTTTATATCATTGGGGGGGTGTTAAGACCTGTAGAGTATGTATGTATATATAAAAATAAATAGATAGTTTCAAAGCAAATATAACTGATATCTGTGATATATTGGCATAAGAAAGTAGAATCAGATCACATTTCATGATGTTAACACTCTTTTATGGAGCTACATGCACTTTATATGGAGTAATAGGTAATATACTAAATCTCTTATACCTACCTTGTATAGAGTAACAGGTAAATTATTAAATATTCAAAGATATATAAAGAACATAAAAAATAATTAATGCCATCATCTTGTTTCCCAAAACTAAGTTGGTGGCTTATGTAAAATTCACTGTGGACTGTATTTTGTTCATGACACTATAGTACTAATAAAGACCTCTTGTTTGGTTGCTTAAAGGGACAATAGAAGGCAACAGAGGCTTTTAATTTGTTATATTAATAACATACTTAATTCAAATCAGTCAAACACTCAAGACAATTTTTATTCTTCTTCGGCTGCTTCTGGGGACTGAATCTGTAGATTCCTCAATTTTTCTTAGTACTTAATTAATCCCAAACTTACATGGAATCCACATATTGATCACTTATGAAAAAAATTTATCTGGGCCTATGTATTGAGTATTAATGCATATGGTTCCCAAAAGGGTTGTTTTATTGGCATCCTATGCTTGCATTACATTCTAAAAACCTGCTATTGAAGTGAAAGCCATAAGCCTTTTGAAAACAGCATTTTATCAAACTTAGAATCTTGATTATTCATTGTTGAACAGATAAAGATTCAGCAGTTCAACTATATGTATTTGCAAAACCTTATATACCTATCAATTTAAGTTATAAAAAATATTCAATTTACTGTGTTACTGTGACTTCTATTACCTTTAAAATTAAATAAAATCCCTTGTGAAACAGTTGTCCCATTAAGTTTGCACACAACTGGTTCATACCACTCTTCAATACTTCCATATTTTTATTTTTCAAAACTATCCAAGTGTTGGTGCTGGTAAAAGACACCAACACATGTAAATACAACACAATATATTTCATATCAGAGGCAAGTTCTGGTTTCAAGTCTTCCAAATATTCACAGCACTTCCATAAAATATTATTCATATGAGAGATCCATTTTATCACATGTTCCTTGTTTAAAGCTGCAAAAACAAATAAGTCAGCATAAATAAGTGCACTAAAACATGGTTTAAATAATACCTATTATTTTGACATACACAAAAAATACATTCCTATGCACAATAATTTAATTTCAATAGTCCAAAGAAGATCACAACTCTTTATATTTATTACTAGTTTATTAAGTTACATATAATCAGCAATTTTGTTAATTCCCTGTAGAATATTGTTAGTAAGCTTCAAGAGAAAATGTATAGAAATACTTTCGATTCCAATTTATAGACAGATAACATTTGCTACACTTTAATATTGTACTGAATTATTGACCAAAAATCAATCAAAAACATTTCTGATAAATACATTGGACTGTTATTCTTCCTTCAGCATTCTGGTTTTGAGGCTGAGCAAAGTATGTTTCCTGATCGAAAAAGACAACATATGGCAGGAGGTTCTGCTCCAATCTTACTATGACAATTTTCATTCTCAGTTATACAGTACTCTGCTGGGGTCACTCGCCTGGTACATCTTCAGTCTTTTTTGCACGAAGGAATTACATCAGAATCATTTCTGGGCTAAGATCTAGAAAATGTTGTCGACAACAGTTTATTAGCCTATTAGCCTCAAAATTTTAACACTACCCAGAATTTTCATTCTAAATTGTCTAAACTACATACATTTTTGTAAACAAACAGTCACATCTTAGAAGTAGCCACACTTATGATTACAAAATCGGAACCAAGGACTACCTACTGCTGGTTTACCACAGATGGCCAGAATCATTTTAATTTTAATTAATTAAGTTCTACAATGTTCTGGCAACACAAATAAAAATTCTTGAACCTGAAAACCTTAAATTAAATGTCAAAGACTATCTTAAGTCCAAAGATTTTACCCACGTGCAGAATGTGTAAACAATGATTTCTCAGATTTAACCTGAAATTGGCCAATTTAGATAACTTTATTATATGAAATTATCTGGAGGCAACTAAAAGGGTGCACCTACATGAACAATTATAACTGTCACCACCACCCCCTTTGGACATTTTTATTATTGAGATTATGTTTTATGTATTATTATTTTTTTTAAAACAAAATCCTTTATTGTATTTAAATCATACATGAAACAATTATGTAACTTTATAAACAAAATCACTTAATGATAATAAGTATACTAAACTTAGGATATTTTCCTGGAACAATGCTTGTGAGCATTGGTTGCGGAAAAAATAGAATATATAAAACAAATAACAAGTTGTGATATCACAGTTCTGTTAACAGTACAATTGTTTGACTAATCTATTAAATTGTAATTCAGATCTTTCTTCTCTTAATTCTAAAGGTAATCTGTTAAATGTATTTGCTGCCTCATTTAAGGGATTTTTCAATGCAATATTAGTTCTGGCTGATTCCAAATATATGTTTTTACATTGTCTTGTATTAATACTATGAACATCATTTATAAATTGTATTTTAGAATTACATTTTAATTTGTGATTTAGTATTTTGTACATCATTTTTGCCTGTTCTAGTTTTAGTAAGTTTTCTATTTGTATCAAGTTTAGATATTTGTACAGTAATTCTGTGTTTGTCCTAAATTCAAAGCCAAACAGAATTTTAACAATTTTATTTTGAATAATTTTCATTTTATTGAAATTTGTATTGTTGCAATTACCCCACACAGGGATTAAATATCTAATAATTGATAAAAAGTGTTATTTTATGATGTGTTTTGTCAATTTTTAAATTACTTAATTATTTTAAACTCAGATTTTATTTATTTCTTTAAGTGTGACCTACTACTTGACTTGTGAAATTTTTTTAATGTGTCTATCACTAAAAAAAAAATTATTCATTCATTCATTCCTTTTGACCTAGGGTGGCTGGCAACTCTCTATATTTTTCAAACAGAAGTCTCTTGCTCTTTTGATGAACCATCTCTTGTCTTAAAACTGATACTTGAAACCTATAGACTAGCTTTCAAAAGCTTTCGACTTGTTTAAAGCAAAGCATGAGACTATTTTTTTTAGTTGGAAACCACCTTAATGATTGAAACAAAGGTGTTGCAGTTTTTGTCATTTGATTTAAATATCAAAGGAATTACACACAAAAATTGGTGTAAACCTATCACAAAATATTCAGAGTGCTATCTCATGGAGTTATTTTCAAAAATGTAGCAAATCTGCCTTTGCAATATTTCTGTTCATAAGACACATTTTTTTACCTTATAATCTGAATAAACTATAAATGGTATTCCAAACAAAAACATCCTCAGTTGGAAAAAATGTCTGTTTTCTACAAATTCTCTTTTGGAGACCCTTGTAGAAGTTATCAATCAAAATGTTAAAACTTGCAGTTTTATTATTAAAAGTGGCTTTTTTTATTTCAAAAATAAAAAGGATTGTTTCTAATTTAGATCAATCTCATTACTACCCTTATTACACAAAATTGTTGAAAATATGGTAAAAATAATAATACTTAAGCTTCTGCACAAACCCAAATCACATTTTGAATAGTTTAATTTGCAGTTCCCTAAAAACGCCTTTGACCTGAACTTAAATAATTGATAGATTGTGGTTAAATTTGACTAAGCTGTTAAGTGTGTTCTTGAAGACATACTGCTAAGAATTGCGTCTTATAAGCAACTGTTGGAAAATCAGCAAACATTAACATTAAGCTTGTGTCATATCTCAGGGATCGGTTCTTGGCCCTCTATCAGACTTAATTTAAGTTAAAAACCTGACCTCTACCACATACCCTATTGAATAACTGGACTTAAGACTCTGTTGTTAAACATCTAGGGCATTTAATACATACCTACACCAACATAACTGATTTTCGGTGAGTCACAATCAAGTGATGCCACCAAATAACGACATAACTTGGCAAAACGTTCGTTGTCTCTTTCTTTTTTCCATATTAGCAACAACTTGAGACTTTGCTGATAAACATCTAGGGCAGGTTTAAAGTCTTGCTTTGTATATTTTTCGGGTAATTCAGGGATAATACTGTCATATTCTTCCCTAAAATATAAGCAGAGAAAAATTGGATCAACTAACACATTGAACTCATGTGCTAATCCAGATTTAAAAATTGCTAAAAAAACTGATTATATATTTATCCTTATATACTTACAAAATCTTTTTTGCGAACTTTACTCTCTCTAACCAGCCGCGGACATTTGCTTGAATCACAATAATAGCACCTTCCTTACGTTTCTCTAACGCTCTTTCTTCTCTGGCTGCTTTTGTTTGTTCTAAAAAACTACCCTTTGAATTTTCTGCTTTGTGGAACATTTTTTACTCAAAGGAAACCGCTTTTGTGGACTTTTAGAACAGACATCTTTAATTTTTTATTTTTACTATTTGTTTACAAAAGACTGAATATTTTTCCCAAAAGGCAAAACTTTATCATAAATGCAACGTTGCCAAGTCATGGTAAAATAAAAAATGCTTAATTTGGTTATTCTTAGAACACAAAGGGCAACCAAAAACTTTTAACGTTTTACGTTAGTAACTAACCTACAAAAACGACACTTAAAAAAGAAATACTCACTTGTGGCACAAAAATAGGTAATAGTCTTAACGTTGGAGCTGAAAATAGCAATTTATAACTTATATTTCAAAAAAGAAAAATAAATTTTAAGGTAAGTGGATGAATTTCCATTGTGTTTCGTGCTGTACAACGGTTTTTGGTATATATCCTTAAGGCCTAATAGTCAGTAGATTTCTTCGTTAATGCTAAAGGAATGTTAGAAATGATTTTTTCTCCCCATTGTCTTTTCAGAAATTTTATCACTTTATACTAGAACAAAACAAAAAGAACAAATAAAGTCATAATACAATAAAAATATTTAAAGATTTTTTTTTTAACCTAAAAAGCTATAAGTATTTAAAATTCTGATTATATCAGATGTAAGGCAACATAAAATATTTTCAATGGTGGTAATTGAAACTGCAGGCCATAATTACGTACACATGCGGAACATTTTTGTTTTTCAAATTCTAAGTGGTAATGAAAAAAAAGTAGTGTCGAAAAGAAAGCCAGTTCGCCACCACTTTGCATATCTAAAAGATGTCTTTATGATTGCAAAATACAGAAAATATAATAGTAAAATAAACACAGTGGGTATAAAACAAAAAAACAAATATATTCAAATAAAAATCTTCACTTAGTCTTCTTGATAAAATTCTTGCATATTTTTAGATCTATCGGTAGTTAAAACTGTATAATTCCTTTGCTATAATATTCCTAAAATTAGTTTATTTAAGCCTTACTTGCGAGTCTTGCGACCCTATTTTGTTTAATAAACATAACATCATTATATTGAGTGGTTGATGAATGTAAATATTGTATGTAATGTGATTTGTACGGCAAATTCCAGATTTTTCAATTTTTTAATGTGGCAACGCTGCATAAATATCAGCTGTTGAAGTTACTATCTTCAGGTTATTTATCTCTCTCTCTCTCTCTTTTTTAATATTTATAGACCTGTTGCTTTATAGCATACAGCCATCCTAAAAGCTGCTTTTCTCTCTCTCATAATTATGATATTTGCCAGCTCAAATTAAAAATGTATAAATACTAACAGACTCAAAATTTTATTCAATTAACATATGTAATATTTTTTATTTTGTTCTGTAAAACCTTTGAAAAATATCACAACTTTAGCTATTTTTGTACAGTGTATTACTAATCATAGTTATAAAATACATTTTTTGAGACAAATTTATATACTTATAAAGTAAGAGTCGGATTTTTAATCAGTTAATTATGGATAGTTTATTACATAGGTGGATCAATTTCAGATTAGCACTAGATAAAAACGGGAGCGCGCCAGCGTATATGCATTATCGCTAAAGTCGTAACACAAAAGACCCAATGGCTTAATTTATATTATTACTCTTAAATAAAACTTCATTAATAAGCAACCTACGGTTAATATGTGGCTGTTAGGTAGTGTTGTAAAAAAATTACTGCGATGATTTACCAGTCAAGATGCAGGTAAATATTTAGGAATAACTAAAAGCTGAAAATCATGCAGATTTATTTATAATATTATCACATCTAAGCAATGTTACAATTAAAATGAAAGGATTTTTTTAATTATTGCCGTAGCTTTGTTTGTCCTTACCTGATTTTTAGAATAATGGCGGATGTTTACGTCCCACGTCAAAAAATGAAAAGGGTTGATTTCTTTACCATGTCGCCTAGAGATACTAAAGCAAATGTGAAGAAATCAATATTAACGGTTGCACACATTGATTTTATAATCATACTTTATTACATTTTTGACATCTTTCAAGGAATCTTAAAAAAAGCCTGTTTACAAGTATTTCGAAAAAAATAAAATTTGTTATTATTAAAAAAAAAATAAAATAAAATATCTTCCTCTAAAACAGTCTCAATAATCGCATCAGATACTATGGTGCAAGGGTTACTATTGTAATTCGTGATACTGTGATGAGAACTTTATGCACTTAAAAGTTATAGAACAGGACTTCTCAGATGAGTTTCCCCAGTCGCAATAAAAGTTGCGATCTAGAAATTCGTAATATTACTATCACAGCTGCAGTACTTTTATAAAGTTAGAAAACTATATTACAAATATTGCTCTTAATGCATTACTAAAAAAAATCCGCAAACAAATTTTGCAAATCTCGTCTACTAAAGTGAGTAGCTTTCTCTCTTTAAGATGTATTTGATTTCAACCGTCTGGAATTACTTTTAGCCCAGGCCGTATTTTTCGTCAAGCTTTCCGTCCGATTTAAGAAAATACAATTTTTGACATATAATATCAAACAAGGAAGATTAAAAAACAATAACGTGCAAGTTGTAAATATAATCTTGTCATAATTGTGACGTTTTGTTTTTCATCCTCCTAACTATCAAAAACAAGGAACTTACCACGACCGCCATTGAATTACACTGTTGACTAACTTTCGATAGGAGCAACAATATTAATAACATATTTTCGTTGTTTGAAGAAACAACAACGTGCTCAGAAATACGAAAAACTGGATTTTAAAAAGTAAAGAATTCGAAAGATAAAAATTTTGTACAGGCACTTTTAAAGGCCGCAAAAAAATCGTATATAAAAGCTAGGTAAAATGTTTTCATATTTATTATTCAGATATTCAAGATCAAGCAACGGAAAAAACTTATTTATCCGATTTCTCAATTTAAAGATTTCCTTAATTTCCTAATATGTGAAAACATTACGTCATTTTTATATATAATTTTTTATGCCCTTTAAATCGGCCGTCACAAAAATTATTTTTTTGAAATCCACTTTTTTATATTTATACACCCTGTATATCTGCTCTAAAGTTTAATACAATCAAAAGTATTTTTTCGTCAAGCACCAACTTGTATTAACAATTAGGAAAATTATTGTTAGCTTATTAATTTGAAGAGTAGTATACATCGCTTCTACTAATTTATATGACTTCTTGCTTACAATAAAATCTCAACTTCTTGCATTTTAGTAACATGCGGAGGGAAATATTTTCTTTTTTACTATTGGGTTGCATCAAATAGAATAGAAAATATAATTAGGCAGAAATATAATTCTTGATCAGCCGTAGCGTGACCAAAAAAGAAAAGAAAAGAAAAAACAAAAAAGAAGATTATCTTAAAGTTCTTTTTAATATATTACCGGGTGGTACCGTAGTGTTAAAGGTAAAAGAAAAATGGATACTGCACAGCATCTCTACAGAGATAGAAAGTGCTGTCCATTTTGCGATACACTTTGTACACATAAAGCATTTGTTCGTGTATGTGTTTTGATAGGCACCTAACGTAATAGATAAGTATAAACTAGACAAAAACTGATTATACTTGAATACTCAAATAGACAGTTTTGTCCTTTTTTATTTCATGGCTTAGTTTTAGGGCAACCGCTAGATTGCTTTTCGTCTAAGCACCAATTTACTTATGTATTAACAATTCTTTCAAATACTTTTTCATTTTTCCTCTTTTAATTTTTGAAATACATCTTGGCTTACATTAGGTACTCCTTGAGAGTACTACTGGCATCACGAGATGACCTTTTCTTTCAAGCTATTCCCTTGCCCCTCCCACTCTCGCCACATAGCTTATTATTATAATAAATAAATAAAATGCTGTGTGCAAGCAGCACAACCGAACACGTGGAACTACTTATGTTAATAACACAGAGGTCTGCCTTCGACGAGACGAACCAGAAGACTGAAATAAACAGTCTTCTCAGGCACTTTTATAAAAAAGGGGTTAAAACCTGTGTGCAAGCAGCACATTTTTTATTCTTAAACATCTGCAGAGTCCCGCCGCTTGCTGAGTGTTCCGTTTGACAATCCTTGTTTTAATATAGATACACAAAAAGAAAATTTCAATTTTTCTTAAAAATTTCTGTTTTTTTTGCTATTTTTCCGACAGAGATGCATTTAGGTTTTTGTTCTCCTAGATATTTCCTATGAAAAACATCTCTTGGAAAATTTCAATAGGAATCATCAACTTTGAGATATAAGCGCCCCAAAACATCCTTTTTTCGAAAGAAAAAACATCCTTAAACGAAATCGAAACGCAACCATAAACAATAGGGTTCTGTAAGACCGGAACAACCATAGTTCCAGTAAGTATAATGAGGAAGTTTCGTCAGAAAAAAATTAAAATTGCGCCCCCAACTGTATTACATCGAAGTTGACTTGGTGGTAATGAAAAATGTTTTAAACAAATCTGGAGATCCAGGTCTCCTCTAAAAATACATATCATATTCAATATCTTATCTCTAATAGTTTCCGAGATATGCCCGCCGAAAAGTCGAAAAATACGGTTTTCTGAAATGATACGCCCCACCCCAGGTATTCGTCCGTGAGAGCCATAGTTCATTAAGTTTTTGGTGTGATCTCTGCTAGCTTGTCGGTAGAGCACTTGGTTTCTATTGCAGAGGTTTTGTGTTCTGGTCCCTTCGAGCAATTTTTTTTCTACCAAAACCTATAATTTTGTATATAGCTGTTTTACTTTTAAATATCGATCTGCGTGTTGCTTAACCCTTGTTAGTCCCTTTTTTGGGTTGATGTAAAAAATTGTATCTCTGTTAAAACAATAATTTGTATGCAATCATATTTTAAAGATTAGGGTGCGTTTTTAACAACCTATGTTAGGCCTTTTTTGGGTTTATTTAAAAAATTGAATATATATTAAAATAATAAAAATATAATATTAAAGTTATAATTATTCTCTTTGGTATTATGATTTTTAAATAACGCGCGCTGTTTGTTCGCATCACTCACTATTATCCCATTGGTGCTTTGTGTTCTGTGACAAAAGGTTTACGTATTCCTCTTTCATAAATCCGCCACATTAGTTTTTGTATCGCCATTTAATCGTATGATTAGCAGAAATGCAGCAAGATTTGGAGCGTTATTATCACTAGCGCAATTCAAGTCAACTTATTTAGTAATATTTTAACGCGTATTTCAATGCTATTGGAAATTAAAATATCAAACAAAGTTATAGGTCAAAGGCCGCCAAATACTGGCAACACTGACCATGATATCGATACCAACTGTACTTAAGAACTGCAAAGTTGTAAGCCGTTTAGAAGATATTTGATTTTATTTTATATGGACCACCTGTTCGAAATATATTTTCGGACTAATGTACTTTTTGTGTTCAGTCTGGTGTCTTTCATTATAATAATTGACTTCTGAATGTTACAAAGCAGTTAAATTGATGGAAAAGAAAACACGGGGAAAAAATAAAGTTCTAACAATATATTTTATTATAAATCGAACCACCGAAATTTTAAGGAGTAATAGTAAAGTGTGGCCAGTCCTTGAGTTCTGCATACAATCTGCTACCAGGACTAGCTGTCCCGCTGACTTGTCGTGCCCCAAATAACTTATAATTCCTGTCCAACTCTCCAAGTTCTACAGCGCATGCCAATAAGTTCTTTAGGGCTTGTAGCATTTTGATATTAGGCAGTTCATCTACAAAAATATAGTTATTAAACTTATTTTAAATACAAAATATTAGAATAATTATATTTTTAAAAGCTTTATAAAAAGTTGCTAATTTATTTAACTGTATCTGATTCAAAAATACTTATTCAGGAGATCTTGTAAATATATGACTAAGTTTTGGTAGTCTGTAGTTAAAACAAACCTAATATACAAAAAAATCCTAAGGTACACCTTGCTGGAGATACAAAGCCCAAAAGACGGATCTTTTCGACTCTAAGTTTTAAACCGGCTTTTTATAACAAAATGTAGATAACGTTTAAAAAATGTATCTTTGCAAAATAGAGCTCAGCTGTGGTACATGGACAATAGAGCTACATCGTATTCTAGCATTGCAGTTGCAGTACCTCGTTATTTAATGACATTTTTGGTAATGGTTGGATAGACCGGGGACCTATTTTATGGCCGCCACGATGTCGTGTCTTAAATACGTTAGATTTCTTTTTTTATGGTCAACTTAAGAAATTATTTATTCAGTACCAGTAACACCATGGAAGAGTTGATTCAAAGACCATCTAACACGAAAAAAACCAAACAAAAAAGAGTATCGGAGTACAAAAGCTGTTTAAGTAAAAGAAAACTGTAATGTTTTGTACAATTTTTGTTCGATTATTCTCAAAAATTATTCATTTTTCCGAAACAAATGTAAAGTGTCTTTTAAAAGAGAGATGTAGCAAAAAATTTAAAAAATCATTTTTCAGATCTGTAAAATGAGACTTATCAAAATTATATACCCTTGGAATCATGTCAATGAGTACCTGAGATATTTTGCCTTAAAATATATATATATATATATATATATATATATATATATATATATATATATATATATATATATATATATATATATATATATATATATATATATATATATATATATATATATATATATAGGGTGATTCATGAGGAAATATCAATACTTCAGGTACATAGTCAGGACCAAAAAATAAACATAAAAGTCTATATAAATAAGTGTCCTCAAGGCTACAGTTCTCGAGATACAGGGTGTTAAAGTTTTTATTTAATTTTCCTATTTTTTAAATAAAATCTATGATAATGTAAATAATGGAGTGAAAATTCATATACAGGGGTTTTTTGGTATGACAAATTCGAATCTAATATTAGTATTACTCTTACTTGTAGGGGGCGCCACCTACATATCTTTCTGCTTCTTCGAACAATCACACTTTTTTGGTACAGTCTTGTATTACATTTTTGAGCAAAACAAATTATTCCCTTGCCATTTCTAGGTCAAAGAGGTATAATTGTTAAAAGTGGATACGAGCAACCGTTTTCGAGACATTTGAATTTAAAACAGTTTCGGCGCATGTGATTTTTTTTATCAAATTCACATAAAGTATGCATGTATTGTAAAAAATTAGAAGTGTGCCTTGCCTGACAGAACAACTGCTAGTTGAAGTTCTCATCGTTTTTTCTGTTACTTAGCAATAGTAATGTCAGTTAATAATAAGATCAAATTTTGTCACTGTCAATTTCTGTTCATAACTTTTATTATCTGACAATAATCATTTAAGAAACTTTAGATCTAAATACGTCATTATGCCTGTGATATTCTCGCATCGTGAATATGCAGATATGATATTCGTCTA
Organism: Kuschelorhynchus macadamiae; assembly: GCA_030620095.1. NCBI lineage: Eukaryota > Metazoa > Arthropoda > Insecta > Coleoptera > Curculionidae > Kuschelorhynchus > Kuschelorhynchus macadamiae. The sequence goes on along the minus strand of JAUTXW010001903.1, from coordinate 1,026,103 downwards.
TGGCTTCTGCAATAGGGTCGCAATTCAAGCAGTCGCGGAGTACCAGCGTCGTTTTCCAGATAGAAGGGTGCCAGATAGAAGAGTTTTTCAACAAGTTTTCACTACTGCTGGAGAATCTGGGATGTTTCCAAGTGCGAAAATTGTATCTGAAAGGGAATCGGGACCCAACGTTGAAGTAGAAGTCAAAAATGATCCAAGCATAAGCACTAGGCGGATTGCAGATACTTATCAAATTACACAATCGTCTGCTTGGAGAAATCTTCACATTAATTGTTTATACCCATTTCATTTACAACGGGTTCAACATTTACAGGAGGGTGATTTTGAGTTGAGAATGCAATTCTGTAACTGGATTAATGAATATCTAAGGTTGTATAGGTATGTTTTGTTTACTGATGAAGCACAGTTCACGCGTGATGGTATAAATAATCTTCACAATGAACACCGGTGGTCCTATGAAAATCCTCACGCTACAGTAGAACATAATTTCCAACATAAATTTAGCATTAATGTGTGGTGTGGAATGTTAAATGGTCATTTAATTGGTCCATTTATAATCGACGGTAGTCTTATAGGAGAAAAATATTTAAACTTTCTTGAAAATCACTTGCGAAATCTATTAGATGTTCCCCTTAATGTAAGACAAAACATGTATTTGCAGCATGATGGAGCCCCTGCACACTACAGTTTACTTGTAAGAGATTTTTTAAACCAAAACTTTCCAAACCGATGGATTGGTCGGGGAGGTCCGTTTAATTGGCCACCTAGATCGCCAGACCTTAATCCTTTGGATTATTGTCTTTGGGAATGGTTCAAATCACTGGTATATTCCACTAAAGTAAATACAAGAGAAGCATTATTGGATCGGATAACAAACGCAGCACAAACACTAAGAAATGCGCCCGAATGTATCCACAGAGCAACACGAGCTATACACCATCTAGCTGCCCTGTGCTTAGAAGCAAATGGTGGAATTTTTGAAAATTATAAAACGTAACCTAGATTTTATTAAAAACAACTTAATAATAACAATTTTAATAAAAATTAAATGCCTTTTGTTTAGTTTATGTCTGAGGCACTGAATACACACCTCAAAAAAATGTGTTAGTCTTTCATTTCAAAGCTTTTGTGCCAAGATGCGTTTAAATTTGGACAAAATAACAAACTTTTAAAATTTTGCGATAAAAAATTACATGCGCCGAAATTGTTTTAAATCCAAATATCTCGAAAACGGTTGCTCGTATCCACTTTTAACAGGTTACCTTTTTGACGTAGAAATGGCAAGGGAATAATTTGATTTACTCAAAAATGTAATACAAGACTGTACCAAAAAGTTGTGATTGTTCGAAGGAGTAGAAAGACATGTAGGTGGTGCCCCCTACAAGTAAGAGCAATACTAATATTAGATTCAAATTTGTCATACCAAAAAATCCCCATATATCAATTTTCACTCCATTATTTACATTATCATTTTTTATTTAAAAAATAGGAAAATTAAATAAAAACTTTAACACCCTGTATCTCGAGAACTAAGGCCTTGCGGACACTTATTTATATAGACTTTTATGTTAATTTTTTGGTTCTGAATATGTACCTGAAGTATTGACATTTCCTCATGAATCACCCTGTATATATTTCTTTTTTTTTAAATTTTTTATTGAGAAAATTCTTTACGTATATAGACAATTTTATGGGAAAAAAATAACTAATTTCCATACATACAACATACTAAAAGCTGCATGATATGGTAATCTTACCTGAGAAATTTCCAATAAAAGCGATTCCCAAAGATCTAGAGTTATAACCTCTTGTATGAGCGCCTACCTTATGCCAACCTGCACCTTCATACACGTTGCCATCGCCACCAATAATAAAGCTACAAAAAAAACAGAACGTAAGAAACCAATGGCTTAGATGGATGTACAAAATGGGCATTGTGTGGAATGTAATTTTTGTTTATTTATTTAAGTACCGCTTGTATTAGAATGAATTAATAAGTACACACACAGCAAAACACTAAAAATTTGTTTTCGTCCATATAAATCCCTGGTTTATAAAAAATAAATATGTTTTAACCTTTATTTAAGAACGAATGATGTCTTGAGGTTGAAGCATATAGCATTAAAGCCCTACATATTTTTTTTTACATATAACTTGTTCAAACTTCTTAATTTTTAACAATATATTTTTAACTAAAGTCGCAAAATATTTTGTTTTTCGACTTTATTTGAAACCAACATTAAATCGACGTTAAGTTTGATAAATATCGATCATCGAATTCATGTGATTCGGATACTTTTTTTGTTATCAAAGGGATACGTGATTCGATTTTTGAGGATTCGCCACTGGTGGGCCCCTCCGTAGCTGCGCTACTGGCAAAAAAAGTGTTTCAAGTTTAAACTTTTTATTATAATTGATATATTACTTAAATGTATGTAAGTACATACAATGCTCAGTTCATGCAAAGATAACTTGACAATTTTAAAAAATCTTATAGGTACTTACTTATATCCAATATCGTGAAACTCCAAAGTGTCTATGTGAAAGTTTTGGATTTCCCTTATTGTTTGTGCGCATTGTTCCTCTGTATTACATTTTTCGGTGACAGTGTGATGAATAATAACGTTTTTTATGGGAATAATGGCGTAGTCTACGGCATGAGGGGTTCTACCATCATCGAGATCGTGAAATTATATTTGGACAAACAGCCGGCCATTCTGAAAAATATTAATTAAATATTATTATATATTTTTCTCAAATCTCATAATTTCTTTTTTTATTGTTGATCGACAGTCTACAATTTATTATCTCCTTTCGCCCAGCAAAAAATATATTCATGAACTACCCGATATAGAACCACGGTATTGTATACAAGAAATTCTCTTATTACCAATATCCATAAATTAAAAAAAAGTTACTATATATATTAAATCAATAACTAATATAATTTTGGAGTACAGGGTGCCAGAAAAATACAAAAAACTAGTTTTTGGGGTTTCCAAATACTAAATTGTAACAAACTCACGTTTTATCTTAAGAACCCTTGTATTTTCATAATTCGAAAATTTTAAAAAATTCTAATTGTTTACCAAAGGTAACTGGGGAATTTTTAATTAATTATGTGCTTATATCTCTATGTATAGTTTGATTTTCGTCTGATGAGCAATAGGTAATATTAAAAAAACCACATCTAAAAGTTTTTCTAGCAACGCGAATTACTTCTGTCGTAAACTATGAAATAATTGATGACTAAATGAAAATAATAATTATTATGGGTATATCCTATCACCCACTCTCTTTTATTACTGGAAAATTAGGTAGACATAAGAAGTGAAATTACGTAAAATTATTTTTAAAAACAAAGTTTTATTTATAAACTATTGAACTAAAAAGTAAAAAATAATACTTAAGTGTATGAAATTAAATAATAACGCTACAAAAGAACCCCATCCTTACTGAGAAATTTTAAAAATTTGAATATTTTCGTAAAAGCTCTATTTCAAGTTTGATGCCGTTTCACGGCTCAAGCTTTTAAGAGAATATTCAAATTTTTAAAAAGTTCTCAATGAGGGTGGAGATTTTCTTTCTGTACCTTTAATTTAACTTCATACACTAAATATAAGCATAAGATATTCCCGATTTTTTATGCCAATCTTAATCTTGGAGCAAGCAAAACTTTATATGATGAATACTTTTTTGTATTAAAATCAATAATAAAATAGTTCCTCAATATTTCAACCTTTTTACGCATCCTATATAGGATATTCACGATTTTTTTTACTTTATCATATTATTCCACTGTCACTGAAGTTGCATGGGTGTGCTAAATTTTAGCTCAATCGGATGTCAACTTTTATTAACACCATGTAACATTTAAAATGTTTTACGCCCCCTGTATATGATGTTCACAATATTTTTAAGCCTCTCTTCGTTTTAGTGTAAAAAAAACTTTTTTTGGAGAATAACTTTTTCTGCTATAATAAATAATAAAAAAGTTTCCCAACATTTCAATTTTTTACGCACCCTGTATAAGATGTTCACGATTTTTTTTACTCTTTGGTACTATATTATTATATTATCACCGAAGGTACATAGGTATTCAAATTTTAGCTCAATTGGATGCTAACTTGAAAAATAGATTACAAAATTTGAACTGGAAAGACAGACATACGAAGAAAGTTAAATAACAGTTTTAAAAAATTATCAGTTGTTAAAAAATAACACAAATTTTCTTCAATTTATTGGCTCATAATTTTTAGTTATTAATATACACTGTAGCAAGCTCAGATTAGATAAAGTCCAGAAACTCATTACAATGCACAGATAAAATAAAAATATAAATTTTTCCTTTATGAAAAATAATTAATGTTTTTTTTATTTTTATTTTAAAATAAAAGTGGTTTTTTTATTTTGCAATTACGGGAATAGTTTCTATTATTTTAGATTAGTGGATTATTTTTGCCTTAGCTTCTATATTTACATTTTTTCTCTATCTTCGTTACTAAATCCTGTAGGTAGGTGTCAAAATATAATGACTCACCCTGTACATGTTTGAAACAAATCAAAAAATAATTGTCACTTTTTTAAAAGAGAAGCTAAATAATTTCTTCTTTCTAAACACATCGTAAATAAGACATATATAAATAAATAAGAAACAATATAAATAGCAAAATAGTTATTTTTGTAACGAGTAACTAAAATAATTTTTTTTGGGACAAATCGTTTCCAGAGGTTAATATAGGTTAATAAAAGTTAATATAGCAGCCATAGAAAAATATATAAACAGACGGATAGCTGCAAATTATCTTTAGCAAAAGTCTCCGATCGCTACTCTCGTTTGCCTGCTTCCTTAACACACTTGGAAACATTGCGCGTTAATTTGCCGGCTTTTCAAAGTCTGCATCTATTTAGGGGGGCCTGAACGTTGTAGTGTCTTCTTCGATCTACTTCGTAGCTATATTGATCTATAGGACAAAAGCAGACAAATACATACCCTTCTCGCCTCCCAAATTGCCAAACTTATTGTTTCCTTTATTTACGAAGCAACTTAACCCAAAGACGCTCCGAGTTAACTACATATGATTGTGAATTTTTTGTCAGGAGAACATTCAGACGTATTAAGAGAGTAGGGTGGCAACAAGATAGGGTTTTTTTACATTACGCAGAGATATCTACGAAAGCGTAGAAGGGCCACAATTTTTTTATTTTTATTTTTGTAACAAATTCCGACTTCTAAGTCAGAATTCCGACTTCTATCTCGGAATTCCGACTTCTAACTCGGAATTCCGACTTCTATCTCGGAATTCCGACTTCTATCTCGGAATTCTGACTTCTGTCTCGGAATTCCGACTTCTATCTCGGAATTCCGACTTCTATCTCGGAATTCCAACTTCTAACTCTGAATTCCGACTTCTATCTCGGAATTTCGACTTCTATCTCGGAATTCCGACTTCTATCTCGGAATTACGACTTCTATCTCGGAATTCCGACTTCTATCTCGGAATTACGACTTCTATCTCGGAATTACGACTTCTATCTCGGAATTCCGACTTCTATCTCGGAATTCCGACTTCTATCTCGGAATTTCGACTTCTATCTCGACATTCCGACTTCTATCTCGGAATTCCGACTTCTATCTCGGAATTCCGACTTCTATCTCGGAACTCCGACTTCTATCTCGGAATTCCGACTTCTAACTCGGAATTTTTATCTGCGTTGTAATTAATACACGACTGCTTATAAGCGCAATCACTTTTTTATACTCTTTTATAGTCAAATGAAGCGATCATTCTAAATGAAATTAATATTTTAGTTATAGGGATCAGGATGAAGCTAAGTAAAACTACAAGAAATTTATTAACTGTGCATAAAGTCCAAATTAAAAAATAATAACTGGGTCGGTTCCGATGGCTTGAATATGGTTGATATGAAAAATAAAATCTTGTACTTTGCTTTATCTTTTTCATAGATAGTAGAAATAATAAAACGCCATTTAGTAAGAACATCTGATCCATATTGTTCTTCAGAAGAGAGCAGTTCGATGCATGTGTAAGGCTAAAGTGAGGGACTCTTGTCGACCTTTATTTGTTTCCCAAAGAATTCTTACGTTAACTTGTATTTTTGTCTTGGAATCTGCTTGTATGATGCACAAGAAATTTAAAGATTCAATTAATAGCAACTCTATTCACAATACGCGCTCTTTACACAGTATTGCTCTTCCTATTCCATCGTCTGCACAGGCCCTAAATTCCATCATTTATAATAGTAAGAGAATTTTCAATCATCTTCCACTAGATTTAAGGAGGAACAAAATGAGAGGGTGTTCAGAACGAAATTAAAATCAATTCTTATCACGCGACCTTTTTATACCTTGGACGATTTTTTTCGAGACGGGCTTAACTAGCGACATGTTTTAATTTTTTACTTGTATATTTATTATTTAAAAATCCTTTTATCGTAATTTCTAGCACCTTTTACATTTATGCTCTTTGTAGTGTTAGTAAACTGTAAAAATATTGTATCGTTTGTCTTTATACCTTTAATCTATTTTAAGTGTTACCTACCTGCCTACATTTATATATATATATTTTTTTTTTGAATCATTTTTAACTATACTTTGTTAATGTTGAGCTAAATTTAACACATTCTATTTTATTTATTTTTTTTTAAGCTTTGTTAACGGGAATATTTCTTTAAACAATAAAGCTTGATTTAACTTTGACTTTGACTTTGACATATTATGTTAAAAAGATGCAATAGCATATATATATATATATTTTTTTTTTCAGATTTTAATACATGCACTGTAGTGTGGGGGCATATGTCTCCTCGCTCTTCATCAAGGATTATCGTCATTTACTCCCAAGTATTGTTCTTTTCTTTTCCCAATTTACCAACTATTTACTATTATACATAAAATTTAAATATAATTATTATTGTTTTTCTTTTAGAAGAAAAGAAATATATTTGTTTAAAAAAGTATCTTTTCTTTGAGTAAATAACTAGCACCTATGAAAGTTTTATGCATCCTCTATTAAAGTAACTTATATTTCGTTAAATGATTATTCATTAATCTTTATTTTTCAATTCCGTTATTATTCATTCAGATTAAATTTGATCAAAGTATAAAAGATTTTAGGTTGACTTTTTCAAGTAAGGACAGGAACATAACTAATCAGTTACATTATATGGATGATACAAAATATAATAACTAAAACAAAGTCAGAAAAACCAGATTTCCCTGATACCTGTTAATTAAAATATTATTCGAGTAACTTGAGTACTTGTTTTAAAACACTTTTATTAGTTTCATTTGATTTTCACCCACTTTATAACGCCAGATTACAACCGATGACTATGCAATGATTTGATATGTTTGTCCCATTATCCTCAACAGGATCATTAGGATAAAAAAATGTCATCTCGGAGAGAGACCCTGGGAAATGGCTACCATATAAAAGGAAGGCAGCAGGCGCGCAAACTACCCATTTTCGGCACGGGGAGGTAGCGAAGAAAAATAAATTATAGTTTGACAAAACTAAAAAACACGCTCTAATAGTAAACGGTACTAAAAAGAAAAAAAATTATAGTTTAAAAAACTAAAAAACACGCTTTAATAGTAAATTAAACTAAAAACTACTTTCAGAAATTATACCGATAAAATATTTATAACTGATATCAGACCCACGCTGTTTTCACAATGACGTTAATTTTCTTGTTAATCACTTTATTCTCGTCCAAAGGGGTTTTTTTTAGTTCAGTTTACTATTACAGCGTGTTTTTCAGTTTTTTAAACTATAATTTATTAGAATTGAAGACATTGATATTATATGAACTTTGAAAACAAAAATCTGTAACATGATTTCAGCAAAAAAAAATGTAGCAAATCACATCCTCATAAATCAAGTTTCCGTTGTAGTTCTTATTTCTAACTTTGTGGAAGGACATCATTCTATCAAAACAGACTACAGGAACACAGTGAAACGGTAATTATAATTTTGATTGTTTCTTCAAGCACCTTATTTTCTTTCTTTTAGCTTTATCTATTCGGTAAACCTCTTTACAAATTAAGAGCATTCTACTGACAAGGTACAACTCAATGATCGTAGTTTCTTATTTTAATTTGTCCAAAATATCAAAATGGGTACCTTGATATACGTGGTTTGCTGACAAAATATCTAATACAGTAGACTTCATTAATGATTATAGAGGCTTTGACTAATATTCCCAGTCATTTACGTTTTTTATTTATTAAGTTTCATTACCCGTTTTGGATCTTCTTCTACTTGTCGTAAAAGTATCTAATAGACACATCATTAATATATTGGAATGACTCGGCAGGCCGCGGTCTCCTACCCTTAAGGACCTCACTCCCACTTTTATGCATACTATATATTTTTATTAGACCTATTGACAACAACTTCCAATTAATATTTTGACTACCTACTTTGTCCAGGACCTGGGACACAATATGAAAATATGACTTTTCTCATTCAATAAAATTTGTTTCAGTTTTCTAATCCTGCCACTTTTATTCATAGAGTTGTTTTTTCTAGACACATTGGTAATTAAATTAATTGAATTTTTCCTACTTTATTAAAATTAATTTGAATTTTTTACCTTTTCAGAAACCCTCTGCTACATTAATTCATAATATATATTATTTCCAGACATCGGGGTAACAGCCCCCTATAAATATTTTGGCTTGCACTACGATCCGAGGGAGTCTACTTAGGGTAAAATATACTTTTTTTCTTATTTATTAAAATCTATTTAAGTTATCTACTCTTTAGAGATTCGCTGCACTTTTTATTTATACTTGATATTAATTATTGATATGTTGGTAAAAGCATCCTATAAATAGTTTGGCTTGCATTGCCGTCCATGGTGTCGCTACAAGGGATAGATTCATGGTCATGTCCAAGGTATATTTAAAAAAAAATTGTTTTTATTTTCTTTGAAAATTCGCTAGATTGTTTATGGTTTGGGTTTCTCATATTTTATATTCTTCTTTCCTTTCCTAAAAACGTTTGGGTGACAGATCAAAACCGAGCTCATATTTCAATTCCAGAAAAAGTCCAGAAACTCATTACAATGCACAGAAAAAATAGAAATATATATTTTTTTGTTATTGTTTATTTTTTTTTATATTTTTATCTAAAGTCAAATAGAAGAGGATTTTTTATTTTGCATTTAAAATAATTGTTCCTACTATTTTGGATTAGTGGACTATTTCTGCCTTAATTTCGCAAAGCAATGTTAATGATTTATTTTGCCCGACCTAGAAAATAGTCGTTATAAAAAATTAAGTAAATTAATATCCTGCTTTTATGAAAAATTTAACCGAACGTCCATAATTGTCTTATAATAACAGAACATGAAATTCTAAATAACGAGAAAAACTTTGGTGGTGAACAAGGGGTTCAAACAATGTTGCGCCAACCCCAATTGACGCCCAGGAGCAAATTTTGATGTTTATTTAGGCGACTAAAAGAAAGGTCCTCACTGCTTCCTTTTGTTTTGAATATTGCAATATTGCACAAACATAACACCTTTATAAAATATCGAGGATTAAAAAATTATTTTATTTAATAAATGCGCCTTTTGGATATTTTTGGGCACTTTTAGGATCTGGCGCCATTTGCACACCCAGAGTTCAGAACTTAACTCTATTGATTACTACCTTTGAGACAACACAACACAAATATTAATCTTTTTTATATTTGTGTTTCTCTGTTTGCCAAACTGTGCATTTAGTCAAATATCTCTCATCTATTTCTCTTTTCAGAGTTGGAGTTGTGCTACTGTATTATCAAGTTAAAAAAATGTGATGTCCATGGCCAAATGATGGTAACAGTGCATCCCGAAGTGGAATTTCAAAAAAAACACACATTTATCCCTCGATGCCAAGAAAATTGTAAAAAAACATTTATCTTATTGTATTACACCAAAGAAGCATTGGCCCGACATCGGTAAATTTTAGGAGTATTGAAGAGGTTGTCAAAAAATAATTCGAAGAAAAATGTATGACATGTATAGTAATCAAATGACTCCTACAATAGATTCTCTACAAAAGGTACTTACAGTAGACGAAATTACAATTAACAGCAGAACAAGCCTCTGGAGAATTCTTAAAGCAATGGGTTTTAAATATCGGACCATAAATAAAAGGTAAGTGTTAATGGAATGCAATTGCATTGCACAATTACAGGTATGAGGTCAGGATTATTAAAATTCCATATAGTAATATAGGCAGAAAATCGTCCAATCAAATATTTTTACGAAATATGGTTGGCTACCCATGACACCCCCTAAAAAAGATGGAGCGATTCAACAAGTGCCAAACCAAAACTCCCTCAAATAAAGGACAGAGGATTACAATTTTGCATTCCGAAAATGGTCTTATTCCAAACTGTTTGTTACTATCTTAGAAGAATATAGCGAATTCTTTGGATTATCAAGATACAGATGCAAAATCAACTGAAGATTGGTTTCAAAATTGCCTTCGTTCAAATGTTCTAAAAAATAGTGTTATTGTAATGGATAATCAAACAATATAAAAAGAGAACTTCAGAACTATATGATGAAAAATGATTTAAAAGCAGAGAATGGCAAAAAAGAATATATTTGTTAGAATCTTCCTAGCGCCTGAGGTTATATAGTTTTGCGTGTTCCTTCGTATTATTGTATTTTCAATCCGATCGAACATATCTGGCATGAATTAAAACAATTAAAAGCAGTGATAGAACAGTTCTCTCACACTAAGTACTTCTGTAAAAAATGTGTAAATAATGTTTCTGTGCATATATAGCTGCACAAATTCTGTTAGACTTGTAAGTAGGGTTGAACACTCTTATAATTTTATAAATAGTGGTATTAAGCCCTTAATAATTAGTTTAGGCATAAACGAAGACGATAGTGATAGTGAAACGGAACTGAATGTAGAGTAGGTTAAAGTAAGTTGTAAAAAAAACAAAGATGCATTTTATTCTAATATTAAAATAACAATATTGTTAATAAATTATTAATAATATTACAAGTTTTTTTTATCGTTAAAAATAACGAGTGAAAATTCTCTATTATTATGGGGACTCGACTTGTCCCTTTTAAGAGTGTAACGTAATCTGGGGTGAAATCGGACAGTAGGGGCTAACGCGGACAGAAGTACGTAGTCCCATAGATATTTCAAGTGCAACTCGCTGATTAGTAAAATGCTAAGGGGAATGGTTGTGACGAGTGTAATTTTCCCCGGTCGGGTACAAATCAGCTTTTATTTCGTCTTGCGTTTTATGTTGTATTTTTAACTAGTAAAAACAAACTATTGCCCACAGGTAAGGTTTAGATTTATAAAATTTGTTTTAGCACTAAAATGTTAACTTATGTACGCATAATATTTGACGACAAAATTATAATAATACCACATTTAGTTTTTTGAAAAATAATTAAAATAATAAATATTGTCCTCAGGTGGGGTAAAGGCGGATATCATGGTTAGGAATTACAAAAAGAAGTTAGGCCAAAATTTCATGAATTATGATGAAACAAAATTACAGAGAGCACTAGATGATGTGAAAAACGGCACGAAAAGTCTCAGACAAGCATCCGATTATTACAATCGGCATTTCATGACAAAATTAAGTATAAAAAGGTAAATTTGGCGGCCAAACTGTACTTTCGACAATAGAAGAAAGGTTGTTAGCAAAAGGCATAATGAAATTTAGCGGCTGGTGCTTTCCATTGACTCGCAGAGATATAAGATTTTTAGTAAACAATTACCTTGATAGGAAAGGTAAGAAAATTAAAACTTTTAAGGACAATTTACCTGGAGTTGAATGGTTTTATATTTTTTTTAGTGACACAGCATATTAACCGAAACATTAGCTCAAAACATCAAGAGATGCAGGGCTAGTATTACCAAAGACACGATAAGAGAATATTTTGGAAATTTAGAAGCGACATTGGAAAATATTGAGCATACCCATATAGTAAACTACGACGAGACGAATCTTACAGACGACCCAGGGAGGCAAAAAGTTCTATGCCGCCGTGGGTCTAAAAAGGTAGAAGTTATACAAGATTCGAGTAAATCAAGCACTTCAATTACGATGGCAGTTACCGCATCCGGGCATCTACTGCCCCCATATGTAATATTATAGTAATATACAAAGCGGTCCACTTATATCCAACCTTGATAGGAGAAGGTGGAGCACAGGAAACAATATACAACCGAACTAAAAGCGGTTGGTTTGATTCCCCCACCTTCGAAGATTGGTTCGGCAAAATTATCCTTCCTTGTTTCAGAAATCTCCCCGGCAGAAAGGTGCTAATCGGAGACAACCTCTCTAGCCATGTTTCAATGCATGTTCTGGAAAGCTGCGACAAATATAACATCGAACTTGTGTTGCCTCCACATAACGCCACCCATCTTCTACAACCGTTGGATGTGGCCTTTTTTGCCCCCTTGTAAAAGCATGGCGTGCCATATTGCTACAATGGAAAATAAACAATAGAGGCACTATTTTGAAGTCGGAGTTTCCACGGCTTCTTTATGAAGCTATCAAGAAGAATGAATATTTAGAAAACAATATAAGATCCGGGTTCAGAGCTTGTGGGATTATCCCATTTAATAGTGACGTTGTGTTAAAAAAAATATCGGATATGGATGAAGTTGAAGAAGCGGCTCACACAGAAAGTGCGAACCCCTGGACCAAAACTTTACAAGAATTGTTAAAAGCAACTAGGTTAGTTACAACCGAAGGAACACGACCATAGCGAGGAAAGAAGTTAAAAGTATCGCCCGGCAAAGAAGTTACAAAAGAAGATCTAGAACCTTCAACCAACACTCTTCCTGAGGATGAAAATAGTGACGTGGAAAACAGTAGTGATAGAGAGAACAAGACTGATTCAGATGATGATGATTTACAACTTGAGGCTGCGACTGTAGAATCTTATCAAGATAATTTAAATACAGTTGACTGTTATACTATACAAGCAGGTACTTTTTTATTAGTTAAATTTTCATGCTGAAACAAGACCTATAAATATTTTTTTGGATGCGTCTGGGAGGTCATTGATAAGACTAATAATATGTATTCTCAATTTTCTAAGGAAGCAAAAGAATGATAAAATGGGGCTATATTTTTTATATCCAAATATTAAATATATGTCTATTGTAGAGAACATTAAAATTTTAAAAATTCAAACAAATATCTAGTTAGTTAATTTAGTAGTAAGAATCGCTCATGGTTTGTTTTTGTTTGTGTTTAGTTATATTTTCCTAAAAGGTATAGTGTTATTCGAATTGAATAATTCAGACAAATACCGACCTACTTAATAACTTTAGTTTAAACTATAAGGTTTATGTTTTGTTTTTGCTAGTGATAGTTCTACTTTCCTGAAATAAATTTGTTTTTGTTAAAAAAACTTTTTTTTACTTGTGGTTTGTTATAAATTATTATTTTTGACATTTTGTGTCCGCCTACGTCCCCTTTCACGACTAAAGATGATTTCTAATGCAAAATAAATAGGTGTCCATGTTCACCCCACGCATAGACAGACTTTAACAAAAAAAAAAGTAGTGGGGCAGTATGTTTCCGTATACTTTTATATCGTATCATATTCTAGAGACATACGGCTTCCTTATTTATTTTTTTCAAATTTTTTGCGCTAAAGGAGTACAAGTTATTAGCAAAAAAGACCAAAAATTGTCCGACTTCACCCCAGGTTACAGTACTAAAGAATCTCGTGCCTACACAATAGAGGTTTATTAGGTAGCTAATTTATGGGAGGGTTTTACGGCAAAGGGTTCCAGGCAGTGACGGCTCTTCATGGGCGGCAGGGTCGGCCGGGCCGTACCAGAAAATATACAGGAAAAATGTTCATTTTAAAAAAGTACGTAAATATTTTTCAAAAATAATTTTGCAAACATCCTAAAAAACGCACAAGACCAAACTGTAGTTTATTATTTCCTGGGCAAATAGCAAAATAGGTAGGTATCTCTATTATCGTTGCTTCACGCGGTACGTAGTACGTTCGCATTCATCCCAATGCTATAACGTGCGTCGTAGCTTATATCACCCCACACCGGCCCGTCTCGATGTGGCCGTATCCCCGGAAATTTTCCCAATTGAATACTACCATTTTTCAGGTATTAATTATAATTATTATAAAATGATACTACATATTTTTAAATTAATTTGTTAGTTCTTTACATTAGTCATGACTAATGATGGTTAATATATTATATTAGTAATTTTTACTCCATATTACATGTTCCAATGTGGTGACGAAATGTGAAGTGAATATTTTAAAATATTATTTGCAATATGTTTTAAAATTCGGCCGGTCGCATCATGATTCTTCCTGGACAATATACTCTTTTAGTTGTGTATGCAGCTTTCACTTTGGCATCTATTTTATTTTCCTTTTGAGGCGAGATACATTAAAATATCAAAAAATTAAATTGACTGACTAGAGCGTTTTACTAACATGTTTTTTCTTATCTATTAAATTTATACTCTAGCCTAGATCTGCTATACCAATTAACACCACATTGGCCTCCAGAGCGATTTTAGGAAACCTTTCCGGGGGGGGGTTGCTTAATTTAAAAAGTTTGTTAATATATTTTATTATTAATGGTATGAAAACAACATAAATGCCCATATTTGTTACCATACTTGTTGTGGCAAAAGTGGAAAAAAAAAACAGCCTCTAATAAATAGTTAGAGAATAACATCCAATTTTTTTCCTGCAGCAAATTTAATAATTACCTTGTTTATATTTACAATAGTGATGTGCCGTATAATTTACGTGTATTCTTTACGTAATTTTTTACGTGTAAAGAATCAATTCTTTACATCAGCATATTTTGACGTAAAGAATGTTAACAATTCAAAACAAAGTAAAAATTACTAAAAATACAAGTTTTTAGATATAATATGATCTCTGAAATCAAGATGTATATGCCAAACGATAAATAAGAGAATAAGACATTTAAATAAAACAAATATATTGTTACTTGTTACTCTTTAACATCAACCTACATATTAGGCACATGTATTACGTAACTGACAGAAATAAAACTGTTTAAGAAATTTTTTATTTGTCTCAAAAAGAAATCATTTCGTTTTCGCCTAACCCTAATATTTTCCGAGACAGCCTGTAAAAACATCGAAAAAAATACACCCTGTTCAATAACTATTCAGGAGATGTAAATAACTTTATAATCTTACCTGTGAGCTTTTAACCTAGAAACTACAGTATTAGCAAAGCTATTTAAGCATATTTCGCATGTTCCAGAATAAATTTTATTGTTTTCTTTGACCAGGATGAACTGTAACTCCTCATAAATATCACTATTTATTTTCCTGCCTGCCATATTATGTTATTGGGTTATTAAGAATTTATTCTTGAAATTGTGAAGAACACAAGGTTAAAAAGAGTATTGAAAAACGTTTTAGCTTGACGCAACTGGCAAGGCAAAGACTACAAACAATTTAAATGATGTCAATACAAAAAAACATCAATGTAAACAAAGTTTACATTCTTTACTAATATTTACATTATTTACGTCTTTACACGTAAAGAATGTAAACAATGAAACATTCATTCTTTACGCGTAAAGGCACATCCCTGAATTACATCAATACTCTATCAATGGATATGCAAGAGACCCAATCCAACAAGTCGTTCTTGTGCTATAGTGTTTCCTAGCCATGTTTTTAATCGTAATTTTCACGTTAAAATATGTAAATTACACATGATGTTTGACCGTTCTGGGGGGAGGGGGGGGGGTTATTATTTCATTACCCTCTTACCGTAAAATCACACTTGATTGGCCTTGAGCCTCGGCCGACCCTAAATTTTACGAGCGGTCACTGGTTCCTGGTAAATTTTATTGCGGTTAAGAAATCAACGAATAATTCTGAACGATTTATCAGTGGCGGCTCTTCCTTAGGGTCATTTGGTCAATGACCCCCCAATATTTCAGAAAATTATTATTATTCGTTTGACCGTCCCTCCTAATAGTTGTAATAAAACGCGAAACTTGGGAAAAGTTAAATACGCTACACTATGAGCAGCGCGCGGCGGCTCGAATGATCTCGTTGCGTTCCTTAGGCATAATAAAATACGCTAATGCTATACTAAGCTAGGCTGGGCAATCCGAATTGTCCTGATTACCTTAAAGCTTGACGAAAGTACCCGAAGATTTCACAGCTACCGAACGGCAGCCCAACATGATAGCAAATGGAATATGAAATCGCAAATTGGGTCATCAGCCAGTCTCTTCTCATAATTCGATCGATCGGTCGCGGCATCACATCGGCATGCGGAAGTTCAATTGTTCAGAGGTCACGTGGTCGATATTCTAACTCGATAATGTTTCGGATGTTTTTAAACGATGAAAATTAATTTATATACTTTTTTTGTAATATATATTTTTTATTTTTATGATCCATGTGTAAGTTGGAAATATACAGGAAGTAAAATGTTGGTAGTCACTAGTGCAAAAAAATAAACTAAAAAGTGCGTACGAACTTATTTTTATAAAAATAACCAATTTCAAGGTGGTCTATGTTTGAGTTGTGAATGTAGATGAAATAAAATGCCGGCAGTGCAAAAAATTAAACAACTAAAGAGTGCTAACGAACTTAATTTTGTGAAAATAGCCGAATTCAAGGTAAGTGGTCTTATTTTGGCAGAACTTAGTATACGACAAACTAGTAAAAACGAAAATAAAGAGAAACTTTCGCAAAAGTATGTACGATTTAGCTAACTGGATATGTGGTTGTGTTAAAGACTTAAAACACTTAAAAGAAAAAATAAAAAAAACATGCGTTTTCTGCAGATCACATAAAATGTTCGGTGAGCTATGCTATGGTCGGAAGTGTTGATATTCGCACTCAGCCGGACACAGTTTATAGAAAATCCCTTAGAGATTTTAATGAAAATGTATTCAAAAATCGTTATATTTTAAACAAAATTATAGATTGTGTAAAATTTTGTGTGGCGTTGGAGATGGCACTACGTGGCCATGATGAAACGGCTTTGTCTGAAAATCTAGGGGTTTTTCGAGGGGTTATAAATTTTGTTGAGTAATTGGGTCAAGATAGACTATCCGCTTTAGCAATGTTAAGTATCGAGAAATCCTTTATAAAAGGAATGTGCGTGCAATTTTAACGAACCTGTCTTTCAGCATTTTTCCAATTCTAAAGAACGAAGTGTAGACTTGAACTTCAAGAGAATTTAAAGCTCAATTTAAAGATAAGATATTTATTTTAAGTATGCCTATTTTTAAATTTGTTATTGACCTCCCAATATAATTCACCACGAGCCGCCACTGCGGTTTATACTTCTATTTTGTCTTGTGGTAATCAACTTTCTAAATTATTAACTTTATTAAGAAAAAAATCGCTTAAAATTAATTAACTATTTAGTGTTAGTTGAAATAACATAGATTAAAAAAATGCCCCACCTAAAAACTCTTGTTCGCCCCAAGTTAGGCTTCTAGCTGTATGTGTGGAATAAACATAAGTTGTATTACACGTACCTGGGAGAGAAAGCGAATTAACCAGGGTTTTGAACTTTCTAGTTTCTTAAGTTTTTAAGATTCAGAGCAGAGATGGCAACCCTACGTCGGGAACAAACTAAACATGTGACTAAATTATTTATCAATCAAAATCCGATTACTTCATAAGCACATTCTCGGTATTTAAAAAAAAACAGTTGGTTCAATATTGCCGCTTTTTGGGTAAAGAAGAATATTTCTGAACATTAGCAAAACTGATTATCAAATATAGATTTGTCGTTTAGTTGACTTGGCATTTACGGTTTTGTTTATAATTTCACCCAGCTTGACCCCAACTGCCCTAACACAATAAATACTATAAAATCAACGTACTTACCGGGACTTCCTGAATAGAGTTGCCCTAAAACGTGTTCTAAGATTAAGCTGAATCCAAAAAGGCAAAATAGATATCTCATAGTTACACTATGTACCCTTTAAATTAAGCGTATATAAGTATTAATAACAAAATCAAGAACGTGATTTAATGTGAAACAAAAGTTTATCGCACTTGCACGTATTTAATATCACAAACTAAAACGAGATTATTTGAATCTCGTTCGATGTTAGTGTTTAACCTTCTTCTCTCTTTCGCAGACGATATTTATCGGTTAATGAATCCTTTATGAATGGGGATTACCCTTTTTGGGACCACCTACTAACTGTTTGCCGAGTCATGGCTTAACATCAAGATTGATGCAGAAAAACATATTACATGGAGATAAATCATGAATTTATAATCAAGCAATAAAATTAATAAAACAAAAAAAGCAATTTTTACGATTTGTAAAAAAACCACCTATAAATAAATACTGAGTGCAGAGCTGCATTTCAGATTACGTATATCAAAGCTACATTTTTGGGAAACTGCGAATGACGCCAAAGAATAAGCCACAAAACTAATAATTAAGTTATAAAAGTGCTCTACGCTGGAAATATGTGTAGTAATGTAACTAATAAGTTGATTAATGTTTAGTAGTGACATAGCCTCGAGGGGTAATATGGGGGATATATCCCTCACAAGAATCTTTAAAAATATTCCATATATCGCCCCAAGCCTCTTTAAATATAGCCGTTATGACAGTGCAAAAAAGAAAGTCCGTGGTCTTTTTTTTTTCGATAGATTTATTTTTCTCTGAAGTGTATTCCTGTAAAGAACCACATATAATCAAAGTACAGAAATAACTCCATCCACCTTTCAATTAAGCGCAATTTCTCCAGAACCGTGGCCCAGGTAGTATATTATATACTGCCACAATAAAATGGAGCTCGTAATAAAAATTGAGGACAATGTTATAAAGCCTAAGAACAATACCATTAAAATTCTGCCAAATTTTAGATTCCCCAAGGTAACGGGCATATTGTAGTACAGATTAAAGAAATACCTGTACTTTTTGTAAGCTAAGTAAGACATTGGACTTCATATTTGATACCTAATCAAATTTTATTTGTTTTGTAAATAAGGTTATTTGAAACATTTATAAGTGTTTTTACTATTTATACAAAACCTTCTCGGGAGTTTAGGGTGATATACATACTACTGCAAACTTTTTGATTTATAAAAGCTCTCGTGAACTCTCATCATCAAGAACCGACGTCCATACAATGGAATCTGAAGAAGTTCCTATAACGCCAAATAGAGTCAATAGGGATAATATGCTATACAGAACCAACCAGTTAGTACCTGCTAGGAACACGGCCAGTGTAACTAATTGTACTTTTATCACAAATTACTATATAATGAGGGCATAAAGTCTGGAAACCTTGAGATATGCCAAAACTATACAAGTTGGGTAAAAAAGTTTCATATAAAAGTTGTATAGTTCCTTACGATTAATGATTCAAAAATGTCTTAAAATATACAGGGTGTTTTAAAATCAAGTTACACGCCAAAACTTCAGAATCTCTAATGGAACACCCTGTATATTATTTCATTTTAAGAATCTACATGAAATTCTGATCATATTTTATTAAGCATACCCTATCCCTAAAGTCAACTGTTTTTGAGATAAAAAAATGAGAAAATGGAAATTTGGCTTTAAACAAAATTAACTTATTTCCCTATGCATAGTGAAACCTGGTGGATTATTTTAGAACTCCCATAGAAACTGTCATGTACTGACAATAAACTGTGTCAATTTTTAACATATTGTTGGAGAGTTACTTTTTTCCTGATAAAAATGCTTTCAGAAAGAGAAAGAATAGAGATTCTTATGATGTTTGGATGGGGAGATCGCCAAAGAAATCTTGACGAAGTATGTGAACTTTTTAATAATACGCATCCCGAGCGAGGACAAGCAATTGCAAAATCCACAGTTAGCAAAATTATCAAAAAATTTCGTGATCATGGTTGTGTAAAAGATCTTCCCAGGACAGGTAGGCCAAAACTAGATGATGATATGAAATTAAATGTTTTACTCAGTTATAACGAAAATCTACATTTACCTACAAGTCAAATAGCATTAGATTTAAACCTTAGTCAATCATCGGTAAAAAATATTCTGCACACGGCAAAGTATCATCCCTACAAAATAAGATTAATCCATGAATTAAATGAAGACGACTTTGACCGCCGACTTGAGTTTTGCGAAAGTATGCAAGAGCGGTGCAACCTGGATCCATTCTTTTGTAGAAATATTTTATTTTCCGATGAAGCCACCTTTTTTCTTAATGGTACTGTCAACCGACAAAACTGTACGCAATATCCCGAGAAAATCAATGTTTGGGCTGGAATATTTCAAGATAGAATTATAGGTCCCTACTTTTCCGACGTAAATTTAACCGGCGAAATTTATCTTGATTTTTTACAACTCGGGTTGATTCCTGCCTTAGCTCAATTGTATCCAGGTAATGAGCCCGATATGCCTACTGCAGCAATGTGATTCCAACAAGATGGAGCACCACCTCACTACGCGCTACCTGTTCGGCAGTATCTCAGTGAAATATTTCCTAACAGGCGGATAGGACGTCGTGGTCCCTACGAATGACCAGCCAGGTCCCCGGACTTAACTCCCCTAGATTATTTTCTGTGGGGATATTTAAAGAGCAAAGTTTATTTGAACAGACCTCCTAATATCGATGCGCTGAAAAATCGTATAAGAAATGAAATCCGACAAATCCCACCTACTTTCATTCCAAATCTACAACAAGAGTTCATCAATCGATTAGGATATTGTCAGAAAGTGAACAGGCAACAGTTCCATCATTTATTACGTTAAAACGCATCATTTAGAATTTTAGACTATCGTTGTTAATCGTTATTAAAAAATTTTTGTAAAACAGTTTTCTCATTTTTTTTTATCTCAAAAACAGTTGACTTTAGGGATAGGGTATGTTTAATAAAACATGATCAGAATTTCATGTAGATTCTTAAAATGAAATAATAAACAGGGTGTTCCATTAGAGATTCTGAAGTTTTGGCGTGTAACTTGATTTTAAAACACCCTGTATATTTCAAGACATTTTTTAATCATAAATCGTAAGGAACTATACAACTTTTATATGAAACTTTTTTACCCAACTTGTATAGTCTTTGACATATCTCAAGGTTTCCAGACTTTATGCCCTCATTGTATAAATAAATAATAAAATGTAACATTTTAAATAAAAATTAGAATATTCGACTGTTGGACTTAAGTTATTTCTTGCTTGTAGAAAAATTATTATTCCTCACTTGTAGAAAATGCGTTTCCCGTCGTTTCATCAAGGGCAAATTTAATTTTCCACACTTAAGAAAAATACTTAATATAATACTATTTTTCTACCTATCTAAATATAAAAAGTAAAATGTTAAAGAGTATAGAGTCGTATAGCCGAGAGAATAAGAACTATTTTTAGTTTCTCCTAGAACGGCATTTGTTATCAAACACACATTGCTATTTATCCAAAGAAGCCGATATTTTTTGAAAAAGGATAATTTTTTTTTATATCGTGATTGAATTTTTGGCCTCTTAAAGATGTCCGAGTAATTTGAGAAAAACCCTGTCATAAGTGGCAATTTATTCAATTTGTCTACTTACCAAAGCGTTTTCCGTCTGCCTCTTATAGCATACTTTTTTTTCAAATTTAAAGTGACCAGATTTCTGAGATGCATCTGAGAGAACCATTGCCAAATGGTTGTGTTTAAAGATAAGGTTATCAAATCTAGTACTTCTATAGATACTTAAAAAACCTTAAAACGTTTGTGTTTAACATGTTTTGCTAGCTCCCTACTTGTAATTGAAAAAAAATATATTTCAAATGAAACAACAAATTATAGATTTATCAGATCAACTTTTACGAGAGCCTGCAAAATTGTTCAGTTAACCTGACAGACAGGTTAAGTGAACCATTAGACGGGGGTAACTGAACATAACCATAAAATTAATAAAATAGTAAAGATTTCATTGAAAATGATATGTATATTTGTAACATAACACATATAACATAAACTTATAAGATTTAATAGATTGTAAAACTAAATTCACTGAAATCTATATTAAACGACATCATATTAGCAAACCGGGCACTGCTATTTTTTTTATTGGCATGGGCAGCTTATAAATAACATCTTCGGAAGGAACAAAACCGTTTTCATGATTTGAAAAATATTTTGTATGATTGTGTCGCTTTAAAAAAGTAACGTCATAACCGTTAAAATAAATGTCGTCGATTTTAACTACGTAATGTCTGAAGTTTGAATTAGTTTTCCCATAAACTTTTACAATTACATAGTCACCCTTTGATACTTCCCTAGGCCTACTTTCGTATTCATCGAAATCTTCAGGAGAATCAGAGCTTTCGTGGTAACTGATATTACCGTCACTAGAAGATGAACTATCGTCCAAAACACGCCTTTTCACAGTCTGTCTCTTAACCTCACTAACTTTAACTTTTTTCTTGATTTTCGCTTCCCGGAGTCTTGCTTCTTCTTCTAGGTTAGCTTTAATAGGAGTGTCTGTCAATACCAAGGACTTTCCTTTTTTACGTCGATTTGTGGATTTGCGCGGTTGAGCTTTAGGATGAGGACGAATTTGCTCCGGCGTTATTATATTGATGTGTGTAGGTTGGGAGAGTTGTTGAGATAGATTTTCTCCAGGATTCTGTTGCTCTGACTGTAATTTCTGAGTAAACACTTGAGGTATGGGTATTTGTAATGTTACCGGCTGAACTTCTTCTGACGATGGTCCAGGCTGTGGACCTTGCTCCGGAGTTGGCCTGTCAGTGACATAAGAGGACAAAAAAACATCATCGGGGAATATTTGATCATTAAATGGCTCAATGCCTGTTGCTCGAAATCCACTGCATATATTTTTTGGTGTGAAAGCTTGAAGGAAAGCTTCTCCAACCAGGCTGCCCACGTCATAAATAGTGATGGCTTTTCCTGCATGATTGACCATCCATCTGTCACAAGCTGCACCATAAAACTTCTTAAACGGACCAAATACTCCGACGTCTAGCGGTTGCAGCTTATGACTGCAGTGGGGTGGTAATGTCAGAAGGTGAATACCATTTTCTTTGGCATAATTAAGGGCACAAAAATACTTAAGTGGCTTTCATGGTTATCAACAATAAGTAGCTTCGGTTCTTCTTTCATTGGCCTTTCATGTTGGACAAAATGTTGTAAGACAGGCAAAAATAGCTCACTTTTCATCCACCCAGAAGGCGTAGCAGCACCTTTAGTATCAAGAGGAGTTCCATAAAGCATATTGTCCTTAAAATACACGCGTGGGAAAATCATAAACGGTGGTACAAATTTTCCTGTGGCACCAATAATTGCCACTACAGTTACGAGGGTTCCTCTTTCACCAGAAGTCATCTGCCCAACATTTCTTTGACCTGTTGTTGCTAGAACTTTAGGAGGCTTATGCACCGTGGTAACGCCAGTTTCCTCTAGGTTGTAAATATCTTTGGCCTGCAAATTATATTTAATTTTAAGGTCGCGAAGATTTTTAAAAAATGCCTCCACATTTGTTTTGTTGAAGCTGGTTGCTCTGCTCAAACTTGTCTGCTCTGGGGTCCTTAGTGAAAATTTATGCCTCTGCATAAAATTAAACATCCGTTCCTTGCCTGCCATGCCATCCCGAGACCAATTCTCTTTTATGGTCTTGTTGTTGGCCTCAGCAAATTCGTAAGCCAGTACTCTAGCTTGTTTTGCGGAAAGACCATAATGAATGTTTGACGCACGTTGTAGATATTGCTTGAGAAGCAGTTCTTCATCTTGTGTAAAAGACATAAGATGTTCATTATTTGGACGGAAATTAATTGACTCCAAGTCGTGTTCACGGTATTTGTCAACGTACCGTTTCAGTGTAATTCTAGGTATTACAAATTGCATAGCTACATTTCTTACTGAACGGCCATTTTGCACAACCTCTTGACAAGCCTGCTTGAGTTCCGCGGCACTGTATGACCTATTATTGGTTCTGTAGATCTTTCCCCGTATATCTATGTTATGGCTAAAATAGTTATGTTTGAAATTAGAAAAAAAAATTATAATGGCTTTTTCGCAACTGAATAGAAACATCTATCTTTCTGTACGTTGATTTAAAAACATTTAGAAAGAGATATTGTTTTTTATTTTACAACTCTGAAATTTCCCGGTGTAGAAAAATGTACTTATGTGCAAAAATAAAACATATTTGACCCCTTTTACAGTTTAAAAAAAGGCTTAACATTTTATTTTGGTTTATAGAGGATTATTTCTGTTCTGAGCGCAACTTATATAAAGGAAAAAATTGCTGTATAAAAAAAGACAATATTAATTTGAAGTGGTTTTTCCATTTTAAAGAAGCAAAATGTTTATAAATATAAAAAAGAAATATATTTGATTGAAGGCGGCTATTTTATCAGTTTAGGACCTTCCTGTACTAATTATTCATTAAGCGTTTTTATTTTTTTTTTTAAATACTTTGAACCAGTTTATAGGAATTTTAACAGAACTTTTGCAAAACTTTATGGACGCACACTATTGTTAATATATTATATGGGCTGTTAAGCAGAAAAGCCAGAAACAGAGACGTGGCAGGTTAACTGGACACCTGTTCATGTAACCCCTTATGGCAGGTGTCCACTTATACCCACTACGTATGAAAAATTTTAAACAATAAAATTCTTAACATAACATTGCTGTAGAGGATTCTATATAAACGTAATGTATGCTAAAATACTTACAGAAAAACACTATATTTACAACTTTTATTTAAATGTTGTCTTTACACTACTATTTACAACAATTCAGGGAGCACAAAATTTACTCTGACGCCATTAAAAACGTTTTGATTCGTTTACGACATTCCGTTAAATATCAGAGAACATTGCATTATACCAGAAGAGCACAGGCTAGGTGATGCTCTTTATAACGAAAGTTAGTCACAACCTGTTTTAAAAGATGGCAGTTAGATCGCAGTGTTCAGTTAACCCACCTGTTCACCTAACCCCGTTCTACCCTATGCTTTTACTATCGATTCTTTATCGATAGGCCACCCTTACCTATGAAAGCGCTTGGCAACACCGTATTACAACATCTCTATTCTCTACTCCCGTTGAAAAGCTGCAAGGTCGAGTAAAAATTTGACGTTTTCCGGAAATTGAAATTTTTTATTTAAATAAGGAGAAAAGTAAAAATTAAAAACGTACTACGGTGGTCAAAGTTTCGGTATATACGATCTCTTTCTGTGTAGCTATTTTTAAATTTGAGTTTTTTAAAGAAACAGACAAACATGGTTGATGATTTGGGTGAGTACTTTTGTTTTTTTTTCTCTAACCTTCAATTTCCATGGACGACACTGGTTGTCACGTAAATAAATCATAAAGCGGGCAAACAAACATATATGTGGGTTGCGACTGCAGTAACTAAAATTTATTGTTTATTCATTCATGTTTTTAATTCGACGACTTGTTTATTATTAATTCCTGGACAGCCTGACATGCAAAGATGTATGTTTGCTCAAAAAAAAAATCTCAGCAGGATACTAGTCAATAATAGAGCAGAGCATCCCCCACTGGGATTCTTTAGATGAGTATTTACTACTGGGTACCGACATTTTTAAACTTTGTTAGAATTACCGACATGTTTCTGCGTGTTCTAGAAATTCCACTAGTCTATAGAATCAGAGAAAAGTTCCCTTGAATGTATCTAACTCATGATGTAAGTAAATGTTCTTCAAAATGGTTCTGTAGTTTTTGTAAGCTAAGTAAGACATTTGACTTTATGTCACATAGTAAGGCCCATGTTTAATCTTCAGCTCTAAAATGTGTGCTTTATGAAATTGACTAGAATATAATCACATAATATTAACATCCTTCTCTTAATACTAATAAAAGCAAAAAATGTATTTCTTCTTGAAATTAACTTTAGAGGCTACTGAATATTCTAATAAGCCGATTTTTGAGTGTTAATCTGAAGTCATACCTAATATGGATTTCCATATTTATTCTGTACCATCTAGAAACATAGTTTTCAAAAGTATGTGTAAATGTATATGTGTCAGACTCATCGGAAATTACTTTATATTCTTACTTTTGTTCTTTTTCTGTCTCAGATATAGAATTTACTATGCCTGACCTCAAGAGTTGTGGTGTCTTTGCCCTTATCCAGAAGGCTGACAATATGTCAATTGTCATTTTGCTCACTCTTTGGCGATATCAGTGTACGTGATATCGCCAAAGAGCGAGTTGCAAACAGTATGTTGTAGTGGTCGTCTTCAAAAAATCAAATCAAAATTTGCTTTTAATGATCCTATTAATTCTTGTAAAGTGAAAAAAAGAAAGGAAACCGCATTAGCAACATTTGTCTCTCTTGACTGCACTAATCCTCTTCTGGAAAGGTTTTCAAACTATCCAAAATTAAGAGGATAGTCATTTTTTTGTTTGAGTTTCTCCAAAAACTCAAAGTTTTCTAAAGAAAATTTTGTCAGACCCTTGTCTTAGTCTATCTCCTAATTTTGGAAAAGCTAGTACAATATTTTGTATTTCTTTGAAGATATTGAAGACCTTGAGTAAAATAAACTATTATCCAAGCATCTTGTGAAACTAAATCCCTTTCTTGACTCACAGGGTATTCTTCAGGTGGGCGGTAAATTAACGTTATCTGATTTAAGTTACAACCAAAAACATCCAGCTCTCTTACCTAGGAACAACCACTTGACGGAACTTTTCATTGAAAACGTTCATGCAAACAATTGTGATTCAGCCCCACCAATAGTTCAGTTTTTGAAATCTCAAA
Organism: Kuschelorhynchus macadamiae; assembly: GCA_030620095.1. Taxonomy (NCBI): domain Eukaryota; kingdom Metazoa; phylum Arthropoda; class Insecta; order Coleoptera; family Curculionidae; genus Kuschelorhynchus; species Kuschelorhynchus macadamiae. Next base: position 999,335 of record JAUTXW010001903.1, on the reverse strand, counting down.
ATTGCTAACCACAATTTATTGTTATGTATGTAAGTATGCTTCATAAATATTTTTAATAAGAGAACAGATTAAATATAACCATCTGTTGGCGATTGAATGTATAAGTGAATGGTAACTAACCTTGTCACTGTTGTAAAAAAATATGTGGACAAATAAATGATTTGATGTTATTCGACTAATTACTTAATTAATGAAAATAATTATTTTATTAAAAAAAAAGGTATTTGAATTCAACGAGTTATTCTTTGTAGTAAATGCCCTTATATAAAATTTTATAGTTAAAGAAGTTGTTAATATTTTTTATATAGGCAAATAGTGCCGTGGTCAACACTAAATCCGTTTATCTTTAACGTAATTATTGATGGTGCCATTCATAAATAGATAATGTACAGAATAAACGGCATCCGTTATTCAGTAAACAACATTAGCAGAAAGAAAACGCTTGGTAACAGTGCTAGACTGAGTCAGATTCAGATGTAAGTACTATGCATTTAATTTTTTTTCGTATTGTGGCGCATTGATTTCATTCTACCATAAGATGCTTTTATAAATTTGGTCTTTTTTATTTTTGTGTTGATAATATTTGTTTAAAGGTGATAGACAATATAGAATGTTTAATACTCTCGTTCTGTTAGACTTGCATTGTCTTTATAATTTGATTTCACAAAGTTTCGAATGGCAACTATCTCCACTCATTTTCAAATGTAATAAATACTAATTCTAAAGTCTCAGTCTTATATACTAGTTGTGTGCCATCTTGCGTAAAGCGTCCGCCCCTAACTCTGAAGTTTAGGAAGTTATTTTCAATAACCCTTGCATTATTATTTCTAATATCTATAAGGTTTTATTTTTAATATTCGTTAAAGTTTATTGTTATTTAATGACTCTTTAGTTTACCAAGAATAACCACTATGACTTTGTGAGTTCGACTCGGCTGTACTGTGATTTTTAAATCAGAGTATTCGGATAGGTTTTAATTTTAATTTTCCGGGTAATTGAAATTTGCAAACGTTTTTAAAGATATTTTATAATTTGGCATAGGCGTCAGAGTTGTAGGAGCTCGAACAAAGAAAAGGAAAAATAAATTATATAAGGTAAAACAGATAGACAAGTTAAGTTTTAAAATACCCCAAACCTCAGAAAATAATTAGCTGTAGGTAATACGCTGTAGATATATTCAAAATAAAACAAATAAAAAGACATATTTCATTACTATCAATTTATTCATCCCTTGGACTACAATCTTTACAGGTGTTTTTGTTATTCGCACATGGATCTTCCAAGACGTTAATTAAATAGGTTATATAAGTGTGCAATAACCAGATTTACAATATATGATATAGTGAAATAAAAATAATTAAATTTCTTTTATAAGAAGATAATGTTATTTAAAATAAAGAGAATTTTGCATTCAAAATATGAAATTGAGACAGAAGGTTAATATTTACTATTATTAAAAAATATTATTGACAAATAAGTTATATCTGAAAAAGTTAACGAATTAATGAAATTATCAAAATGTAATACTTTTTATATGCATGATCATCAACCATCTAATGAAGTAAGTAAGTAAGCAGAGCTAAACTAAAAAAAATATTAGAAGGGTTAATCAGTGAATTGGAAGCTAAATCTTAGTTTTTAAACACCTAATCTTTAATCAGTTTGATGAAATTTAATTGCAAAAATGATGTCCTTTCGAATCGTAAAAACAATGTAACTCAGTTATGTTCTGTAGTTTATATAAATTAGTGTGTAAGCAGCTGACCTTTAATCAGTTTGATGAAATTTAATTGCAAAAATTAAGTCCTTTCGAATGGTACAAGTAATGAAACTCAGTTATGTTCTGTAGTTAATATAAATTAGTGTGTAAGTATTTTTAATCAGTTTGAAACTTGAACTCAAATGGAAATTAAAAACAGACGCAAAATCATCCGAAACCTTATTATTTTCCCAGATTTCATCCAAAATCTAGTGTTTTTCGAAATCGCAGTACGTTTTTTTGAGCGTGAGACACCCTTTGTCTATTTTAATATATTATAGATATATTCTATAATTATTTTAATTCTCTGATAGCAAAAACTATTGTAATCGTCAAAAAATCACCTCAGAGACTTTCTTGTATCATATTGCTTCTGAAGATTCTCACATGACCCCCGACGAAATAAACGTTCTATTATACTGAACTGGACTGGTCAATATTTTATGTCACTCAAAATAAGTAAATAAGGTATCTTCCATTAGACATAACAGGTCCCCCGGAAAAAAAATCTTGCTGTTTACTTAATGATTAAAAGACAATTCAACTTAAACGATCATGTTTTTACAAACTCACATTGCCGCATCATAAGTTAGGTCAACTAAACCTCCTAATTTCGACAGTGTCCAAGATAAAGTAAATAAAACTTGTTTATTAAATATTTAAAAAATCAATGTTCTTCTAATGTCACCGCACCTTGAAGTAACGTAACATATAATTAGAAGATTTGAACTATATCAACAATTACACAATTATACATTAAAACACATGCAGTAGTAAAGATAAGAAAAGCTTGGTATCTAATGACAATTTTAATTGAATTAATTTCTGGGTTTAACTATTTTTTAGCAAATCAATTTCTTTAATGTTAAAGTTTATTGTAGTTCCACGATCCGCTATTGGTTTTTGAGGCACACCGGTCACGTGACCATGTAACAATCTTTATTGTAGACTATTATACTATTTTACTATAAGGATCCCTTGTTAAAGAAACTGGGATGGTCTAATACGACAGACATATCTAATTAAAACTCTTGTTACTGGTGTAATCTGATCTGAGGCTTTGGCTACTTAAGCTTGTATTTTACGATTTTGTAATAAAAGTAATTTTTTTATACTGCTTAGAAACTAATACTGGAAAAACATATAAATTGGTATAAACATTGGAGTTCCTGGCTAGGCTTGTCATCATCGTACGATCAACCTTATACTGTGAGGTAATCTTGGCAGTGGCTAAATATGTAAATAATGAACTCTATTTTTATTCTTACTCTAAGGTAGTCCAGATAGGATATGAGAGGAAAACACAAAACGCAAAGTAAATCAAAGTTTCTATCCCATAATTCTAATAAATACTTAATTTCGAACTTGAATCAAAATGTTGAGGTTTTTAAAAATTTAATTTACTAAAATACCAAAGGTCATATTCAACTGGAATGATATGTATGTATAATTTATATAATTTTGGGAGATAAAACAGAATAATATTAAGGGGGAAAACAGAAAAATCTAGTTAGTTATTAATAGTAATAAAGTTACAATTACTATACCATTGCCAAACAATATGTGTCATGTAAATTCAGTATCTTATACAATAATTTTGATGCTCTGCTTATTTACAAAAATATATTTAAATTTAGATTTATTTAAAAATACTAATATATAATAGATATACACTAATTTGGAAAATACAATTTACAGAAATTTGGAAAATAATTATTAATTTGATGTATAGAGAAGAGAGGTTTTGCTAACTACAAGATTTATTACTCGTTGTGTAATTCATTCGCAAAAGTGAAAATTACTCAAATCTGGAATTTGTCCTTGCTACGGCGTCACATCCTGTCAGGGAATCAGGAACTGTAACACCATGGAACCGGCCACCCAAAAGAATCGATAAACTAGTAATAGTAGTGAAATTAGAAACCCTCAATCTTTCTCACCTGTTTATAACCTACTTCAGATACCAATTTTCAGTTAAATTATTCTTAAATAATCAACTGAAATAATGGTCTCTAGTAACTTGGATTTTGCATACAGTCATAATTTATTCTTTAAAATAATCACGGATGAATTTAAATATATATTCAAGGAATTTTCAAGACTTGGAACTCTGCATCAGGGCACACAAATTGCTTAAAACGGCCGTTAATATTTTTAGATATACACGATGCCTCCCAAGTACAAGCTGACTTACTTCGACTTCACTGGTTTAGGGGAACCTACTCGACTTCTCTTTCACTATGGCGGAATTGACTTCATAGACAATCGCATCACCCAAAAAGATTGGCCTTCAATTAAATCAAGTAAGTTTCGTGTTGCTATTGGATTTACATATTTAATTCATTAGTCTCTTTCAATCGCATTTTATTTTTAGGTTTACTTTTGTAACTGTAATTTGTTTGGCTATTAAATTTACTTTTGGTAAAAAAACTCACTTATTTATTGAAAACAAAGCAGAAACATTAAACTAGAATAAATTCTATGTCTGCAAAACTATTGATAGTTTGGAAAAACTTTTTTACCCAATTAAATTTAATTAATTAATAGAAGTCGGGTCTTCAGATAATACCGATTGATTGTGACTTTATATTTTATTGTGGCTTGTACCTAGACGCAACAGGCACCTCACAATGGTTAAGCTTAAAACGATTTTATTATGGTTGGCACTTTCCTATTTTAATTTTTTAAAATGGATTACCATTCCAGATAGCACAGGTGGTCCAATGTACGTCCAATTTGTTTACAAATAACGTCCGACACTTGGAACAAATGTTAAAGTGTGTTGAAAACCGTAGACATAACTGCCAATTATCATAAATGTGATAATAGTTTTTATTTCTGAATGCAACAGTTTTTGTTTAAATCATTTTAAAATGGGTTCTTTAAATTTTAAATCGCCCGCGAAATTAGAAAGCCGGGGCGTGTACTGCGCTAAGCTTGTGATTGGCTGAAATATGATTAATAATTTTTGACACTTGACAGTTTTCCTCGCCGTGACCCGACACGTTTGCCATTTTTCATACATACCAACACCTAAAATAGGCTGAAGATATTCCAAGCAAATTAAAATAATAACTTGCGAATTGTCCCAAACCAAATATATTTTTATATGACAGCTATGATTTTTGATAAACTTATTTATTATTTTTTTAAGGTTAGGGTTGGCTTAGATCTGTTTCCTTGTCGAGATTTTCCGTATTTGTTGACTCTATATGTGGATTTTATTTAATGTAAGATAGGTAAGTGTCTAAGTGTATATACTTAAGTATATTAAAAAATATATATAAATTTAGCTGACATATTCACATACTTGTTTTATAATTTTATAGTTTATATATAGTTTCTTGAACTTATATTTTATTACTTTAATTTGTCCACCTGCCTATCTGTTATTACATAGATAATGTTTACACATTTCGATCATCGTTTTATTTACCTCCAACCCCATAAAATGAAAAAAATCAGTTGCCAGTAGATGTCCATAAGTATTCCTTAAATGTACAAGTATGTCCATTGAAGGACAGAAATTGGATTCCAATAGGACGTCCAAGAGTTTGTCATTCGTATACACGTGTGGATGTCCATTGTACACTTTTTCGTCCAATGTCTAGTCAATTGCTATCCAATAGACGTCTGTGTGTCCAACTCTGGATATCCAGTGGTCGTCCATCAGATGGTTTTGTGCTATCTGGGATAGGGGTGACATCATCTGTCAGCGTAGCCGAAATTGTTAAGATTGGACCTTAGTGTGACGAATTTTGAAAAAATGAAAAAAAATCAGATAGGAAATTTCGAGTGCCAGTCATTTAGTCGTAAGTTTAACCATTTGACCTTTATAGCCAGTTTCACAATATGTGCTGACCAAAAAAAGTCTGTATGAGTAACTATAGATTCAATTGAAAATTCACTTTCTCACCTATAGAAACCATAGTCAATAACTGTGACCCAATGGGTACTACACATTGTGAAACTGGGCCTTGGAGTGCTGTAAGTGCTTCAAAGTTTCCAAACTCCATTTTTTCGGAAATAGTTATTGAATTATAGGGATTGGACACGAAACAGAAAGTGTGTACCAAAATATCCTTGATCAAGAAAATCAATTTGACGGGCAAAATAGTTTTTCCGAATGATGAAAAATTTTAGAATTGTAGAATTTATTCCAGTTAAGTGTTCCATATGGCAGTTAATATAAATGGGTTTCACCTGCAACTCCATTGAAAATGTTTTTTGAGAGTATAATTATGATTATTATAATGCTACATAGTTTAAGTAAAGGATTTATTTTAAAAAGTGTTGACAAGTTTCCTTACGTTTTGTTTTAAGCAATGCCTCTACAGCAAATGCCGGTGCTTGAAATTGAAGGAATACCAACGAAGTTCCATCAAAGCACAGCTATCGCTAGATACGTTGCCAAACAAGTTGGTTTAGCAGGAGAAAATGATCTGGAAGCATTGAACATTGATGCTACTGTTGAGTCGCTTAATGACCTTAGATTAAGTGAGTATTTGCATTTTAACTAAACATGTTTTTTAAATAAGGAAATATTTTTATAGACTTAAAAAATAATGAAAGATTAAGAATGCATTAGTAGAAAGAATAGGCTACGTTCGTTATATTGGAAGTTAGAGGAACTTACCGATCATGTCGAACCTTCTGCGTGTTTTATTATTACATGAAGATGTAAATCTGGTAAAACACGCTTAGTTTTTCATCAATCTCCTATGCACAGACGACATTCTTTATTTGTTTAAGGCCCATTCTATGTAAGTGATGTCTTGTATAGTATAGTATAGACAGTTTTCAGCTTCACTCTATTCATATTTAAAGATGCTATGGTGAAGTGCAAGGAATAAATAAGTACGAATTAAAGGGTGCATTATGTTGGAAATTAGCAGAGCTTACCGTCCATTAGCATGTCGAACTTTTCTATGTACATTATTATTACCTAAAGTGACATCATTCTTAAAAAATATACCTAAAATATGAATCTGATAAAACACATGTGGTCTTGTCATCAATCTCCCGTGCACAGACGACATTCTGGCATTTGTTTAAGGTCCATTCTCCGCAGGTAATGGCTTGTAGGTCTACTAAACTTTTCAGTTTAACTCTACTCATATTTAAGAGGCGTTATGGTGAGTTTGTTCTAGTAGGAAAAGGAATAAATGTCATTGCTTGAAACATTTCCCAACAAAAGAGTGCGAAATCATGTATTTGATGTATGAAAACGAAATTTCGTATAGGTAAATAATACATAAAAAGGAGAGTTTTCGTATATTTTTCATTTTCCGATCACTTCCGGTTTTACCGAAAATGACTCCAGTTTCAATTTTTTAAATGGAAAACTGGAATGAATATTTAATTTTTGAACTTATTTTTAATCCAATCGCAAAAAAGTACCGTTAGATTCACAGAAAAATCCTCTTCCCAAAAAGTGTTTGCCTTAAAAGGGTCGCCATTTGAAAAAAAAAAATAGTTAGACACAAAAATTAGAATTTATCAACTTCTCTTGTTCAGACTAATCACTAAAACTTAGCGATTGCATGAGTCGGTCATCATTTCAGGTCCTTAGATTAATTTGCGTCCGGTCATGACCACCTAGATGCAATTTTAAAAATGGCAATAAAAAAATCAAGTAGGCGTAAAAAGTTTTTAAAATGACACATTCTGATTCAGAATTGTCTCAGGAATCCAAAAATGTAAAATCATACTGAGTGTTACATTTAAAAAATCGAAACCGGAAGTGAACGGAAAGTGGAAAATGTGCGAAAACTCTCCTCTTTATGTACCATTTACCTAAAGTTTGGCACACGAATCTGAGTCTATGAAAAGAATGTGAGTAACTATGGAACCGGTGCAATGATCATTCGCGGTTGGCTACAACTCTGTATATCCATGGCAACGGCCTGATTTTGACATACCTCCCCCTTTCGTCGATGTTTTAGATCTGTGTGGTGTACTTTATACCAAATTTCGTTTTAATATATCAAATACTTTAGAAGTTATGGCCTTTCTAATAGATTCGTTGACACCCGGTATGTTTGTGCTTACGCTGGTTCAAAACCCATAAAAATTATCTGTGCCTCTTTCTTAAGCAGGAAATCTACCGGATAACTCCATTGCATGTCCTGTTATCCAAATTTTGTTAATTCTTATTCCAGTTTTCAAGCTAACAAAACTTCCTAAGTTGTCTAAAAGTGAGATAACGGCTAGAAGTTATTTCGAAAATTAAAAATACCAATACCCTTTAAACTTACTGTATTTAGATGTTTATTTCAGCCATTGTGCGATACGTTTTTGAAAAAGACCCAAAAAGAAAACAAGAAATGAAAGTGCAATTTGAAGAGACATTGTCATTTTTACTATCAAGGATTGACACTTGGGCAAAAGAAAATAATGGTTACTTGGCGAATGGAAAAGTGAGTATTCAAAAAATACAGCAACTAAATCGGTCATTTCAGAAGCGACGCATGTCAAACTTTTGTCACTTGGAGATTATGTTAGGATTATGTTAAATAATATTAAACGTAGATCTATCATTTCAGGCCGAAACTGCACATATCCGAGTTCAAGGGCACCGAAAATTTATTTCCGTGCAGAATCAGCGTATGTCATGTTTTTAATGTATGTTTTTCCCATTTTTCTCAAAATAAGGTTTTCCTGACATGTGTCGTTTCTGAAATGACCGATTCAATTGCTGTTAATAACTAATATAATGTTTTTCTTGTTTTGATTTTGTCTAATGTAATTATTTTTATAATAATTCTTAGTAATAAATAATTATATAGATCTCAGATGTTGCGATATTTAAAATAGTTTTGAATTCAGGGGGTATCCGGAGGAAATTCCTCCCGGCCCCATGTGCTTTGATAAAATAGTATAAATTAAACAAAGCAGATTTAAAATTTAGCATACTCTTTATAAGTATGTTTTTAGTTTGTCTTCTGTAAACTTATTACAAACTATGGGAGAAAAAGTTAGGGACCTTAAAGTATAGGCCCAGATAAAACCAGGCCAGATGCAAAAATTCCCGTATCGCCTGTGCTACGTGCGATGGCGAACAAAGTAGTGGGGAGCCGAGCGGCTCTTCACTTGTTATGTTCTAACAAAGATTGTGGAGGAAGGACTTTATTCAGGTGCCCAAAAAATCGTCAAAAGTAAGTATATCTAAATGCATATCATAGATTTAACCAAGTAATCTTGATTTTGTTGTTATTAAGTCCGCCCCAATAAATGTTTTAGAGCAATGACGGGTCTTGAGACTGCTGGAAGTGCAGATCTTCTAGAAAAGAACTATAATAATTACAAACTGTTCCGAATCATTTTGAGAGAGAATTTATTTCTACTACTTCAACAAGCACCAAAAAGCTATACAATGATGCTATCCCATCAATTTTCTGTGGACTAAAACGATCTATTACTGACGTACAACTGTTTATTTTATAATATGCAGTGGTTTAATTTAAATTTAAGGTTTTAAGAACTGACACATGATTTGTAAGATTTGTATTAGTAATGCCATAAACATTTGCTCGTAATTTAGGCAGCTTTTTAATGAGTATATTTATAGTTATAATCTTCAATTTATTTGTCTAGAATAATATTGCATCAATAATAAATTATTTGTTTTAGTTACCAATAAACGACAAATTTATTATAAAATGAGTGTTTTATTTTGCTACAATTTTACAAACCTAGCAAGATTTAAATAGGACCGCATTGGTGCGGGCAATTTTTTTACACTCGTAGCAAACGCTATCAAGACATGATGGTGCAGACCGCTTAAATCTGACGCCTCAAGGTCATTTAAACTAAACGATAAATTTGACAGTCTTTCGCATCTAGTCTGGTTTTATCTGGGGTACAGGTTTAAATTCCAACACTTATAATTTTATAGAATCATGACTAACCTTTACTATAATTTATAAATGTTCATGGATTTTCATTAACCATCTGGCAAAGTTTTCAAAAAAACGGTTTGCTTTTGATAACATAAAAATTATTGTGACTCAACTTAATATAATATGAAAATCTAAGGCTCAGAAAATGTATCATCAATCCAAGTTAGTCTTGATTTATTTCACAGTAATAAAAAGGCTGTTGATTTTTTTTTTAATTTTAATTTTTACGCATGCCAGTATCTTCTTTCTCGTCGATATATATTAGGAATATCATTTATCCTATAGATTTGCTAAAAAAAATATGAATTTCATATTATTTTTTGTTTACCGGCAAATGTCAAAGTAGTAAAGGATAAAAACAATAATTACCAAACCAGTGTACAAGCCTTTGTACAATTTACTTTTAGATACCTTGTGAATAAAACATGTTTGGGTTATTAGTCTTCTGCTGGTCAGTAAACTAAATGTCATCGTTTTACTTAAAACTAAGTTGACTATTTTGACCTAAAGAAGTTACCTTAGAGCTCAGAATCCTACTGCCCATAAAGAAATGGTTGGTGGGAAACTGCTATCTCTTCAAATGAAATTGATTTGCTACAAGTTACACTTGTAGCCTCCTTTAAAATATAATGAGGCACTGTGTCCCCTTTATATTTTTAAATTTTCTACTGCGCTGTCGAATTATGATGTTTTTTGTTTAGTGGTACGGAGAAGACTGTCTTTTTTTGTTAACTAAACGTCAAGTCAAGGGACCGATAATTTTGCCAAAATTTTAGGCATACAGTTTTTCAGAAACTAAATACTTGTTAGATTTTTATGATTTTGAAAAACTGAAGTACGTTATTTTGTTACCTTTTAAGTAAAATGCCAATAAATCTATTTGTGCTTAATATTGCATGGCAATAACAAAAGCGTTTCTGACAAATTTTTAATATGTAACTAATTTGCAAATAAGCAGTCTACGTAGACCTGATTAGGTACAGTCCAGAGAGGTGGCAGTTCGGAACGGTTTTGGTTTTATGTGGAAAACTGCGCCTTCCACGATTTTAATGACAATTTTAAGAAAATTTTCCGCTTGTAGAAGAATTATTTTACGAAATCATCTAGGTATGCAGTCAAGTTTTAAATTAAACAAGTAAAAGTATCTATCGAAATCACTAAAAAGTAAAAAATAATACTTTATTTATTCCTTAAATCTTAAATATAGACATTTTGAAGTCGAAGCCCAAAGCAGCCGCACAAAGTTATTACACAATATAGTTGATGTATTTTATATTACAATACATATAAACCAAATATATAGCTAGTTTTATATCTTTTAAAATTGATGCCCGAATCACTTGCTCTCGGGACCCCTTCGTGGACCTGCACAAGCGCAAACGGCTATTTCCATCCAATCGCTGAACCCAAAGACAAATGACAATATTGTCTTCCTTTAGGACATTTATAAATGTCCAATATTGAATTCGTATTTCGAGACATGCATCAGATTAAACAATATGTTTCTTTTTAATTCTTCGTTCATGTTCATAGTTGATGTATTTTATATTACATTACATATAAACCAAATCTATAGCTAGCTTTATATCTTTTAAAACTGATGCCCGAATCACTTGCTCTGAGGGACCCTTTATGGACCTGCGTAAGCGCAAACTGATATTTCCATCCAATCGCTGAGCATAAAGTCAAATGACAATATTGACGTTTATAAATGTCCAATAACGAATTCGTATTCGGCATGCAGCAGATTGAACAATTTGTTTCTTTTTAATAATTCGTTTATGTTCCTTAAGTATATTGACATTAAGCATCCTGTTTCTCCCACATACACTTCTCCACATGAGCAAGGAATTTTACATACTCCTTCTGTTTGAAAAGGTACAATATCTTTCAGGAATCGCAAGCATTGTCCAATATTCTTATGTATATTGAAGATTCTACGTATGTTGGAACGCCGTCTTATTTTGTCTGTAGTGCCACGTATATAGAGAAGAACAATATTACCTAACGCTGGCTCCTTATCATTCTCCTTTCGCGAAGTCGGATTACTATATCTTTTAATTAAATACATAATACCAGTGCAATAGCCATCCCCTCTCAGACTGTTTCCGATGATAGAGAATCCTGATCAGAAATCGAAATGGCTGTAAATACTAGTGAGTTAATAACCGATTTCTTTTGTGCTGGATGGTGGTGGGAATATGCATTTAAGTATCTATTTGTATACGTTGATTTTCTATACCCAGAATCTCCTAATGTACCATTTTCCTTCCTTTGAACAAATTTCCATTGTGAACATAATATTATGATGTTGTTGATTAAGATGGTCTAGAAATACAGGGAGATTATCCTGTCCATGAGACCAGACAACAAAAGTATCATCTACATATCTGGTTTTAATGATTTCTTCTCCGCTGTTAAGTTAATCAGATTGGTGATGCGTCTGCCTATTCAACTTGTAGGGTCTGCCTGCATAACCTTTTAGGTGCTGTTGTTTAAAAGTTGAGTTGTCTATTCAACGTATTCCGTCCTGTCCATGACTGGAAGGCCAGAATATGTACATTTTCATTTAACGTTTTCACCGCTGTTTTTCGGCTGTGGAGCGATTCGATTTTGGTGGCTTTGAACTTTATCGGCTTGCTACGGTGGTAGTCTTCTGATTGCGGCTTCGATGAAGAATAATATATCTTCTACGAGAATACTACTTAGAGCTATTGCGAAATTTTGTTCTTTAAAAGGACGGAATGTGCTGCTTCGGTTAACGGCTTCGACGACAAGTTGATAACTGTATTCTGCGGAGGTTTCATTGGATTTTTTTTATTCAGTAGTGCTTCAAACTTCTCTTGTTGCTTAAGTGTAACTTCTTGATGGGGGTTTTTTCCGCCTGTGCATTGGTGATCTTGTTCAAAGATGTAAATATGGTTCTCTTAAGTCTAAAAGCTAATTTCAGGTAAATTTCTAGTAGTTCACGGGCATTTATATCTAAATCACGACGTATTGCCTTAATCATTTCTCTAACTAATGCGTTGCTGGCATGCTTATAAATATTCTTACTTCTCGAATTAACGGGATGTCTCACCTGTAGTAATTTCGGTACACGTCCTTATCTGGGCATCTAAGGAGAAAGACCAACTTGCTGTTCCGGAGATCTTCAAAAGTTTTGGCATCCTTGTTGGTTTCATCCTCATAGAGTTTAGCTAACATAAAGCGGAAGCTTTCACGGCTTTGGTCAATTAAGAAATCATGGTTTTTGGGATTAGATGGTGTTAAATTAGAATTACTATCCGACGTTTCGTCTTCGATTGCACGAGGCATCTTCAGAGATCTTTACTCCACAAGATCTGAACACAAGCTGTTTAGAGAATATGTGCGAACAAACATAAAAAACATACATACAGGTTGAATTAAGAAACTCCACCTTTTTTAAAGTCGGTTAAAATTTAATATTTGGGAGAGCCACTTTCATTTCCAGTATCCTCTTGAATTCTACGAGGCATACTTTCTGTTATTTAATTGTTCGGCGATAATATAATGGAAGTATTTTTTTTCTTATAACATTTCGTACTTTGCAAAAATGGTATGTTGTATTTACCTATAAAATTACTATTTTTTGGAAATTTGATTTTTGTAGCATTCAATAATTCGTCAATAATGTAATCCGAAGTTTTTCTTTTTCTTAGATCATTTGCTACGTTGCAAAAAAATAATATATTATTGTTAATCTTTATACTGGAGACAAAAATTTTTGTTTATTTTTATTAATAATTTTAATGTCATATTTTCGTTTCAGTTGTCTTGGGCTGACATGTATTTTTTTGCGATCGTTGGTTACCTTAAGGACTACCTTGGCAGAGAACTATTAACAGATTACATCAATCTACAAACTGTCCGAGAAAACGTACAATCAATTCCAGCCATTGCAGCCTGGATCAAGAGACGCCCCGCAGAAAATTTTGTTCCTAATTAATCTACCCTAATTTTTTAATGTTTATATGAAGATCTGACTAAATTAACTTTAATTACATGCAATCTATTTCTTACAGCTAAAATATTGTTTAAAGTAAATATTTTAAATAAAATAATTGACACAAGGCACAATTATTATTATTTTGTGATACAAATAAAAATAAAAATATTAGTTATAATTATACATAATCACTAATATTTATAAGAAACATCCATAAGTTTGAATAACTTTGGTTATCACTTTACACCAAATGGCAATTTCGCTATTTTTTAACCTAGGGCTCGTGCTATAGAATTATGTTTTATGAAACTACTGTTTTAATATACTATTTCAACACGAGACAATTGGAAGGTAAGTCAAAATAAAGTTGAAAAAGCAAACCCTGCTTTTAACTTATTTTATTTATAACTAGCGAGTACTCGCGACTTCGTTCGCGTATGGCCATAACGAAAGGGATATAAAAATGTGCTTTAATTACCTTATTTAAATACCTATTTATAAACCACGTTTTTGTTGCATTTTTTTTTTGATTTGTGAAAAATCCTCTTTTATCGAATCTCCACATCCTACAGTCAACCTATATGCCAAAATTCAGCTTTTTGCGTCAAGCGGTTTGAGCAGAATCGTGATTAATCAGTGGCTCGATTTTTTCAAAACAACAGTATTTTAAATAAAAAATATTATAGTATTTAAGGGGCGGTTTCACCCCCTTGAAATTTAAATTTCGAAAAATTTCTTCTCATCGAATCTTTACATCCTATGGTCAACTCGTATGCCAAAACTCAGCTTTTTGCATCAAGCTGTTTGAGCAGAATCGTGATTAAAAAAGTGACCCGATTTTTGAAACGCCCTGTATAAATGTATGAGAAACTTTAAAATATGTAAAATGATCAAATTAAATAGACGAGTTTAAGAGTTTTTTCAGAAAATCGACAGTTTTTTAAATAAAAAATGTTGTAATATACTGAGGCTTCTGGTGTAGGCGGAATAAATGTTAATATGCTAAAATATTGCAGGCCTTTCATAGCTAAATACATAACCTATATAATTAATTCCTGCATTGAAGCTAATTATTTTCCTGATCAATGGAAAATTTGATTAGGTTAGGTTAGATTAGGTTAGGTTACCTAAAACAAAGAGTCCAACACATTTTAGTGATCTTAGATATATTAGCATTTTACCACTTCTTTCTAAAATTTTTGAAAAGATTTTATATAATCAATTATATCATTATTCTACTCTTAATAATATTATTCCGGATAGTTAGTGTGGTTTTCAAAAACATTTTAGTACTTCTGTCGCGTTAGTTATAACGGATGATATTATAGCTGCTGCTGATAAACAACTAAATACTGAATTGGTTCTTCTCGATTTTTCAAAAGCTTTTGATACCATAAACCATGAGCTTTTATTATCAAAACCTAAATATTTTGGAAGTCCAAGAAACATCAGTTGAGTTAATACTTCTCGAATAGATATCAAAAAATATTTTGGCACGGCACTTATTCAGAGCACAGAAATCATTTCAGGCGTACCGCAGGGTTCAATCCTCGGCCCTCTTATTTATCATTTATACTTCTGACATATTAAACTCTTTAAAATATTGTAAAGATCAAGCCTACGCATACGATACGCAAGTTTACTATCATTTTAATCATCTGGACTTTCTAAAAGCATCAAATTTAATAAACGAAGATTTAAATATATTGAGAGAATTATCTTTAAATCACAATCTAAATCTTAATCCTTTAAAATCATTTTTGATGATATTTGGGTCTTAAAACAGAAGAGACTGATGTTAGGCTTCCTGTGGTCACCCCCGCACGTAATTTGGGTATTATATTAGATACGGAATTACGATTTAGAGAAACTTTTTGATAAGTTTTCATTTTTCTGAGAAATAAGTTGTTTCTAAGAAAAATTTGATCTTAATAAAAGTTGGGGCACGAAGAAAAAAAAATTCTGCTAAATTGGTCAAACCATGGCGGAATAATCGATACACAATGATAAAAAAAATACATAGGGTCAAATTGATAACCTCCTCCTTCTTTGAATTTTTATTGAAGTCAGTTAATAAAATTAAAAACAAACGGAAACTTTAGAATTTCAGGCAATAATTTGGCTACAATAAAATTACAGCAAATGTTGAACATGACTGCCATTCATAGAAAAATATCCTACTAAAATATTTCGCATCGACGATCGTACTCGTTCAAATCAAATATTAAGCTAATGTCAACTTCATAATTTCTTTGACAGTTTATTTTGAAAATTTACTTACAAAAATCAATTTTGTAGTTTTCAAAAATGCCAGAATACACATTTTCTGAGATGGCAGACATGCACTTCATGTATAGACTATATCAACAGGCATTTCCAAATCGTTAGCTTCCCGATAAACAAATATTTAGCAGTTTACATCAACGGCTTAGAGAAATGGTACCTTTTCACCACGAAGAGCAGATTGTGGGAGAACTCCTATTACCCATACTGTAGAAGCAGAAGAACGGGTTTTAGAGGAGGTTGCAGGTGATCGGGGAATCAGTACTAAGAAAACTAGCTTTAAGACAGCGTGTTCCCAAAAGTAGTGTTTGTGAAGTTTTAAAAGAACAGCTTCTTCGACCATACCACTTACAACGTGTGCAAGCGCTGAAGGCCCAGGATTTACAACCGAGATTGGAGTTTTGTGAATGGATGCGAATGAAATGTCAACAAGACGCCCATTTCCTTGAACAAGTTTTTTTCACCGACGAAGCAGGTTTTACACGTGAAGGTATAATAAACCGCCTATTTTGAAGGTAAATTTCAAGATAGATTTTCTATTAATGTTTGGGCGGGGATTTTAGGAAACATAATTATAGGACCGTATGTTTTGCCGCAACCTCTAAATGGTACTTCTTACTTATATTTTTTACAAAATAATCTACCTGAGTTACTTGATGATGTGCCCTACGAACTTCGACTAGAAGATTAGTTGGGGGGCCCTACCTCATTTCAGCATTCAAGTACGACAATATTTGAATCAACTTCGTGGTAAACGATGGACAGGACGGGGTGGACCTATTGCTTAGCCGTCCCGTTTTCCAGACTTAAATCCGTAAGACTATTTTCTTTGGTGATATTTAAAAGAGTTGGTTTATTCCGTGCCAATTGAAAATGCAGCACATCTTGAACAACGGGTGATGGAGCAGTGTCAAGAAATTCGTAACAAACCTGGAATACTTGAACGTGTACGATTATCGATGGAAGATCGTTTAGTTGGATGTGTAGCTATGAATGGTTTTCAACATTTGCTGTAATTTCCTTAGCTTTTTTGTAGCTAAATTGCCTGAAAATCTAATGCTTGTGCTTGTTCTTAATTTTATTTGTTTTAGGTAGATCCTTAGGAATGTCAAATTTTGTTTGTAGTTGTTATATTTTTAAAATATCCAACAAATGTTTGCAGTTTTTTTTGCAATTAAAAATAATAATTTTATTTCTTAATTAAGTATTTTGCGAGATATTCATTTGTCCCGGTCCAAAATAATTTTGGAAAATTCTACCGAGAAAATTCATTCAAGTAAATTTTTTCATATTAATAATAATTAAGGAGGTATTTATGGTCAAACACTGAAAAAAATACGCTTTGTAATTTTCAATCCAAATATCTCCTTATAATATGAAACACGTCGTTTAACTTTTACTTAAGATTTTTTGTGGCCTTTCTAAAGCTGTCACAAAATTTTATTTCTTTAAATTTAAATTTTTATGTTCTTTTGAACACGCTGTACATTTGACCTAAAATTTAATACTCTAAAAATTATTTTTTTCTTCATGCCCCAACTTTTATTAAGATCAAATTTTTCTGAGAAATAAGTTATCAAAAAGTTTCCCATTTGTTGCATACTTCTATGGACAAATCCTATGTTGTACCCAATTAAGAAAAATACGACAGTCTTTAAAGCAAAAGTTCCGCTAAAATTGACTTAGTCTTGTGGAAATTAAAAAAAAATCAAAGGATTTTTTTTTCTTTTTTATTTTTCATTTTTCTCGGAAATTTTGAGGCTATAAAACCGGTCAGTACAGAACTTGTACACTTCTGCACGACCTACAATGCCGAGAATTCCATAAATACTATTTGCCCTCCTTTTCGACCCTCTACGTGAACCCTTTCCCACCTCTTCTAAATGAGTTATTTCGATCGACCTAAAAACATTGGAACGATTTTTCTCGGAAACCGGTAACTTTTCGACCATTTACCAAGAGCACCTTTTTTATACAAAAAAGTGTCAAAAAAGTACAGGGTTGAAAAAATAATGAATTTAAAAACAGCACACCCCCTGCCCGCACGCCCCTGGTTAGGGAATTTAAAATTTGCTAGCTGCTAAAAATAGCTTTCATTAGTGAGTATTCCTGTACTAAAACTCACAACTGGTACAAAAGCAGTTCCAAAGTAATGAAATAAACAGCACGTTTTGAACGACATCTTCAATGGGTCCTAGCACACTTATGAAGCGTTTTTTAACACTTGATTTTTTGCAATTAGTTTTTTTAGTAATAATTTTTTGACGTTTCACTAGGCCGCCATCTTTTTCGGGCATATTGGATGTTCTTCTCAGATTACAAAAATTTTATTTGGCCGGCATTTTGTTTTGCCACCCTAAATTAGTACCACAGCTTTACTGGTTCATCTCTAAACTACAATTAGTTATAGCACAAAATTTGAAATCAGTTCATTAAGTGGTTTTTTTCAGGCTGAATTTCTAAATATTTTATTATTATGAGCCTTTTTTTTTATTTTGAATTTTTGACTAGAATTTGAAGTCAATCTGATGAGTAGTTTTTAAGCAATGCCGCGAACTGACACACAGACAGATAAACCTACAGACGGACCTACGGAATTAATAAAACATATTTTTTGGCATCTAGGGACGCTAAAACGCGAAAATGTGTAAAACCTGAAAGGGTGATTTTTCAGGCTAAATTTATAAATATTTTATTAAGCCGCCATTTTGTTCCACCAAGTTCGATTGGTACCAAAATTTTACCACTTGATTTCTACGTTAGACTTGTTTTTTGTGCAAAATTTGAGCTAAAGTGGATAAGCACTTCATAACATTTCACTAGGCCGCCATTTTGTTTTGCCTTATGGATTTTTACCAAAATATTACAAGGTCATCCCCATATGACTTTAATTTTTGACCAAAATTTGAAGTCAATCGGGTAAGTCGTTTTTTAGCTATGCCGCAGACTGACAGACAGACCGACTAAATAGAGAAAACATGTTTTTCGTTATCTAGTGACACTGAAACGTAAAGATCTGAAAAAATCTCGGAGGGTGATTTTTTCGCGATTACAATACTTCCCTTTTATTAGGAAAGTAAACATTTAAAATTTACACTCTTAAATGATCCCAGAAGTCCCTTGTTACCTGTATTGGAGCCACCATCTTGAGTTTTCTTAAACACGAAAATTAACAGAATTTTACGTGAGCTGTATAGGCACTTCGAAGTTTAAAATATTCTAATAAATGGAAGTCGATGAAAAATCCATTACAAGATTTGGATCAGACTTAGTCTTGTTAGTATCAGTCCTTATTTTATAATATTTAAAAAAAAACGATGACTGTCAGCATTATGTATACATTATAAAATAAACTGGTTATAAAGACAATTCCATTTTAAAAATTGTTGTTTCAATTACCACGTTATTTTAAAACGGGTAAATATTAACCTTTTCCAAAAAAAAAACAAAATGTTTATATAAAAATGCTCATTCTATTTCTTAATTTATTGCATTGGCGGAAAGTTTATTCTTTTTGTGTGTAGTTTGTATTTGCGATTGGCAATTCGGGTAATAAAAAAGACAAAATTTAAAATTTCGCCAGTGATATTTTAAAATAATGAATTTCCTTTGACTTCATTCCTACGATTTGAAGCACAATTTCCCAAGAGAAAACAAAATTAATAAAATATTTAAAAAAAATAGAACCGACTTCACCTTCACCCGATGATTCAAGATGTAGGTCGCTATGGTTAATTTTTGAAAGTAGGATATTTTTTTTCGAAATTCATGTCCATAAATGTCGGACTAGTTCGTCAACGGGCGACATCGGAACGAGGTGTGACAAGGTGGGGTAAAAAATGGAGTAACTTTGGAGGCATTTTGCAGAACTGAAACACGACCACTTTGACCAAGGCAAGACGGGAGTTCGATAAAGATTATAAAGACATTCAAAATCGAAACAGGATGCCTATACATCAAATGCGGGGAAGGTGGCCGGAATTCAAAAGAAAAATAAAAAAACTGTTTTGAGTCTTAAAATGTTCGCAGATTTCACTATTTTTTTTACGAAAAGAGTGACTCCAAAGTTCCCGCGAGGGATTGAAAAATCAAGTGGCCAAAACTGCTTCCCTGGTTTATACAGGGTGAAAAATTTAGAAATAAAACTGCATATTTCTTTATATGTTTCATTACTATTTTACGTTTGGCAGTGTAACATCTGAACGGCTGGCTCTGAGCAAATCAAATTGTACAACAAAGGAATGTCTATGTTTTGTCTAGAGACCAACATAAAATTCAGTCCGATCGGAGTTAAGGATGAATTTTGTGAAATTTTTGAAATGTAATGTGTACATTTATTTCTCCGGATTTAATCCTTCGTAAAGACATATTGGTACCTCCTGGCACAAAAACTACTAGGCAGATCAAAAGCTCGATCTTTTCGCTGCAAGACATATAATAACTTGTTTTTTGCCGGAGGTACAGAAACTGCGCAAAATCGAGTTTCACCAAACATGCAAATCTTAGTCGTTTTTAAAGAAAGCTTTTTTTTAAGGTAGGCCGTGATGGAAAGATTGGACTGATAAACATCAGAATAAACGCTTTGACAAGACACTAACCCCCGTATTCACAAAAAAGTTTAAGAGTTAGACCAGATCTAATGGTAACTGTTAGTTTACTAGTTGTGTGTTGCTTATGTCACTGTTATTTTGAAACTTGGACATTTGGAAAAATTATTTGTTCAATTGTTGCTAATGTCATTTTAAACCTATAACTGTCAAGTTAGACCTGGTCCAAATTTGAACCTCTTTAGTGAATAAGTTTTTATTTCGATATGTCGGTACAGATATTTGCAAATATCTTCTCGATTGCCTTCTCGAGTATTTTAAACAGAATTTTGTATACCATATACGTTATAGAGGAAACACTAAATTTAATACAGACAGAAAGTTTCAGTAAATCCACTGAAGCTTAAGAAGACGGTATTTTACTAAAAGTTCAAATTTGATATGTTTATAGAACTATAGAAGCAGAGTGTTTCGGAAAAGGCACTGGATTAAAAATTTGTTTTCATATAAGTTTTTACTTACAATAATATTTATCTAGGCCCAGTATAAATATACTCCCGGCATTTTCAGATAATACTCGCATTTCAACGTTATAAAAAGTTATAAAAATATATACATATGTACCTCTCAAGTGTCGGGTTTCGTTAAATTTAATTGATGTATGTCCATAAAATACGAAAATCATATATTTAGAAAAAATACAATGTTCTTGATGTATAGGTGTCATGGGCGTAGATTTTCGATATTTTTTAGAGGTATAAAGACGGAAAAAATTATATTTGGGGAACGCACAAACCGATAACAATCAAATTGACAGCAAGAGCTGGGGTAAATGTACCCATATAGAAAAATTGTAGAAGTTATTGGCGTAGAAACTAATATTTTTATTATATATTAGAAACGTAATATTTCGAAAAAGGGTGAAACACGTTGAGTTTACTTTATTTTTGTAGTATACAAAATACTGATTGTCTAAAAACCAGGGAAGCCCTAAAAAGCTTGTTCCCAAGAAACGGAAAAAATGAAAAAAAGGGGGAAATACCGTAAACTCCATTAATAAACACAGCTCTCTGAAAACAAAAAAAAATAAAGAGCATTCAGATTTTTTTAGAAAACACTAAAGCACCTCAAATGTCTTCTTTTTTTTAAGTACTTACTTACTTTCTTCTGTTAAACAGGATAGCTCTAGAATACTGAATCAGTACTCAAAATCGTTTTTTGTTTTAAAGCGGTTAGTTAAAAAAAAATAAACGGTGACACATGTCAAATCTAAACTAACCGCCACTTGAAGTGCGTGAAGATGATTTTTTGGAAAAATTGAAAAGTCTGTAACTTTTAAAGACAAATATTAAGTTACGGTTTAAAGGAGATTTTTAACATTTTTATCATTAAGTCAGTCAGCCATCAGAAAGTCGGTGCTGTACCCGAACTTTATTACAAAGTGTCATAAAGTTTTCTAAGGGTGATAAACAAAAGTCGGTTTTTGGCACAAATTTGACAGCGAGAATCGACCCAAAATTATTTTGAAGAATTTTTTTTCTTGATTTTTAGGCTCAATAAGTCAATATCAAAAAAGAAATTTCTCAGTTTTTTGATATTTGCTCTATAGCTAATTCCACAGGATGATTTCTGAAAAATGTCATTATCTACGCAATTTTCGACCCTATTTCTTGCAAAATTGCCAAACCCCTAATACATTTTGGTGATTCTCCATAACTTATGCTGTTAGAGAAAAAAGCAAGCCAAATTTGTGGTCGAGTATTACCTGGCCCGTGCCAGAGGCGTACTAACTGTTTTTTCGGAACGAGGCCGGGTTAAAGTGAATTTTGGTATTTTCAACTTTAATTTGTTTACAAGAGACTGGTTCTTTTTTTTATTTTTCAAAAATTTTTGGTACCTTGGTGTTTTGCGTGAGGTCACAATTTCGGTAAATATTACATTACATTTTGCGTGCTATATTTTACTATCGAAAAATAAAAGGAGCAATTTAAAAAAAAAACATATAGAATCAGGTCAGTGGCGTACTACGTGGTCAAATGTTAATAAAAAAGAGAAAAAAATGGAAATAATTAAAAAAAATAGAGTATTTGCAAAAATATTTTTCTGTGGCCAGGTAAAGACAATTGCGTACAAGCCATTATCTTCAAAAAATGTCTTAGTTGAAAGTCATTAGCGTACGCTCAGGCAAATAATTATGCGTCAACTTTAATTTGGTAGGTAGATAATTAGAACGATATTTCTTAACGCGAGTGATCAAATAGGAGAGTTTTCCACGAATGTGCAATAGTCCCTTAAAAATTGACCCTAATTTCAGATTTATTTAGTTTTAGCTACCTATTAGAGTATAATTTTCAATGGCTTAGTTAGTTTTCGAAATAAGTTTTACAATGGGACTATTGCAAATTCGTATGATGCTGTCCTATTTGATCATGTGTGTTAAGAAATACCGTTGTAATTACCTAGCAAATTAAAGTTGGCGCATAGTTATTTGCCTGATCGTACGTCAATGACTTTCAAGTAAGAAAATTTTTGAGGATAATGTCTTGTACGCAATTGTCTTTACCTCGCTACAGAAAAATATTTTTGCAATTAGTCTATTTTTTTAATTATTTCAAATTTGTATCCCTTTATATTAAAAATTTGATCCCGTGGTATGCTACTGACCTGATTCTATATATGTCTTTTTCTTTTCGATAGTAAAATATAGCATGAAAAGTGAAATGTAATATTTATCAAAATTGTGACTCAATGCAAAACACCCTATCGCCGTCTATGGTTGAGATAACGAAAAGAACAAAAAAACGTTTCGAGGTATAGACATAAGGTATCAAAAAGTTTGTGGAAAATAAAAAAGAACCAGTCTTTTGTAACCAAATTAAAGTTGAAAATACTAAGATTTACTTTAACCTGGCCTCGTTCCGAAAAAACAGTTAGTACGCCTCTGACACGGGCCAGGTAATACTCGACTACAAATTTGGCTTGCTTTTTTTTCTAACAGCACAACTAACGGAGAATCATCACAATTTAGTAGGGGTTTCGTAGCTTTGCAAAAAATAGGGTCGAAAATTGCGTAGAAAATCACTTTTTTCAGAAATCACCCTGTAGAATTCGGTATAAAACAAATATCAAGAAACTAAGAAATAACTTTTTTGATATCGACTTAATGAGCTTAAAAATGAAGAAAAAAAATTCAGAGAAATGTTTGGTAGATTCTCGCTAATGTCAAAGTTGTGCAAAAAAAACGACTTTTGTTTATAACCCTGTAGAAAACTTTATGAAACTTTGTAATAAAATTTGAGTATGGCACTTACTTAAGGATAAAAATCTAAAGAATCCTCTTTAAACCGCAACTTAATATCTGCCTTAGTTTAAAAGTTACAGGCCTTTCAATTTTACCAAAAATTCAAGTGGCACTCAGACTCTACCGACTCTTGTTTCCATCCTGCCCGATAGGGGCGGGATATCTATGTTACTTATCAGTATTGTCTCATCTGGCGTAATACCCATAATAATTCATGTCAAGGATTAAAGAGTTTAGCTTATTACAGTACCCTGATTATCTTTCCCTTTAAAAAGAACCTAAAATAATAAAATAAATGTAAAAAAATATATATTTAAAAAAAATCTTTTATTTATAGTCTATTGAACTAAAAAGTAAAAAATAATTAAACTTACATAAACATAAAAATATTAAAATATTTAAAAGCTTTTTAAATATTTTAATTTTTTTTTTAACTTTTTTTTCTATTTTGTACTTTTTAGCATTATTAGGATTTTACGCAACTGTATAAGATATTCATGATTGATGGACCTCATACTATTGTATTGTCGTCGGGTTTATGTATGTTTCAAAAGTTACATGCAAGATTTGTTCCAAACATACATACTAACTAACATACAAGTGATGTTAAATAAAAGCTTTTAAAAAGTAAGTTAAAATATTGAAAACGCAAAAACTGAATCTGCTTTTGCACTGAAAATAACAAATACGGTTACATTTGTGTTGTTTTATTTACTTTTTAAAAGAAAATATTCCTTATATTGAATTATTTAAAATAGAGATTTTATCATTTTTATTCATTTAAGTAAAAAAAAATCAATAGTAACTACTTTTTCGCAATGAGCTTAAACTCGGTAAATAAAAAAATATTTGTAAAACATTTTTTGTGTAGATTCATATCTCCAAAACAAATAATTAAGTCCATTAAATTTATCTGTAAAGTTAAATTGATTCAACTACACATAAATAGATACTAAACAATACTGCTATTTAGTAAAAAATCCGTAATAGGTGATTAGTTAATACCAGTGCTTGGCTGAGGTTATAATCAAAATGTAAGTATTTTCGCTCTTCATTAATGTATATCGTAATATGTAAATTTTTTATGCATTTTGATAACATAGTCTATGAGCCAGTGGCTATCAGACTTACGTTATTTTAACAGAGCCTATATTTTATTATAAAGACCGGGACTCATTAGCCTCAGCGGCGGTTCCTATAGGTTCCTCAAGTGCGAAAGATATAAAATGGTCAACAAGTTGAACGTTATATTCAAAAGGCTTGATATTTTAAAATATACCTCAATTATTATTGAAAAATATCAATGGCACATAGCTATGACGGATCCAAGATCATGACAGACAATTTTGAATTGAACAATTGCCGGTACTTTTACAAAGCTGAAATTTATATATGTTAACATAGAACGAAAGCTTTGACGGCTGTGGTCAATTAAAAAATCATGATTTTTGGGATTAGATTGTGTCAAAATAGAATCACTTTCCGACGTTTCGCCTTCGATTGCACGAGGCATCTTCAGGGATTTTTACTTCACGAGATCGAAACAGTGAATATTTATAGGCGATCTGTATGCACCGAACCGTAACCCGGTGTAACGATTGGTTTCCACGTATGTTGTAGACTGAGACCGTTTATAGAATCCCTAAACCGATGCAAGAACTTTGGTTTCTTTTACATTTATGACATGTCCAGTGGAATGTTGTTGTACGGATACAGCAGATTGTACAATTTGTTTCTTTCTGATACATCGTCCATGTTTCGTAAGCCTAGTTGATATGGATCGTCCAGTTTCTTCAATATAGACATCACCATAAGAACAAGGAATTGCATATACTCCTTCCGTTTGGAAAGGAATAATGTCCTCTGGCGATCGCAAACATTGTCCAATTTTCTTGTGTGTGTTGAAGATTGTACGTATGTAGGACCAGCGAAGTAACCTTGCAATCTTGTCCGTGGTTCCGTGTATAAATGGAAGAACTACACTTCCTATCTGTAATTCCTTATTAGTATCATTGCATGGAGAAAGATGTTTCTAATTGACCGTCTAATATCATCAGTGCAATATTCATTCTCTCTTAAAGCTTGAGTCAGTTTCTCTGTTTCCAATAATTGGAAACAGAGAAACTGACGCAAGCTTAATTATTGTAAAGGTCACAAATCGCGAGGGCTCTGTAAACCAAAGAATTAATAACTAATTGCTTTTGTGCTGGATGATGATCGGAATTTGCATTTAGGTATCTGTTGATATGCGTTAGTTTTCTATATACAAGTGTCCTAAGGAACCACCGCCTTTCCTTTGTTGATGTTTTTTACCACCTACGGGCTAAACGCCTCAACCGATTTTTATGAGTGAAGCATCAAAAAATTGGTATATTAAGTATTTTTTATAATTTTTCGTGATAGGTAATAAATTAAACAGCTATTTACATTCTAGAGAGCACCCTTAGTGACAATTCAATAAGATAAAATAATTATATTTGGTATATTACGTTTGATAAAAAAAATGTTGGACAAAAGATGCGTATTTATAGATAAAGACTTTATGAGATTGAGTTATCATTTTGTGCTTTAAAAAATAATAATAATAAAATATATTTGTTAATATTATAAATATTTCGAATGTTATTATTTATTAACCATTTAATGTTCTGGTCTTTAAATGAAAAAATCTTTCCAGACACGAAGAGAGCCCATATATGATCTTAAGAAAGCTCAGCACAATGAGCGAAACATATATATGTGCTATTATGGTATACAGGGTATCCAAAATATAAGAAATTATTTGACGTTCAGCCCTGTATCATCTATGCGATTTAAGGCTGATTTTTTGAGAAAAAAATAAAAAGTAAGTTCACGATTTTTTCTTTTTTGAGCCTGTGTATATCTGCGAACGGTAGTTTTTAAGACAAAAATGATTAGAAATAAGATAAAAATCGTCAAATATTTGATACAAGAGAATGTTTTTTTTTGTTCTACGTCAAGAAATTGGGTAAATGTTTGGAAAAAAGCCCATATTTTTCGTTTGAAAAAAAAAACTGTCACTTTCCAAGGTACGCCTGGTTTCCGACATGGTTTCAGAAGTTTGCAAATACTGACCGAATTGCTTCAAATTTCATGTATCCTACCCAAATTTTATTTACCAAATGAAGGTAATCTCATGTTTAATTGTTATTTTAAGGATTTGATTTAAACATTTATATTGCTTTTATTCTATTTTTTTTTTCTAATCAGATCTTAAAGAATTTTAGTCTAAATACATTTAGGTCTTTGTTAATAAGAATTTATAATTAGACAATAAAGCACATTTTACTAAATAAACTAAACTAAATTAATTACAATGAAAACAATAAATATGTGCTGTCAAATACGACATCGGAGTACAATGATTCAGAAGTGGTTTTATTACAAGCTTTTATATAACTTAATTTCTTCGTATATTTGTCGTTCCGGTTCAAATTTGTAACCCATTTTCAAGCACTTGCTGGCATCCCCTTAAGCTAAAATTTGAAGGTGGTCATGGGAACTCCTCCACTAAACAAGATAGGCCCATCGTATTTGGTCTCGTTGGATTTTGAATAAACCTTAATATTAAACAGATGAGTATCAACAAGTGAAGTTATTAAGACAGATAGTTAAACAAATTCTAGTGGTAAAAAGCACAGAATTTAAAAATAAACGTATTAGTATTTTTTTTTTAAACAAACTTTTATTTATAAATCATTGCAGTAAGAAGTAAAAAATAGTATTTAGCATACGAAGTAAAATAGTAGAGGTGGAGAAGAACCTCGTCTTCACTGATCAAAGGCACAAACAATAACTAAAAGCTTGAAGCGTAAAACGTCATCACATTTGAAATAATGCCTCAAATTTTAAAATTATGTTTTATTAAGTAATGTATTGCTTGCTCCTTTCATCATTGAGGGTGGTGCTGATCTGTAGCTACACTATATAACGTCCTCCGCTATAAATATTATTTTTTACTTTTTAGTTTAATTGTTTATAAATAAGAGCCTGTTTTGAATTTTTCTTTGTTTAGGACGACATATTCAGTATCTATATAAAGTAAACTCTCGCCTATTTTATCTGTTGTGGTTTTTCCTAGATTAATATACTAGTTTTAAGTAGACGAACATTTTATTTATTTATTTATTTATTGATAATTTATTCTTGTTTGACATTTGCTTTCTCCTCTCTAACAAAGGGGGTACTTTGTTACAAACTAAACAAATACAAATTCTTTAAAAAATAATAAAAAATCTGGTTGCTTAGAGGTAGCACATTAACACAGGAAAAGAAACCACAAAACATATTAAAATAAGCAACACGTATATCCCGTATAAAGCAAAAAATAAAAATAACTACTTCTGAATCCCCCGTATCCCTCAGAATGCATTTTCTCCTATATGATGTTTCCATCACTAACTCATTTATGGTTTTTATAATTATGTTCATTTAGTAAACAAAAATTCGAAATGAAATGTATGTTAGAACTTAAAAAATTTGGGTAGGGCATATAATGTTCGATCTTAATTCATTTTTACCGCCCCTAACAGTATTTGAGGAGATATTTGCGAATTTTTGGACACATATCAGATTAAAAGGTCCGTCGTATCCAAATGTATATTCTGACATAGCGTTTGTAAGGCACAACTTGAAAAAGTGACAATTTCTTAAAAAATTGAAAACGTGTGCATTTTTTTTTCAAACACGATTTACACGATTTCTTGCCCTAGGACAAAAAAATGTGAAAGTTTTTTTGTAGCAAAAATATGAGATTTTTGACGTGCCTAATAGTTTTTGTCCTAGCAGGTACCGATACGCAGGAACCAAGGCTTAAAACCATGCAAAAAATCGGGCTCCCTACATTTTAATTTTTTTATCAGAGTTAACACCAATCGGGCTGAATTTTGTTCCAGCCTCTAGAGGAAACATAGACTCTTCTTTAGTGTTTTTGCTTTTTTCGCCCATAATCATCTGTTTCGATGATATAGGGGTGAACGTAAAATAATTGCTTATGTTTGAGATATCCTGAATACTATATAAGCATATGTATATATGACTTTTTTTTTAATAAATTTTATATTATATTTTAAGTTTGTTAGTTGTTATGTTAGCCAGAACTATGTGTACGCTGTTTTACTAAAAAATACACACAATTAAGCAAAGCATTTTTTTAGTCATATATATATAATGGCTCCCAAATACAAGCTGACTTACTTCGACTTTACCGGTTTAGCAGAACCTATTAGGCTTCTTTTTCACTATGGAGGAATTGAGTTCACAGACAATCGAATTTCTCAAAAAGATTGGCCTTCAATTAAGTCAAGTAAGTACCGTACTTCACTTATTTTAATATTCTTGGCCTCAATTATGTGTTATGGTGATATATACACACACTACTAAATGTTACCATCATTTGGCGTTATTTCGATATAATTTTGCTCATTTATGGGCAATTTTATTCAATATTACAAAAGTAAATATTTTATAAATTTTGCATTATGTTACGTAGTGTGCATTGTTTTCATGGTTGAAGAAAATTATTTCGATGGGTTTTTAACAAATCATGATAAGCGCCAAGAGTCAAATTTATAATAATATATATTATAATAATATATAATAATATAATATAATAATATAATTTATAATAATAATAATATAATAATATTTTCTTTAGTAGCAACTATATTTTTAAACAGAGAACTTTTAAAATATACAGGGATATGGCTGCTTTGTTTAAAAAGCGTTTAAGATAATAAAAGTAAGTGAAATATTAGATTTTCATGGTAAATTGTATATATTCGGCACTAGTTTGAAATATTTTTATTTGGTTATGTCGCTTACGATATATATACAACACTTTATGAGTATCATATTTAAACAAAAATAAATAGTAGGCTTCTTTTTGCAAACATTTTTATTCAAAAATTAAAACATATATATAACATACTTATGTCTTGAATATTAATCAAGGTTATGGTTATAAAATAATTATTGGGTGGTAAGTTTTAATGTTGAATATTGGTAGCCATTAAGGTTAAGAAGCCCTTAGAGCTACACGCGCGCTGTCCCCATGAAAAAGTCATTTATAACGAAATAAGAATAGTCCCCACAATGATTAAAACAGTACTGATAACGAAAATTAATATTTCAAATCGTATTTATATTCACCCATCCCTCATTATATTTGTAGATGTATAGAAAAGGGAAAAATAATAAAATTAAACTCCTTCATGACAAAATCATCTTGGAAACAATATTTTTGATCGTAGATGATTTGGCCTGTGAAAATCATAGGTACTAAAAGTAAAATATATTTTCTCTTTTAATTGTTTTGCATCATGCAAAACTTAAAAAAAACACAGTTTATTTATCAACGCCTTGTATCTAGAAAATGAACCGTTTAAAGACACAATGACTTTATATTTTAGTCTTGTTTCAATTTCAGCTGTGATCTTTATAATATTATATGGTCGTAAGCTGCAGTGCCAACTTAAAAATAAAAAATAATATCTTCGTTTAAAACATTTTCTAATAAATTGTGAAATTTATCAGTAAAAATATTTTTGTAGCTTGCTTCGTCATTAAAGAGCAAAAAACTTTGGGGGCTCTTTTATTTTCCATTTGGTGTTAGAGTACAAGCAGAAAAAAATCATGAAGGGGTAAAAAAGAGATTATATAAAAATAACATAAATAATTTAAAATCCTTTATTAATAAAAAAAAGACTTTTGTAACTTGAAACGAGGTATATTAATTAAAATATTTTGATAGTCACGACAAAAACTTGGGCATACAACCGAATAAACACAATTACAGAAATTGTAAAAGTAAACAGAAAACAAAATATTGAATAAATTCTATACAACTTTATTTTAGGGAGTCACTTTTATTAGGGATACTAATACCTAAAATATACTTATAAATATGACATATGTCTGTATGGTAACTTAAACTTTTTAGCGAAGCAGCGAGAAATTTTGTTGGGTATCTCTTTCACTTACGTCAAAGTCAATCAAAAAGTTGTTTTACGGGGGAATCGCACCCAGAAGATCAAAAATCAGCAACAAGGTCTAATCAAGTTAAAAAAAATGAAATGGTACCAATGTGTCGAAAAAAAAACACATGAAATATAAGAAAAATTATGCTGTATATAGGCAACATAAAATACATTTCTGTTAAAAAATGGTTCAAAAGACATGAATAAGATTTTGCAGTTATGTAGACAAAGAATCAATGAGAGGCGGTATTGGGGCATTTTGTGAAAAACAAATTAGATGCGTCAGCCTTTGCGTCAAAAAATGGTCGAAAATGGACAACTCTACTTCTAATTTTATCATTTTAAATTCGAGTTTTTCATAAATATAAGAATATCGCGCCCAACTACACATATTTCCCTATTAAAATTGCATTGAAACTAATAAATAGCTTACCATTTTAACACAATATTGTAGCAGAGGAAGGTTTGCAAATATTCCGTAAACTGCGTGTCCCTTCAAATTAATACTAATTTTGTTGCTACTCTTGGTTTAACTATAGCCTTAACTCGGAAAATTCTCTATCAAAATGTAACGCGTGCAATTTTTTTTCTGGAAAACTGTTTAGTTCCGCCAAAGTGATATTTCTCCTATAAGTACTAGATTTTTTTTTGATTCGAATATGGTATAATCAGTCCTTTCTTGCTAAAATATAAATATGCTAAATTTGATACTCTCTCTCTTTCTCTCTCTCTTGCTTCTTATTATGGTTTTTATCGGATGTAAGAAGATAAAACTGTCAAACCTGGTATATTTATATACCATTATATATATATATATATATATATATATATATATATATATATATATATATATATATATATATATATATATATATATATATATATATATATATATATATATATATATATATATATATATATGAGGGATCGTTAACGAAAATCATTCAAAAAATTAATATCTGCGGACCAACGTAGTAAGTGAAGGCTGATAATATGGGGTTCATGCAGAATATAGAATTTATACATGTGTCCTGAGGATGCAACAATAAAGTTGCGAAACGTGGACTATTTAAGAATATACTTGTATTTTTTGCTGCATCTTAACCCCAAATAATTCACCATTCTAACAAAATGTTGTTAGCATTGTTCCGTCATATTGGACTTTTACCAGGTCATCCCCATATGACCCTTAATTTTTGGTCAAAATTTGAAGTCAATCGAGTAAGTAGTGTTTAAGCTATATCGCGAACTGACAGACGGACCGACGGAATTGATAAATTAGGTATTTTGTCATCTAGGGACGGAAAAACATGAAATTTGGTTCCGCTATCTTGAATTAGTAACACAGTTTTACTTGTTGAGTTCTATACCAGAATTAGTTATAGCACATCATTTTTCAGGATGAATTTTTAAATATTTTATTATACTGACATTTTGTTCCGTCATCTTGGATTCGTACCAAAATTTTACCAGTTGATTGGATGTTTATGCATATTTTGAGATAAATTGGATAAGTAGATTTTAATAATATTATTTTAACATTTCACTAGTCCGCAATTTTTTTTGCCAATTTGGATATTTACCAAAATATTAGCAATCAATCAAACCAAATTAAAATCAATCGGGTAAGTAGGTAGTCTTTAAGCTATGTCGCGAACTAAACAGACAGACAGACCGACAAACGGACCGACGGAATTGATAAAACATATTTTTTGGCATCTAGCGACGCTAAAACGTAAAAATGTATTAAACCTAAGAAGGTGATTTTTTCACGATTGTAAACATTTTATTTGGCCGCCATTTTGTTCGGCCATCTTGAATTAATACCACTATTTTATTAGGTAATCCCTACAGCACAATTAGTTAGGGGCACACAATTTGAAATCAAACCATTAATCAGTTTCTTCAGGCTGATTTTTAAAATATTTTATTAAGCCGCCATTTTATTCCGCCGTCTTGTATTTCTACCAAACTGTTACCAGTCGATTCCAACATAATATTGACGTTTTTGCAAAATTTCAGATGAATTGGATAAGTAACTTTTTAATAATAATTTGTTTAACGTTTCAATAGGCCCCCATTTAATTTTCACCATATTGGATTTTTACGAAAATGTTACCAGATCATCTCCATATCACCATTAATTTTTGATTAAAATTTAAAGTCAATCGGGTAAGTAATTTTTTAGCTACGCCGCGAACAGACAGACAGACAGACCGACGGAGTTTAGAAAACATGTTTTTCGTCTTCTAGGGAGCCTGAAACGTAAAGGGTTGCAAAAATTCTTGGAGATTTTTTCATGATTATAATACTTCCCTTTTACGAGGGAAGTAAAAAGCGTTAGAAAGTATCGGCATTTACGATTATCTGTCGGTAACACATTGGTGCTGACCATAAAATGGGACTCTATTGATATTATAATTAGATAAACTGTCCTAAATAAAATATTTTAGACCACTAGATACAGTGATCATAAAAATATTTTGCAAATGAAAGCACCCATCGATATTTCGTGGGCGATTGTCTTATAAGAAAGGCCTTATATAATGTGTAAGTGTAAAATGGCATACATTATTTAGTTCTAGGGGTGTTTAATAATTATTTTTTGCTGTTAGTAAGTAATAGTAATGTAATACTAGCTAAACTAAAACTTAAAGCTAACCCTATTTACACTTCAATATGGAACTTAAACGATATCACGATGTCACACTTTACCTACTGAGATTTTATTTAGAGTGACAGATATAGAAAATAAAAAATGCATGCTGTAGATTCCTTTTTGGTCTACAAAAGTATGATCATATCACAGAAAAAATGTCTGAATGCGGATGGTTTAAAGTGAAAAATCGTAGCTTACATCATCTTAGTAATTTTGTGCATAAAATATTAACTATACATCTGAACTCTAATTCATTAAAAAGTAAATTTGTTCCCAGAAGCCAGATTCACCATAGAAGTACCAGGTTTAAGAATCAAATTACTGTTCCAAAACATAGGACAGCCAGAAGTTTTATTTTTATCTCTATAAATCTTTTTAATTCTTTACCTGACAATTTTAAAATATATAACATAAATAAATTTAAATGTAAATAAAAAGGAGTGTGCGGTGATTGGTTGGTTTCCTTATTTAACAGTACCACATCAGGCCGATTATTCGTCACCTGTCTATCGGTGATATTTGTCCGGTCGTAGTACAGTTTGAAGGCATTATTTTCAAGCACTGAACTTGGTTGGTATTTATAATAGGACAGAAAGATGTTCAGGAGCCCGTGTCTATTGGCAAGCTTCTGGTGTATGATGTTACACACCTGGTTAAGTCGCTGGAGGTAGTCTGTGTTTGGTAGGTAAGTGCAGCTAGATGTTATATGCTGTAAAATCTCTGATCTCTCGCTACATTTTCGACTCTATTATCGGATTCAACGGACCGATCCTTGATGATGAATTTCGTCTAATTTTGTGTGTAAATAACTTGGTCCTGTATTGCCATCACAAGTCCTTCTGTCTCTGGGAATAGTTGTCCATCCTTCAGCCACCTATTAAATGCTTCCTTATCTATGTGCGGATGATTCAAGTCTTTGTGATGTCGACCGTGCAGTGTCATTTGAGCCCACTGTTCTTGTTTGTCTAGATCTGAGGATGATGTTGCCGCTTTCGAGATTGAGTGGAGAGTACGAGTTGTAACTTAAGGTCACTATGCGATGGAGATTTGATGTTGTGCCTTGTTGGTGAAGAAAACTTTCAATTTTTGCAGCTGTCAGGAGTGCGAATTGGTCAAGTCAACAAGGGATCTACCACTTTCCCTTCCTTGTAAGGTCATTCGGAGAATTGTTGACCTTGGGTGGTGTGACTTGTACTTGGTCATCATTAGGCGTGTAGTTCGTTGTAGTCCCTCTAGCTTCCCGGCGTTCAGTTCTATCTTCAGAAAAGCTCGAACTCTTTGAACGTACTAATTTTTCATCTTAATTTTTCCTTGCTTATCCTGGAGTAGTCTAGCTTGTGGGAATCCTAGGTATTTGTAGGTATCTCCATGGTTCACCGCTAGAACTATTTCTTTATTGGTTAGAGCTATATCACCATTAATGACTTTGCCTTTTTCGAGGTTTAAGGCTTTACATTTTTCCAGTCCAAATTCCATATGGATTTCTTTTGAGAAGGTGTATGTCACATCAATAAGCTTTTTTAGTTGGTTATGGTTTCCACCATAGAGCTTAATATCATCCATATATAGAAGGTGGGTTATGTGGGAATCGTCTCTGTTGTCTATATGTTTGATGTTGAAGTTATATTCTGTATTGTTGAGCAACGTGGAGGGGGGGGGGTTCATAGCTAAGCAGAACCAAATTGGACTTAACGAGTCTCCTTGGTAAATTCCCCTATTGGTGTATATCTAAGAGAGTGATCGCCATTGTAGATCCTCAGGTTCGTTCTCCACTGGTGCTTGATACTTGCCAGAAAATTGATAATCATAGGGTGAATTTGATATATTCGTGGTACGTTTATGAGCCAGGAATGTGGTACACTGTCTGTCAAACACCTTTTTATAGTCTATAAAGGCAGTGTGTTGTCGCGTTGTTTTTTCTGTTATTATTATAACTAGATGCACATGTGCTTTGTTTACAATAGAAGCAACATTTTTAGATATGCCTCTACATCAAATGCCAGTTCTTGAAATTGAAGGAATACCAAAGAAGTTCATCCAAAGCATATCTATTGCTAGATACGTTGCTAAACTCGTTGGTTTAGCAGGAGAAAATGACCTTGAGGCGTTGGAAATTGATGCTGCAGTAGAAACTCTAAACGATATGAGATCGAGTAAGTATTCATACATTAAGTGTTATTAAATTAGCTAGCGACAAATGCCGACGTCGCCCATGGTGGGTAAGACGGTGGATAAAAAAATTGGAGCAGTTGAGAACATCGTCGCAAACGCTGGTCGAACTTGCAACGTATCGGACTCATTTACGTATAAGTGAGGTTCAATTTAATATTCTTTTTGAAAATATTGTTCATTTAACACAGAAAAGACATATTTTTAGACCTGCACTATCTGCAAAAGTGAAATTGCGACTCTTAGTTATCTTGCTACAGGGTCTTATATTATAATGTCTTCCTTTATGACGCCTCGAGCTGAAAAAGTAAATTTAGCTCACTAACGGCCGGTTGCAGAAAGCTCAATTAAAGTTTAGAATGTTTAACGGAATGTCAAATTTGACAGGGACTTCCTAGATTTCTATAAGCAGCTTAACAAATCCGGAAACTCGCTTAAATATTCTAAACAGCAACTAAGTTTAGTGCAACCGACTGTAAGTATATACCTCTATGCATTTTCAAGGATGTTTATTTTAAGGCAATTCTCAGACATTATTCCAAACGCAATCATAATTTCGTTTTTGTAATATTTCTAAAAATGTATACATGCATTTATAGCATAAAATAGTATAAACATGAATCGTCCAGTCTTTTCATCAAAAGTATATATTGCATCTATTTTTAATCACAATTCACTCAAGATGCTCATGTAAGAATATAATCATTGTTTCCATTTTCTTTAGATTTAAATGCAAATATTACAAAGCTTTCAACGTTTCGGAAAATATATTTCCTTTCTCAAGGCTAGTTATAGTGGGTTCCACCAGTCATAATAAAACTATTACACATATAGGACATTACATCGATAGTCGGACAATTTTGACGACACCATAATCACACATAGAATTAAAATTCGATATTAATATCTTTATAAATGACTGACTAGCCTTGAGAAAGGAAATATAATTTCCGAAACCTTGGCATCTTAACATTGGGGTTCATTGTTAACTGATCCATATAACCCATTAAAAGGATTGTTATAATATTAATTTGAATCATTAATAAACTTTGAGAAAGAAAATATATCAATAAATTTGCTCAACAGACTCCAAAAAAAACATTTTTTTGTGTTGGAAATACGATTAAATACACAGAGTGTTTGGCCATCGGCAACTTCCGAATACGGTTACGGCACTTGAAGGACAAGAAGTATATATTACACTCGATATTTGTTGTAGACCTTGCCGCTTACTTTCGGGCACCCAACGCAAAAATTAAACAAGAACGCAAGGTGGAACTTGAAAATGAAAAATTACCATTTTTTTTATCAAAACTCGACTCTTGGGCAAAAGAAAATAATGGCTATTTGGCAAATGGAAAGGTGAGTACGTAGAAAGATATTATTAAGTAACGAAAATGTAAATGCATATTTTCCAACAATAAAAATGCAATGTTGTGAATCGTTAAAAGAAGTCTTGTAGAAAAATGAGAACAGCCTGACTTCTAGAAGTTTGAACTTTTGATCAAAAAACATTAGGAAAATTAGAATAATTACAGAATAATAAATTTTTTTCATCACACCTGTCGTATAGGGTATAGAAAAAAGTCTGTTCTCAAATTTTCCAAAACTGTAAACGTTGTAACTAGAAATTTATGTAGAGTTCCCTATGTTCTTTTTTATACTTATTGTAGATTTTTTTATTACAATCTACTGTCACTCAAAATATAAATTTTAATTTCATCTTATTATAATCAATTTCCAAATAATTTTGCAAAAAAAAACTTATTTTTTAAAATTTTATGAAATATTTAAAGGAATATGAATAGAGTAAAAATTAAAACAATACCAAAAATCGGACTCGTTTTTTAAATATTTTATTAGGCCGCCATTTGGTTTTGCTATCCTATATTCATGCCAAAATGTTACCAATTTATTTTTCTGCAAAATTTGACGTAAATTGGATAATATATTTTTTTAGTAATATTACCAGGTCATCCCCATATAAGCCATAATTTTTACTAAAATTTGAAATCAATCTCCCGAGTAGTTTTTAAGCTATGCTGCGAACTGATAGCCAGACAGACAAACTGACAGACGGACCTAGGAATTAATGAAACATATTTTTTGGCATCTCGAGACGCTAAAACGCGAAGATATGTAAAACCTGATAGGGTAATTTTCATTTAATTCCACACATTTACTAGTTCATCTCTATACTACAATTAGTTATGGCACACAATTTGAAATCAGTTCATTAAGTAGTTTTTCAGGTTGAACTTTTACATATTTTATTAAGCCGCCATTTTGTTCCGCCATCTTTGATTCGTACTAAAATTTTATCAGTTGATTCCTACGTAATACTTTTGAGCAAAATTTGGGATAAATTGGATAAACACTTTCTTAAGAATAATTTTTTTAATATTTCACTAGGCCGCCATTTTCTTTTTCCTTATTGGATTTTTACCAAAATGTTACCAGCTCAACCCCATATGACCCTTAATTTTTGACCAAAATTTGAAGTCAATTGTGTAAGTAGTTCTTTAGGTACGCTGAGGGCGGATAGGCCGACAGAAAGACAGACAGACCGACGGAATCGAGAAACATGTTTTTCGTCATCTAGTGGCCCGGAAACGTAAAGATGTGAAAAAATCTCGAAGGGTGATTTTTTACGATTACAATACTTCCCTTTTACGAGGGAAGTAAAAATAAAAAAGAAAAAGGTTAACATAGAACGGATTGCAGGAAACATCTTTAGGGATCTTTACTCCACGAGATCTGAACACTGAATATTCAGATTTCGTGAAGATGCTTCGTGCTATCGAAGGCAAAACGTTGGAAAGTAATTCCATTTTGACACGGTCTAAGTCTGAGGGAAGTAAAAATGATCTAATATTTATTAGATAATAAAAAATGTAAAATAATATACAATGTTTGCATGAAGAAAAACTGATTCTGGCGGTGTTTAACCTCAAGTTAATTGTACAATTGTTCTATTATAAATTATTTTTTATCTTTTTAACGTTGTTACTTTAGGTTTTAGAAAAAGAAATTATAGAGACTAACATACATATAATTTTATGTAAAATTACTTCAAATCTGATAATGATTAAAATAAAATATAGAACGAAAATCATCCGCAACATACCTCGATATACGCGAGGCTTGTGCAGCTTGCTTAACTTTTTGCTTCTTTGGGTAAATTTTTTAAAAGTTATTATTGATGAATATCTACGTCTTACCCTGAAACGAAGTAGGCTAACTATCCCTTCAATGAATATTTTGAATCCTCTTTTTTTCACTACAAGTGGCAAGCCAAGCTCGGCATAACAATGAATGTTTTTGGCCAAAGTAGTGTTCTGTAGGTGACTTTTGTTAGCATCAATAAACCACCTCTGAAAAACAAAAAAAAACAATCTATTGACTTTCTAAAACAGAACTAACCTTCTCATTTTAGGAACACTACTAAATCAATTTAATTTATTTTTACATGGAGCCATTCGGGTATTATGTAGGAAAGGCATATGTTAGGTCTCCAAGTCGCAATAAGCAAATTGTTTCATCTCTCCCCCCCTTGACTCCTTATTTTGTATTAGCAAATTGTTTCATCTCTCCCCCCCTTGACTCCTTATTTTGTATTATAATTAATACTGAAAGGAGTTAGACCGATATATGAAAGATCTCTGAAGTCTAGGAGTTCCTAAAAATCTCAAAAGGGTTATTTTTTATTGTCATTTTTGCCATAAAGTCTAAAGCTCCACTCAGAAGACGGTACAAACTCGATATACACTTGTTTGGGATTCCCAGTTAAATTAATAACATTTTCCTCCTCCCTGTATTGTAAGCAACCTATTTTGACACTGCTTTGACAGACGTAAGTGAAAGTTACTCAACAAGGTATTGGTTGCCCTTAACGACAGGATGTAAGTCAACTTACATCCCTAGGAAAATAATAATCTAAAATTATTATAAGTAGCTTTAATTTTTGATTTCATCAACATATTACAAAAATCCGGTGATATTAATTAAAATGAACAAAATTTGGAAAGAACGTTTTTTCTTTTCTTTTCGATGTGTATTACATTTTCTGACTCCACAGTTCCTTCATTTCTAACCAATGTTTCTGTCACTGTTGAAGCACTGCAAGAGACTTCTGACTGGATCTTATTGTATACAATTTTATTCGCTACTTCCTTTTTATTATTGAGGTTCTCCGCTACGTAACTTTCCTCAATAGTAGCGGATTTCCATCCACTAGGTCGCTTGATAGCTAATACATCAACTCCAGTATTTGCTAATAAAGTTGCCGACGTTCTTCTAAAAGAGTGTCCGGTATACATTTTGAAGTTCTCAAACTTTAGAAATATCGCGATGTTGCTTGAAATTGACGAAAACCTATTTTTCCCGACAGGCTGGTTTAAGCACTTTCCATTTTGATATCGCATAAAGAAGCACGGATTAATAGTCGTCATGTGGGATCTTGTATCAATGTACTTTTGAATTATTTTGAAATGACAAACCTGAGTGTCGTCACTTTTTGTCACTGTAAATGTACGTGACATTCTATTTTAGGAGTCAGGAATAGTCACAGTTATGACTTCTTGACTTATTTTAACATTGTCCATTTTCATTTCACAGAGTTTATTAGAACGGCACGCTCCAGCGACTCCCATTACCATTATGACCTTCATCAATAAGTATATATCATCGGAGGCTTCAAGCATGAACTTATTCACATCTTCTCTGTTAAACACATTTGATTTCTTGGACCTATAACCTAATTTCCTAACCTATTTTCCTCTATAAAAAGGGTGGACTTCAACATCGAATACTCACACCATAAGTTTGATGGGGACTTCAATATAGCACTTTTTTCATGAAAATACGCCAAAAACAAGGGTTCTGAGACTGCAGTTGCCGTCTTGCTTCGGCACCAATTCTTAAAGGATTTATATGCTGCTTCATACCTTTTTTTCGACTTTTCCGGTAGTAGAGATAAACAAGTAATATTTGCTGATTCTTCTGTCTCTGTCTGAAACATCCATTTTGTCCACACGGAGTCGAACAATTCGACTTCTTCAAACCTTTCGCTATGAATTGTCAACTTAAAGTTGTTGTTAAAATAAAAACTGCTTGTGTTGCTCTGGCAATGGATCACGGCTGCCTTCATAATTTAATGAGAATGCTATCAAATGTAATGATAATGAAAATCCAAAAATATATCCAGCATTTTCTTCTAAACATACAACACATGGAGGGGGAAAATGTTATATACTATATGGGATCTAAGTAGATTAACCAGTCTCAAACTTTTTTGCCAGCAAACTCGTCCTCGACTGGTAAATGTTATTTACATCCCTTATAGTATAAATAACTATTTCCATCGTTCTTCAAATTTTTGGAAACCGATATCTAATTACTGTAAGCCCACCGCGTCCAATGTTTAAAAAAAAACCTGTTTTACAAACAATCAAGATAACACCTCTGTGAAGTAAGCTCCTTGTTGCTGGCTACAAGGTATAGTTAAACTATTTTGTATTTATTATTTTAGGTATGTAGGTAGGTTTTACGACTTTATTTGAGATTCATAATTTGCTTGTGATTTTTTTATGGTTATTAAAGTAAAAAACCTATCGAAAAACTGTTTTGTAGACGGTTTTAGTTTGGATCTCTAAAGTTAAATAGACAGAGGCAGCACAGAACCAAATTTTGTTTTAAAAAAAGTTATTTTTTATAACTGATTTAAGTGTAATTTTTTTTTATGAAATTCTATGCCTATATATAAGCAAACATAGGGCATTTTTACAACAAGAGTGACAAACGACTGTGGTGGATCGTGTTTTCATAAAAAAAATTGATGGTGATTTTTTAAATGTTAAAACTAACTTCCTTATAGTAGCTTTAAATTATCTGAAATTTTAAGCACTTAATGGATCTACATAGACAAATTAGCTAAAATTTTAACTACTTAATGAATATATAAAGGCAAATAAACGGGTTTTTTTGTAGTGGGGGTGACATATGTCAGCGGCGGCAGGAGACTGAATTTTCTTCAAAAAAATTGCTAAAATTGAGTTTACTTTTTTACAGTAATTTCTAAGTGACTGCAATTTTGACCAACTTTTACTTACAATTAGATAAATAAACGATCTTTTTCCAGCAAGGGTGACAAACCACAGTAGCATCAGGACATCCAATTTTCTATAAAAAAAATACTAAAATT
Source organism: Kuschelorhynchus macadamiae (assembly GCA_030620095.1). Taxonomy (NCBI): domain Eukaryota; kingdom Metazoa; phylum Arthropoda; class Insecta; order Coleoptera; family Curculionidae; genus Kuschelorhynchus; species Kuschelorhynchus macadamiae. The sequence goes on along the minus strand of JAUTXW010001903.1, from coordinate 957,549 downwards.
GAGTTAACTTCCTTATAGTAGCTTTAAATTATCTGAAATTTTAACCACTTAATGAATATATATAGACAAATATAGAATTTTTTTGTAGAGGGGGTGACAAATGACACCGGTGGCACGAGACTAAATTTTTTTCAAAAAAATTGCTGAAATTGAGCTAAGTTTCTTATAGTAGTTTCTAAATGACTTCAATTTTGACCAACTATTGCTTACAATTACACAAATAGATGATCTTTTTCCAGCAAGGGCGACAAACGACAGTGGCGTCACGACATCGAATTTTCTTTTAAAAAAATGTTAAAACTGAGTTAACTTCCTTATAGTAGCTTTGAATTATCTGAAATTTTAACCACTTAATGGATCTACATAGACAAATATATAGTTTTTTTTGTAGTGGAGGTGACAAACGATAGCGGCGATACGAGATTGAATTTTCTACGAAAAAATTGCTGAAATTAAATTTACATTAGACAAATAGATGGTCTTGAAGGGGTGACAAATGACAGAGGTGGTACGAGAACGTATTTTCGTCGTAAATTTGAATAGAACTTTCTCATAGTAGTTTCAAAATCACTGCAATTTTGACCAATTATTGCATACAATTGGTCAAATAGATGGTCTTGTTCCAGCAGGGGTGCCAAACGACAGCGGCACGACATCGAATTTTCTTAAAAAAAAACATTTAAATTGAGTTAACTTCCTTATAGTAGCTTTAAATTAGCTAAAATTTTAGCTACTTAATGAATATATAAAGACAAATAAACAGTTTTTTGTAGTGGGGGTGACATATGTCAGTGGCGGCAGGAGACTGAATTTTTTTCAAAAAAATTGCTAAAATTGAGTTTACTTTCTTATAGTAATTTCTAAATGACTGCAATTTTGACCAGCTTTTGCTTACAATTAGATAAATAAACGATCTTTTTCCAGCAGGGGTGACAAACCACAGTAGCATCAGGACATCCAATATTCTATAAAAAAAATACTAAAATTAAGTTAACTTCCTTATAGTAGCTTTAAATTATCTGAAATTTTAACCACTTAGTGGATATATATATAGACAAATATAGAATTTTTTTGTAGTAGGGGTGACAAATGACAGCGGTGGCACGAGACTAAATTTTTTTTAAAAAAATTGCTGAAATTGAGTTAATTTTCTTATAGTAGTTTCTAAATGACTGCAATTTTGATCAACTATTGCTTACAATTAGACAAATAGAAGATCTTTTTCCAGCAGAAGTTAAAATTGAGTTAATTTCCTTATAGTAGCTTTAAATTGGCTGAAATTTTAACCACTTAATGAATATACATAGACAAATATACAGTTGTTTTTTGTAGTGGGGGTGACTACGAATTTCAAAATCATAGACCTGACCTTTCGTTTTTGGAAGCGTTTGGTTTCCTGGGTGCTGCTTTCAGAAACGATCTTATTGCTTTAGGAAGAGTAATTTGTTAATTTCGTTATAGTAGCTTTAAATTGGCTGAAATTTTAACCACTTAATGAATATACATAGACAAATGTATAGTTTTTTTTTTAGTGGGGGTGACAAACGATAACGGCGGCACGAGACTGAATTTTCTTCAAAAAAATTGCTGAAATTAAGTTAACTTTCTTATGGTAGTTTTTAAATGACTTCAAATTTGACCAGCTATTGCTTACCATTAGACAAATAGATGATCTTTTTCCAGCAAGGGCGACAAACGACAGTGGCGTCACGACATCGAATTTTCTTTTAAAAAAATGTTAAAACTGAGTTAACTTTCTTATAGTAGCTTTGAATTATCTGAAATTTTAACCACTTAATAGATATACATAGACAAATATAAAGTTTTTTTTGTGGTGGGGGTGACAAGCGGCGGCACCAGACCGAATTTTCTTGAAAAAAATTGCTGAAATTTAGTTAACTTTCTTATAGTAGTTTTTAAATGATCAGTTTGGACCAACTATTGCTTACAAGTAGACAAATAGATGATCTTTTTCCAGCAGGGGTGACAAACGAAAGTGGCATCACGACATCCAATTTTAATTTTTAAACAAATGTTAACAATGAGTTAAGTTCTCCTTATAGTAGCTTTAAATTGGCTGCAATTTTAAACTATTGATTATATTAAAAGTTTTATGTAAACAGGTAGTTTTATTGCAGTCTTTGAATCAGAACCATTTCCCGTGAAATATACTATACCTGATACATATTTAAAGAAGGTAAAAGGGCACAATTTGTCAGGTCTCGAGAGCATTTCGGGCTACCGGGCTTAGCCTTTTTATTTGTATGTATAAAATATATTATGATAAATATATATTTCTCTTTCCAATTTAAAATCAACTGATTTTAACCAGTAAAGATATTAATACGTTAATAACTGGTATTTTGATTTCAGTTGTCTTGGACTGACCTGTACTTTTTCGGTGTCATCGGCTACCTAAGTAACTTCTGGGGTAAAGATTTAGTGATCGGCTATTCCAATTTAGAGACTGTCCGAAAACATGTCCAAGAAGTTCCTGCCATTGCAGCTTGGGTCCAGAGACGTCCACCAGAGAATTTTACTATTTAATTTAATTAATTTCAATTTTTTTCAATTAACAATGTACATTTCTACAACTGCAAATGTACATTGCATAAATCTGATACTCACAGCATATGTAGTTGTAAAAAAATTAAATTTCTAAGATAGAATAAAATATTATTTTTTACTTTTTAATGTTTTATAAGTCTGTTTTATTTTATAAATAAATTGTTTTCTTATAATTTTAAACTAAACATGTAGTGGGGACCATCATAGCACTTTGCTAAAATCTCGATTATTAGTTTCAAATAAAAAGCGCCAGCTAGGAATATTTATAGAGAAATAAAAGGCAAGTTTTCGAAACTTAAAAGGATTGGCAGAAATGAACCCCGTTCTCTTAAGGGAGAACTGCACGCAAAAAGTGAAAAACTAGCGATAAGGTCTAGTCAAGTTCAAAGTAAGATGAAAAGGTACCTACGTATTAGAAAAAACTTCCTGCACGTCCGACCTCAAAAAAATGTGTTATGTATAGGCAATTTAGATTACATTTCATTTAAAGATGGGTTCAAAAGGGTTTAAGCGCTGCAGAAATACAAAGACATGAGTACGATTTATCATTTCAAATTTTGCAGTTACGTAGACAAAGGATCAATGCAACGCGGTAAAGAGCCATTTTGTGGAAAAAAAAATTATATGCGACGGCATTTGCGTCAAAAAGTGGTCGAAAAATGGTCGAAAATGGACAAATCTACTTCTATTTTATAATTCTAGATTAGATTTTTTGATAAAAAATCGCATTTAGCGCCCAATTATACATATTTCCCTATTGAACTCACATTGAAGCTAATACATATCTCTTATAGTTTTAACATAATATTGCAGCGGCGGAAGGCTTGCAAATGATCCATAATACGGCGTGCAGTTCCCCCTTAAAAAACCAATTTTATATATCCAGAATAAAGTAATTTAGCATTTTCAACTTTTATAAATACATATCGAAATGAAAAATGATATGAAAGAAATTGCATTTATGTAATATAGTTGTAGCAGGGTTATCGAGCGGTTATTTATTATATTTAAAATTATTTATTTATTTATTTGAGACGTAGCGGGCAGCCCTGTCACAATACTGAAATTAACTAAGATATAATAAGTAAAATCAAAGGTACTCTGTAGGCTTCTTCGTGAATTATAATTTACAATGTAACGAAATATAATTGTTAGTACAAATTGAATTAAACATCTTATCTCACCAATTCTGCGGCTATATACACTCGAACAACAGCAAACTGCAACAACAATGGTATCTTCTTCTTGATTATATATATATTTTAACTAGCAGGTGGTTTATTTAAATAAAAGATTTGGTTTTTAAAAAACAACTTAAAAATCTATTAACAAACGTAAAGGAAGTCAAATACTGTACAAAAATAATACTTAAACCTAATAACAAAAAAAAGTATTTAAATCTAGAAAATGAGGGAATTATCTTAAAATCCCCAACCTTAGTACAAAAGAAAAGAAAACAAAAATCTTTAAATAAGACGTAGATTTAACTCTTGAAAACCAGTTACTGCCCAGATAAACCATAGAATAAAAATAAAATATCTTTGAAAATCCCTCAACTTTATTATTTCACTGTATACGTAAAGCCCCATAAACCACCACAAAAGAAGAATTTAAGATCAACTATAAGAAACAAAACTCTGACACAGACTGACTTTTAGTCTTCCCGTAAAATACAAAAGTTAGTTCAGCTATTACTAGATCCACCCCTTAGACCAATCCCCTCTTTGATTTTATTAGTCAGGACGAAACGAATAAAGCTGTAAATGGTAAAGCTTAAGTCCCTACTCTATACTTTAAGTCCGGAACTTCGTCTTAGAGACACGAGCTGTCACCCATGATATAAAAAGTGAATAAATCGATTAAAATAATATTCCCTTCATTTCTTAGTCCTAAGATTATGTATATAATTTAATATATATGCCTATACTAACTTATCCACATTATGGGTCCGAAAAGTAAAGGCGAAAAAAAGGCACGAAAAACCCTGTTTTCTGTAGGGAGAATTATACCCCAAAAACATGGCTGTTCGGTAATGTTCCTATTACAAAGTACTCTATCGTATTTTTAACATAGTAAATTATTATTATCATTGCAACGAACCAAAATAAATATAAACCAAATAAAATGTTTTAATTAATATTTGCATCAAGTTAAATTAAAGGGACCAAAGAAAGATTCCCATGAAACAGAAGTCATATGGGACGATGAACTCTCGAAGGGAAGCATAAGGCACTTATAGAAAGTTTATCTATACATAAATCTATCTATACACTCTAAAATATAGCGTTTCGGATATATGAGTTTTAGAAAAATATTGTTTGAATTACATTTAGAATATATAAAAATGTATACTCTATACCGTTGTTATAGTCTATTACGTTACATAATTAACAAATATTTATATCAATAGGTTCGCAACTTTTATTTTAGCATAATCTTAGCCCTGCTAGTCACAGCTTTAAACGTTTTTCAGAAAACAACAATTTTATTAAACAAAACCGGTGGGTGGGATAACCTGATCAGTTGGGTTAAATGAACATATCAATGACCAGTCAACCTGTCCTATAATAACAAAGGTAAAACAAATCTAGAAAAATAATATATTCATAGAAATAGACACAACATAAAAATGTATTGGAGATTTATAAAAAAACTTAATTATGTGACCTTTTTAGGAACTATAGCAAACAAATTATTAAAAATAAAATTTACTGAACACTGTACTCTGCAATATCAAAGTTAAAGTAAAGCAGGTTCTCGTAGCGACCTGTTAAATATTTCATTATCATTAGCAGACCACATACAATATCTTCATATGCAAGAAAGCAAGAATCCTCCTCTAAACATTCGAACCGATTCGATGGATTTTGTCTCTTCAGGAATGTACCATTATAGCCATTTTCAACGTTAGTTCTTACTTCAGCTGCGTAATTTTGAAAGGATGTCTTTCTGTGAACTCTAACAATAAAGAAATCACCTGACTTGTATTCATGCGCTTGTCTACTATCGTCCGTTTAGGTTTTCATCCTGAATTTCCCACTTAGAAGAGTCTTCAGAGTCAGGTTCTTTGCCAGAGTCGGAGGAAGATGACGCCACAACTTTACGTACAACAGTTTTCTTTTTCTTTGATCTATTTTCTCTTTCCTCTAATTCTTCTTCTGGTGTTCTAGGTGCTGCTTTCAGAAATGGCCTTACTGCTTCAAGAAAAATTATTTGCCTATTTGCATTTTTAGAAGGTCCAGGTTGCATTTCAATATTTGGGCTTGACAAAGTGTTTGCCTGACAAAGTCTTCCGGACTTGTTAATTGCTCCACCAGTTAAAGTTCCTTCATTTAAAGGTCCTTCATTTAAGGCTTCATCATTTAAGGATCCATCATTTAAGGCTTCATCATTTAAGGCTCCATTCTTTGAGGCTGCATCATTTAGTGTTCGATCAGCAACATAAGATGGTAAAAAATCGACATATGTAAAGACCTGATCATTAAAAGGATAGATTCCAGGTTTCGCAAAACCGCTATTTATATAGACGATTTTGGATAGGCATCACCTATAAGTTACGCAACGTCGTAAATAGTTATGACATTTCCAGTGTTATTAGTCCTCCATTTGTAGCACGCACGATGGTGTTGCATTTTACTTCCTACATGGGCGTTCAACATATGCTCTTTCTAGTGTTTTCTGGGAAAAATTAAATACGGGGAAGAGCTTTACATGTACATCTCACAATAGCACACAGAGTAACAAACGTCCCTCTTTCTGCCGAAGCAGCTTGCCTCCCTTGCCTGGCACCTTTCGCCGCAATCCGTTTAAGAGGCTTATGAACAGTAAGACAACCTGAAACAAATTTCATATTTAAAAAAATATTAGCCATAATAACAAACCCGTTTCATCCAAACTGCTTTCAGATTCTCAAAAAAATTTTGCGACGTTATAACGATTAAAGCTAGTGGCTCTATTTAAACTCGTCTATTCGGGGTTACTCAAGGAAAGTTTGTATCTTCACGCCTTCTCTTAAATTGCTGGCAGAAGCATACGCCGGCTTCTGCGCATCTTTAAGAGATAATTCATAATTCAATTAATAAATACGCCCAGTATTTAAAATAAGCGGAAAAAACTTCGAAATGTTCATTTTTTGGACTGGAATTCACCTGTTCCAATCCTACATTTTGAGCTTCAGCTATAAATCTCTTAAGGGTTGGTCTTGGTATTTTATAAAGCCTTGCTGCTGTTCTAATTTTCATACTGTTTTCGTTCACTTTCTGTGCTGCCTTTTTTAGATTCTCTTTGGAATATGAACGATTTGTTGTAGTTCTTTTCTTAATTCCAGGCATAATTATCTGAAAAGGAAAAGTAATAATTAAAAAAACACGAAAACCCTTATTGGGGTTAGGCGGACCGAGCCCGGTTAACCTCATCATAAGTTTTTTTTAAAACACATGTCACTAAAATATTAACTAAAAAATGCACTTACCTATACAATTAACACGTTCTAAAAAATATTTTTAATGACACAAAAGCAGGAACTTCTCACCTTGAAAAGTTTAGGTAGGGTTCGGAAGCACTCGGATGGAGCAACGCGAAATCTCATTTGACCCGCGAACATTTAAAAAACAAAGTGGACCACTTAACCTGGCGCATGGCGGTCCACTTAACCCCATTCTTTCCCACATTTCGAGACAATATATTAAAGAATTTTAAAGATATCGCGGTAGTCCTCTTGGACAAAAGGATTCAAAAAGGCTCAATTATGTAAAAGGGTTTTTTGGTTTGTTTTGACTATTTGCTGTTAAGTGACTCTTTTGACATTCATTAAAAAAACTGTTATAAAATTTGTAAGTGCGACTCGGCTGGCTGCTGTTAACTGAGTGTTGTTTGCATACGCATTTTATTCTCAAGCTAATTGAAAATGCAATAGTTGTTGGGTTGCACCGTTGAGAGCCACTGCTCTGCTGCAAGGAGCTTTTAAGTAAAACAATATAAAGATCAAACAACTTTAGATTATGTCATGCCGTTTTAGGTGCCAAGTTATGAGGTAGAGTTAAGATAAATAAAATAGTTACGATTTAGGAGGTACTGATACTGTATAAAGGAAACACTTTTATTTCATAACTTCATTTACCATGGTTACAATGAAATACAAAGAGATTCCATCAATTCCAAGCTCGATTATTTATGATGTAGTTCATAAGCAACAAAAAAAATCACTATGCTGATGCCAAAATATTAATTAATAGTAATTTATACATTAATTAGTCAATATATTAAGATTTAATCAACCTTTTTTTAATAAGAATATTTCAAATATACCAGATAATATCCACCCACAAATCGTTATATTGATAAAACTAGTTAACCAAAAATAAATATATATCCACAATAAATTCCATGATTTATAGGACGACTGGAATTGAAAACTTAAATAATGCTGAAAAGTACTTGAGTTTCTGAGAGTTCAAAGCATATACGGACAACCTCCGGTCCCCAAGCCGAATCCAGCCCTCCACGAGCTCAAATCCGGCCCACGAGAAATTCGGAAATTTCAAATAACGCGCAAAAAAATATAAGATTTAGCACACAAAATTTATTTGTAATTCCCGTCAAGCAACCTAAAACTGTATACTTCAAATCGTTAAGACTAAAATCAATAAATAATGTTAAGCGTGAGCTTAATAAAATAGCATATATAAATAAAAATATATAAGAAACTTCAAATGGAACCCTTGAGAAGGTTTTGTGTATGCAACCAGCTTATCGTATTTTTGTTAGTTCTGCAACGATCCACAGTCGCCGCTAGTTCCGCTATTGCGCGAGTTGACGTTTGAAGCAAAACGGTCAGTTTTGATCGTAAACGTAAACAGTGCTTTTTGAATTTAAATTGGGTGTATGCGATTGTTATGTTGTCGACACAAATTTTGGTAATGTGAAATTGTAAATCTCACAGGGTATGTGATCTATATTTTTCTAAAAATAATCGCACAACCTCTTCCTACAGAAAGTTTACCTAATTTTTTTTTGTACTGGTAAGTTCATTCGTTTATATAAAATATCTATCTATTTATATAAAGCAGAAATGCCTAAATACTAATACAATTTGATTAAACGCCGTATTAAAACAAAAAGATTAAAGAAGCCAAGAACAAAATTTTCATGGTTCTAGTCTTGTTTTTCATACAGAAGATAGAAACTTTTCATGAATTAGTTTTGTCATTTATTGCTTTTATTGAATTATACTGATTTAGAGGGTTTGAGATTTTCAATATGAACTCATGTTTATAGGCTTGCCGTAGGGAACATATCAAATCAAACCATAACAATACATGTAAATTATTTTTAGAAACTGATGTGCCTAGTCCAACAAGCAACAAACCTAGTAGAAAAGGAAAGAACCACAACTTTAATGTAGTGTTACCCGAGGAAATAAGAGTTTTTGTAGGAGTTAGGTGTTACCTAATAGTTAATAACAAAAAACAGGTACATCTGAGTGATGTGCATAAAACTGTATACAACTAAATCATTAATTAAAATTACATATATCATACGGATGCTATAAAATGTAACTTAAGAATTTTTTGACTGTGTGTTGAGTTGGTTCGGCTAACAATAAGTCTGTCCTGGTCTTTTCTAGAACAAAATACTATAGTTAATGCAACAGAATTTCTTTTAAACAATCAACTTTTATGTATGTCAGATACATTTACGCGAAAAATGCAAAACATTTCCTGAAAATATTAAAAATAATGTATTAGCATATATATCTTATTATATGTTTATGTGTTATGTTTTCAGATATGTCCGAGATATATATTATGAACAGCAGTAGTCCCAAAACAGAGCCTTGGGGTACTTTAGTCAATACATCATAGCGCTCTAACAGACATCTATTGATTCGGACTTGGAAGCACCTTCCCTGTAGAAAATCTAAAAATCCATCCAGTAGAGTGTATTATTATAAATATTGTTATATTTTCTCGTTTATTTAAAATTACATCTGTAATTATATTGTGTATGATAGTATTTATGTGAATAATGTACTCTAAGGGAACTCATAACCATGAGAGATTTAGCAAGGATTAATTCAGAGAAAAGTTACGCAATTTTGTTCTTAATTACTTTACATTGCTCAAAATTAACCATTATGTATTTGCGTATTATAATTAATTTTCGAGTTAAAAGAAAACAAAGCTGAAACATGTTAATGTCATTTATTTATTACATTTCTTTGTTTTGTTCTTTTTTTGTGCTTTTATTGGATTTTATAGTTTGTATCTTGTACCATTTGTAGTGCACTTGTTTATTCTGTAAGTACTTATATGCAAATAAATAAATTTTAGTTTTGTTCAACAGTTTTATCTATCTGTAATGAAAATTTTACAAGATCTAGGTGTAGAAATAATAATAATAGTGATAGATATCTTAACATACAATGGTAAATAAAACACAAATATATAGTGCACAACAAGGTATTTTTTTATAATGTATTGACATATATTTAAAGTTAAAAATTGATAATCCCTAGAGCATTTATTGTATCAGATAACATTTTTATTAATGAAGTACAAGACCACTACTTATACACATTTTAAAAGAAATTTTTTATTGTGAGATCAAATTATAATTTTGAAATAAAACAGTCAAGATTTCAAGGAGAATGAGTATTTATTTTCTTAGGGAGTAGGTGATTTTTTTTATTTGCAGTGAGACATTTGGTGGACCTAAAGAAAAAACGGCCTTCATTTATCTATCACCCGTATCTTTGTAGTGTATTATCTTATTACAAAATGATAATATTATTAAGATATAAATATATTTTTTTTTTAATTCGAATGTTTTCTGTTTACAGAGGCGCATTTTAAAATAAAAATAAATTTTGAAAATTATCCCATAATTTTTTGATTATATGGATTAAATTTAAATTAGTTTTTTGAATTTAGGGATAAGTCAGAATACAGCATCAAGTTGAGATGAAAATATTGTATATAACTATTTCTTTTTCCCTAGGAATTTTGTGCCTTATCTCGAAAATTAAAAAACCGGTGTTTCAACCAAGAATTATCCCATTTTTACAAAATAGATTTCATTTTATAGGTCGCATTTGAAAACAGAAACTTTCAATTTAAAAAAATATCTGTATATATTTCCCAGGCTTGGTCTTTTTTGTTTGCCATGTATTGTCAAAAAAGTGCTAATAAATTAGAACACTACAAGGTAAGAGGGTGATACATAAATGAAGGCCGTTTTTTCTTTAGGGCCATCAAATCTAAAAATTATTTGAATTGGGCGAGCTCATTTAGTTTTAACAAATTTGCGATAGATGGCGCCATCGCTGCCTTCGGTTTGTACAGTTAACTGTAGAAAAAAAAGTTAGGCATCTCGTAACTTTTGCACCTACCCGAGGTATGGCGCGGCAAACTTTACAACAACTCGAAGCACGGCAGTTTCCATTATATTGTGAGTGTTATGTGGTTATGAGTAACAGTCGGATCTGAGCGCTCGCATAGAATATTCGTGTACGATCGAGACCCGATTCGAGAGTATTCTAGTTGCTTATTGCGGATAATATATAAACCGCTCAGCGAGCGTGTCAACTCATTACTTCTTAAGAACCGACAAGAAAAAACGCGGGAAATATTGAAGCCAATTCAGCTCAGAAGAAAAAATGTATCAAGATGTCTGATTTATAAAAGCGGAAAGTGGACACAGAATGCCAATTCCAAAACAAATGGTATAGTTATGTGTTTGTTCTGCAATGAAACAATTTCTGTTTTAAAAGAATACAGTAGGAAGCGGCATTACTCCAACAATTTTTCGCTCAATATAATTTACTTACGGCTAATTAAGAAGGGATAAAATTAAAAAACTCGTTACCGATTTAGGAAAACAGCAACAAATTTTATCACGATGTACTGTTGTTCGACGTATATATATGATACGATATGATGGCTAGTGATATCAAAAAAAAACATTGACTAATAGATTGGCTGGTTTTCAAGCATTTTCGATTTGTTTTGGATGAGAGTACCGATTTATCCGACACAGCCCAGTAAGCTATTTTAATACGAAATGTTTATGAAGAATTTAAAGTGACAGAGGAATTATATGCTTTACGACCACTATAAGGGACCACTAATGAAAAAGTTATTTTTGCCAAGGTGGAGAGTACTTTTGAGCAATATGGTTTGCAGTGGTGTAAATTAGTTGGAGTGTGCACAGATTGTACGCCTTCAATTGTCGGTTCACGAAAAGGTTTTATCGGGATTCTGATGGAAAGAGCAACCGCTAGGAATGTGCAAGAATGTGATTTAATAATTCTGCATTGCATTATTCACCAACAAAAATTATGCTCCAAGTCCATTCGACTGAAGAACGTTAGGGATGTGGCAGCAAGTAGCATCAATTTTTTTAGATCTGCGGTCTTAACCATCGCCAGTTTAAGGCATTTTTGGCTTTGTGACTTGGCATTCCTCGTACGCATCACAGGACACTTAAGCGACTTGAACTTGAAGCTTCGAAAACAAGGGCAGTTGGTAAGTAACTCAGTTGTACAGTCATCTTAAAGCATTTCAAAACAAAAATTCGCTTGTGGGAAACACAAATGAGAAGTAAATACTGTTTTCTTTTTTTAACATTATCCAGCCATGAAAACGTTGAATACGGTTGCTATGCTGAAGAACTGAAACTACTGTCAGAGCAATTCACTGATCGGTTTTCCGATTTTAAGAATATGGATAGCACTTTCAATATTTTTGCAAATCGTTGTACATGTAATGTGGAAGATGCTCCGCTTCACCTACAAATGGAGTTGATGGAGCTTCAGGAAGACTCATATTTAAGTCTAAATTTGATGATATGGAATTAAGCAAATTTTACAGAACATACCTTTCCGAAGAAAAGTATTCACAACTGAGAGTAATTAAATGTGAAAGTGGGATAAATTGGTACGAATTTAACACGACGTAACAAAATGGCGGTATGTGTCAATGTAAAAACCACTTATTGAATTTATTTTAAATTATTACCAAAGAAAATGGTAAAATATTGTTAGGAATCCAATATGATAGAAAAAAATGGCGTCCAATAAAAATGAAAAGACAGTACATGTAAGACATATATACTGTGACTATGTAGTGAACTAAACTGAGTCACACTTCACTATTGCTAATAAATGGAAACAAATTATAACGAGGGAACTTCCGGGTAAAGAAAATTTACCGATTTCGTTTTTTTTATCAATCAGTTTACTAAACATACCAACTAAATTCCAAAAAATGTACCATGACTAGGAATAGTTAGTCCCCATAGTAACCGAAAATAAACGACAATCGTACTTTTATTGTTGCTCGATGGTGCACTCCCGCTCTAAATATGCCCAAATATATACTAAAAATAAAAGTGATCTGCAGATTTAACACTATAGCAAAATGATGGTTTAACTAATAAAACTGCGATTGTATAAAAATGTATGTGTTTTTCTAATGCAAAGTAAGCTTCGTGCGACAACATTCTTTTTCCAGCGGCAATCCATTAAATTGCGCTCTAAATACAAACATAACTGTTACTATTTTAGGTTTTAAAGCAATAATTCATAAATAAACGTCTGTTTTTAAAGAGACTTTTTGCGTTTATTTAAATCTAGACATGCCCTTCAAGTTATTTTCTATGTTTCTAGTACCAAATTCTGTAAATAGAAGAATGAAATCCTATTTGATATAAGGAATTCCAAAAATCAAACATTTGGCAACACGCACTACGTAACAACCGTAAAATTAAATGGAATCCTTCTAGTATTTTGGCAAAAGAACTATCTTCTAAAAAACGTAAAATTATAGAAATTGCTTTAATATTGTTAAATAAATATAATTCTGTAGTCTGTAACACCTCGTTCGGTAAATTTTAATAACACATCTTTGAATTTTGCTAAATACTAAGTAAAAAAAACGGCATCTCAAAAGACTCTATTACAAGACAAATTAAGATGAAGGTTTTCTAGATACACATAATTTTTTCACCTTATTTAAATTGACATTTAATGAATTGTGTCAGAGATTTGCCATTTCGATTAAATTTTTGATATTAAAATAGTGTTCTTAATATCCCATAATCTAATTAACACGGGGGCAGACTTTTCCCCGAAACGTCCCGAACACTAGATATTTTTCAATCTGCTGCCTCGGGTACCTTTATAGTGGACCCAGAACTCATGACTACAGCTTTGAATTTAAAGGTAACTTTGTTCATTGGTTCTTATTATTAGTATTGTCTCATGTGGCGTAATACCCATAATAATTTTTTTTCGCATTGAACTTAAACTCGGTAAATAAAAAATGTATGTAAAACATTTTTGATGTAGATTCATATCTCCAAAACACACAATTAAGTCCATTAAATTTATCTGTAAGTTTAAATTGATAGCAACAACCACAAATAAATAGATACTAAACGATTCGGCTATTTAATAAAAAATCTGTAACAGGATGTTAGTTAATACCTGTGCTTAGCTGAGGTTATAATCAAAATGTAAGTATTTCCGATCTTCTCATGATATTTTAAAATATACCATTACTGAAAAATAACGCCAGACAATTTTGAAAATTTAAAACTAATAAACAATTGCTGATACTTTAACAAAGCTGAAATTTATATTTGTTATTAATAATAATCATTATTAATATCAAAATATTTATTTAATATTAATATTAATATTAAAATATTTTGACAACTATCAAAAAAATTTTTTTTCCTGTAACTTCTGAACTGATACTTAAAATTTTTAGATACGGTTTTAGTAGTTCCATGTTACTATTAATGAATTTATTTTAGAAACATATTTTGGCAGCTGTCAAAAAAACGTTTACCTGCTTTCAATTGCTTTTGAACAGATAATTTTTTTAAATGAGAATTTTTCAGATATATGCCATTTTTAATAACGTATTTTGTGAAAAAAAACTATTTTGATAGCTGTCAGAAAAATAATTTTGCTTCGAGATTTAGTACTTTCTTATTATAATGTTTAAAAACTGATATGTTAGTACTGAAACTTGCTTCCATAGCAACCCTTAATAATGTAATAACAATATGAAGTGAGGTAATAGGTGGAGAGAGTTTATTTAAATCATATCGGTTAGGTCATGGTCTCCATACTGGTAAAATTGTTGAGTAGAACCATTTAGGCTATGATTTCAATATCTCATTATCCCAGTTTATATTGTTTTTATATTATTGAGAGTTACTATGGCAGAAAGTGTTTCGATACTCACCTATATGTCGAATAGAATATGCACGTAAATCAGTTTTTCAATATTATATAATTTTTGACCAAAATTTGAAATCAATCGGTTAAGTAGTTTTTAAGCTATGGCGCAAAATGACAGACAGACAGACGGACAGACGGAATTGAATTGAATTAGTAGTTACTTTTCGCACACGATTTAAAATCAGTCCATTAAGTATTTTTTCAGGTTGAATTTGAATCTTGGATTCGTACCAAAATTTTACCAGTTGATTCCTACATAATACTTGATTTTGTACAGAATTTGAGATAAATTGGATAAGTAGTTTTTTTTTATCATTTAGTTTTTATCACTAGACCGCCATTTTGTTTTGCAATATTGGATTTTTACCAAAATGTCACCAAATCACGAGTAAGTGATTTTGGTGGTTCACATATGACATCGTAGTAGATACTAACTTCGGTATACAACGATTCAGAAGTAATTTTATTTAACTTGATTTCTTTGTATGTGTCGGTCCGGTTTAAAATTTGCAATTCATTTTTTAAGCACTTGCTGGCATCCGAATGAATTAAAATTTGTCATACTATTTATTTAATTTCGGTGGCAATGCAATTATGTGGTAGGTACCATGAAGCTTTTTTATGATAAAGGCCGGAAGGTGGCCATAGGAACTTATGATCTAAACCAGACTTTTCCATCGTGTTTGATCCTGTTGGACACCCCTCCCCCTCCCCCTAACCACACCTTCTTTGACCAAACCGTCATCAGACTTGAATTAAAGCCTCAAACTCTTACAAAAATATTAAAATTTTAAAAAATTCTGTGTTTATGTAAGTTTCATTAATTAATGTATTGATTGGGCCTTTGTTCAGTGGGGATGGGGTTCTTTTATAGGCAAACCTAACTAAGAACACCTACGAGCTACAGATGAATCTTCTGATGCTCCACTCATGAAAATAGGTCCAGGGGTTTAGTCTGTAGGTGGTAACAAACAATGGGCGCATACTTACATATTTACATATCTAATTGATAAACACATTATTCTTATCTGCATGGGCAGTAGCGTATGTCTGCGTATCTGAAAAAATATTTATAATGCATTTATATTTGAGATTTGTCAATTTTTTTGTTAGCCTGAACTATATGTATATTATTTAACTAAAAAACCCACACAATTAAATAAAGCATTTATTTTATAGTCATATTTACAATGGCTCCCAAATACAAGCTGACTTACTTCGATTTTACCGGTTTAGCAGAACCTATTAGGCTTCTTTTTCACTATGGAGGAATTGAGTTCACAGACAATCGAATTTCTCAAAAAGATTGGCCTTCTGTTAAGTCAAGTAAGTACTGTACTCTACATGTTTATTGTTTTTAATATTTTTGTCCTGAATTATGTGTTGACCCTTACATTTATCTTACGTTTTACTCACTACTAAATTTTATCATCATCTGGCGTTTTTTCGATATAATTTTACTTATTTATAGTCAATTTTATTCATTATAAACATAAATATTCGCTATATTTTGAATTATCACATGTAAAAAGGGGACATTGTTTTCACGGTTGCAAAAAAACACATCGATGGGTTTTTGACCAAAGCGCCAAAAGTAAAATTTTATTGGAAGAGATTTTTTTAATAGCAACTGTATTTTTAGAGATATTTAACTTTCGAGATATACAGAAATATTGTTTTTATTTAAAAGGTGTTAAAATAAAGTAAATAAAATATTACATTTTGATAGTAAATTGCAACACGACAATTTCTGTAGCAACTATTTTTGAAAAATTTGTATTTGGTTATGTCTCTTACGATCCACATAAAATGCTTCGTGGGTATCATTACAGAGGCGAATTTAATAGAGGGTGTTGGGAATTAAAAACCTTCAGAGCTACTTTTATTTAAACTAAAATAGGCATGTAACCTATTTTTTGTATTATTTACGTCCACGTATATAGAAAACAGATTGTTTCTGGTTGTTGACATTTTTTGCATCGTCGTTTTTTGCACACCCCCAGAGAAGCAATGTTTATATACGCCACTGCATCATTGTTAAACAAAAATAAATAGTAGCCTTTTTTTGCAACCATTTTATTCTAAAATAGAAATATATAACATAGTTATGTCTTTAATTTTGGTCAAGGAAAGAGGATTAAAAAATAATTATTAATATGGCAAGCTTGTATGCTGAATATTAGTAGCCATTAAGGCTACACGTTGTCCCGGTATCATGGATTTCATACTTTTGAGGCTGTCGTTTCGACAATAAAATAATTGGTATCGCAATAAAATAATTGGTATCGCACGGCTTACACAAAAACAATGAAAGTTTAAGTATGTCGCTCTTAGTTTTTCAATTTACCTATATAATGTTTCTAAACATTACTAAAGAGGTATAAAAAACATGCCTCGCATTTGTTCTCATAGATGGCACCTCTTACTCTATGGGTTAAAATCTCACTGCCTAATATTTTCATCGTTGTTATTCAACATACCGTTGAGTGTTTTACATAATCTCTACCACACGGCTGCATTGGCCTGGTGAGCCCATATAAGGCGAAACGTCGTCAGTTATGCCGGTAGAGATGATGGAAAGCGCTTGAAGGGTTGTTGCCACCTTGCCAGTGTTCTTTAGCAAGAAATATATTTCTAAAAATAAATGTCCATGATTTCTGGACCTCTATATACTTGAATAAGCTTACCAAAGATAGAACATTTTGTCTAATTGTTAATTTTCTTATATATATATATATATATATATATATATATATATATATATATATATATATATATATATTTAACTAAGTCAAGAGCGAGCTCTAATTACACTACAATATCTAACTTGAAACGATATATGAAGAACTAGATGCACATGTATATTAATTACAATATATACAACCCCTTTAGATATGCCTCTACATCAAATGCCAGTTCTTGAAATTGAAGGAATACCAAAGAAGTTCATCCAAAGCTCATCCATTGGTAGATACGTTGCTAAATTAGTTGGTTTAGCAGGAGAAAATGACATTGAGGCTTTGGAAATTGATGCTACAATAGAAACTTTAAACGAAATGAGGATAAGTAAGCATTCATATTCATGATAAAACTATGAATTATTTAGCTTAAATCTTGACAGTTGAGTGGTATTTACCTTATTACCTAAAAAGTGACTAGTAGCTGAGGACAAAAATATTGACTTCTATGTTTAATCAAAAACTAGTAAATCTTGTTAAAAATGTTCAATTTATACTAAGCAAGATAAATTTTGAATTGTAAAATTCTACATAAATATAAAGTCGAATACTGGATCACACTATAGTGAAACGCTGCTCTAATCATAAATATTATTCAGGATATCAGAAATAAACTGATCAACAAAAAAAATCGATTCTTTCATTGCCTGAATCTTTTTTCAAATGGATTAAACTTTTTGAAAATCTATTTTTTTTGATGCGAATTAATATATTTGGACGTTTTATTTTAGTTTTTTTATTTTAGTTTTTTAATTTAGGGCCAGTTTTAAAAGTGATTTACAGGGTAACGCAATAGTGTGACAAAGTACTATATCTCCTTCGTTTTTTATAATTTTGAAAAAATTATTTTATGCAAATTGTATAAAAAGAAGAAGTCTGCAATTTAAACATTATTTTAATTGTACAGGGTATTTCACAAAAGTGCGGCAACTAAGAATCCATTAAATTGGACACCCTTTACATTTTTATATATTTGGATTTCCCAAGAAATTCTCCCTATAACGCCATATTTGGTTTTACATTTTATTTTGACGTTGCCAAATTATTCAAAAAATATCTAAATTAAAAAAAAAATTTGGGTCCTCCATAAACATAACTTCTAACCTAGAACGATTTCAATAAAGAAAAATTGTACCAAAGAAGATAAATATCTAACTAAGAGTTTAGATAACCGCATACGTAATAATTGTATACAGGGTGTTTGCTGCAAATATGTCAACTTGGCAAAATTGAAACAAATTTTTCTTTGATTTTTTAGACGGCACATACTGTATCTAACTATCCTATCGTGTTCCGTTATTAGTCTCATATCTCTAATAGTTTTTGCGATATATTAATTTTTATTAATTCCGACTTTGAAAATTAGAATATATTGATGTAATTTTAATCTAGTTAGCCGTGTTTAAAAAAAAAGAAATATACCTCAAAGCAATATTGTTGTTTTTTTAATTTATCGCCAGTAATACAAATTATTGTTGTAAATATTTTATAAATAACATCAATAATTTGATATTTATATTAAGTAAATGCAGATAGTTAATTTAAAAAAAAATCTAGTAAGATATGGCAAATCAAAATGCCAATGATTTAAAAAAGTTCGTTTTAATTATGTCTAACAGCAAATAGTTGAAGAACAAATTTAATTCAGTCTACACATTTAATAATTCCGGAACACGAAAATATAGAAAAATCATAATAGTACAATGCAAATGTAATTATTTCTTTATCTATTAAAAGGTATACCATGGTGGGTGTACGTCAGACGAGACGCTAAATCAGGAAATATTATTTTATGCAGTAACAAGTTTTATATTATAAAAATAAAATAATATGAAACAACTTAAAATACAAAAAGAAAATTAAATTCCTTAATACACAAAACGCTACCCAATTAAGTGTCCAAATGTCTACCATTCTCTTGAAAACAATCTCTAATCCCTAACTTCGTGTTTTTTTTGTTGGGGGAGTTATTTGGTACACTTCTTTGACATACCCCCGCATATGCTAAAGTCCATTTTTAAAAGATCTGACGATCCACCTCTTCCAGTCCATGGAATGTTCATTTATGTGGGGGTATGTTCATTTTAAAAATGTTCTGATAGGCCCTGTAGAATGAACTTTTAAAACACATTTCATTCAGCATTTCATTTGGTATTTGAGTTAATAATCCAGGTAAATGATTTTACAAAAAATCTAAGTAAACGTCTCCTGTTACCTTTTGCTCAACAAAATATAGCCGAATTACTTGTTTACACCAAATGAGGTAAATTTGTTCTTGGATATGGATTTTTTTGGATATGCAAAAATATACAGGGTGCTTGGCCATCGCCAACTCCCGAATACGGATACGGCACTTCAAAAAGAAGAAGTTTATAATATACTCGATATTTTGTTGTAGGCCTTGCCACTTTCTTCTTTCGTACACCAGACGCAAAAATTAAACAAGAACGCAAGGTAGAACTTGAGAATGAAATATTACCATTTCTCTTATCAAAACTTGACTCTTGGGCAAAGGAAAACAATGGCTATTTTGTAAATGGAAAGGTGAGTTCGTGAGTGTAAACCCATATTTTCCAAACTTATAAGAATGCAATATTATGAAACTTAGATGCCACGGAGATGGTATCGTCAAAAGTAGTTTTGTAGAAAAATTATATGAAATATTTAAAGGAATATAAATAGTGAAGAGAATTAATACCAAAAAATATCTAATATTTTTTATAAGTTGATCGTAGAATTCATCTATTATAAATTATTTTTCATCTTTTTAACGTTGTTATTTTAGGTTTTTAAAAGAGAAAAAGAAGAAAAAGGAATTATAGAAAATAATATACAATTTTAGATAAAATTACCACAAATCTGACAAATCTGACAATGAAAATCATCCGCAGCATACTTCGATATACGAGAGGCAGCCCTTCTGGCAGCCTATTCACGTTTTGCTTTTTTGGTTAAATTTGTCATTATTATTGATGAATACCTACGTTTTACCCTATAACGAAGTAGGCTAAATATCCCTCGTGCTTCAACGAATATTTTAAATCCTTTTTCTTTACTAAAAATGGCAAGCCCACTATAACAATGAATGACTTTGACCAAAGAAGCGTCCTTTAGGTCACTTTTTTTAGCTTCAATAAACCGACTCTGAAAAACATCAAACAAATCTATTGATAAACCTTTTTAAATAGTATTTACATTTTCTAAAACAGAACTAAATTTTTCATTTTAGGAACACTACCAAAATAATATTATTTATTTTAATTAGGTCCTTCATACCCACCATAAGCAAATTGTTTTTTCTCGCCACCCTCCTCCCCCCCCCCCCCTTAAGGCTTCCCATCTTTTTGTCTTATAATTAATATTATAAAAGGTCTCCAAAGTCGGGATAGTTCCTAAAAATTCCAAAAGGGTTATTGTGAATTGTTATTTTTGCTATAGCGCCTAAGGATCTTCTCAGAAAACGGTGCAAACTCAGTATATACTAATTTGCGATTCCCAATTAAATTAATAACATTTCCAACGTTCCTCAAATTTTGGAAACCGAAATCCTGTAAGCCCACTGCGTCCAGTATTATAAAAAAAACCTGTTTTGCAAACAATCAAGATAACTTATCTAAATGAAGCTATATACTACATTATATATGAAATAGTAGATTTAAGCATTTATAGCAAGTTCTTACTTACCTTTAAAGTATTCGCACACTCGTGAAATGAGGGTTGCCAGATTTTGTAAATGAAAAACCGATAGTATTTAAAAAAAATAAAATAACATAAATGAAAATTCGATTTTGACATATATGTGTGTCAAAAACACGAATTTCTGATAATGACTCTTAAAGATGTCACTGTTTTAAAGGCAAATGTCAGAACATACAGTACGCCGTACGGATCTGAAACCGCGGCGAAAGAGGGAGGGTTGTCAAAAGCCAGACTGGATAATGAGTAATGCACCGTTTCCATAGATACTTGCATTCTTTTCATAGCCTCAGATTCTTGCATCAAACAAACAAACAAACAAACAACAAACAAAAGTATGCTTTATTGCCGCAGAAAAATTTTACAATTTTATGGACAAAGCAAAATATACCTAAAATAAGACATATCAAAACATTAATCGAAAAGAATTTCTATAGGTCAATGCTTAAGTGAATGTTCGACAGTTCTTTTCTCTATATGATGATTTTCAAAATTCTATGCTACTAGTTAGGACATGACTCACAAAAGATTAAGTAAACAAGCGAATTTAGTGACAATTTAAAGAGACTTACTCGCTGTAAAAATCATTAACGCTGTAAAATGGTCTCTCAATGAGGTATGCTTTAGTGTTTTTTCGAAATTGTGCAAGCATAGGGATAGATTTTAAATTTACTGGCAGATTGTTGTAAAGTTTTATGGCGTTGTAAATAATTGATTTTTTTATTAATTCTGAGGAAGGAATGGGAAGATATATAACATGCCTAGAGTTTCTGGTAGGGTATACATGTTGTGGTCTTTCTGGGAGGGTGTTTATATGTTTTCTCAGCAAGCATACCGTTTCCAAAATAAATAATGCAGGAAGTGTTAATATTTCATGTTTTTTGAAGTAGTATTGGCAGTGAGCTCTATTATTTAGACCAAACAAATAACAAATAGCTCTCTTTTGAAGCATAAAAATACTACGAAATTGCTCGGTGGTACAGCAGCCCCAAAAGGGAAAGCCATAGCGGAGGTGAGATTCAAATAAAGAGAAATAAGTAAGTCTGGCAGAAGGAACGTCTAGTTCTTTTGAAACTGATCGAATGGCGAAGCAGGCGGTAGAAAGTTTTTTAGTTAAGGTGTCAATATGATTAGACCATTTTAGGTTGTTATTTATATTTAAACCCAGGAATTTAACCGACTCTACGTATTCAATATTGCTGTTATGTACCTGAAGTGGTTGTAAAGTTCCCTTATAAGATAACGCCACCGTTTTATCGACATTAAAACAAAGCATATTGGAATCTTAATTATAACCAAGTCTTTGGAGATACTAGAGTGTAAAGACGTTGTATCAAAATCACTCCAAGTTATGCTTGTGTCGTCAGCAAAAAGGAAATTCTTCCATTAATTTTAAGGTTCGTGATATCATTAATATATAACAAAAAAAGAATAGGTCCCAAGACTGAACCTTGTGGGACTCCACTTGTAATCAACTTACAATCAGAATCGGAACCATTAGCCCTTACAAGTTGTTGCCTTTTCCCAAGATAAGATTTGAACCAATTTAAAGAAGTCCCACGAATTCCATAAAAATTTAGTTTGTTTATCAGAATTTCATGACTAACACAATCAAAGGCTTTCGCATAGTCACAAAAAACTGAGGCAGTTGGGTGGTTGTTATTGAGAGATAAGTAGACGCCTCTAAGCAACGTGAACATGGCGTCGCTGCTGCACTTGTTGGGTAGAAATCCGAACTGCTCCGGGGATATTATCTGATGTTTCAGGAGAAATGGCATAAGACGATTCTTCAGTAGCCTTTCGATGATTTTTGAAAGCACTGGTAGTAGTGCAATTGGGCGATAATTGCAAGAGTTAGTTTTTCCGCGCCTTTATGAAGTGGAATAATTATAGCTGTTTTAAGGCAATCAGGGAATACACCTTTTATAAAGGACTCATTTATTAATGTTGTAAGGGCCTCTATGACTGGGAGTGGCAAGTTCAGGAATATTCTAATTGATAGGCCATCAGTGCTACACGAAGATTTACTTTTTATATTATTTATTACCTTCAATAGTTCAGTGTTGCTAACGGGACTTAAGAAAAAGCTATCAGCTAAATTTTTTGAAGGAGGGAGAAACGAAAGAGGGTCCAAACTTGGCGAGATACTAGAGGTAACATTTTTGCTTACATTAATAAAATAATCATTTAGATCATTAGCCCCTGGCAAGATCTGAGTCACAGGGTTTGATTTGTTTCTGAGATTATTGATGATGGACCAGGTTTCTTTTGAAACGTTATTTGAGTTTGTTAGACGTTTTCGGTAGTGTAATTTTTTTGCTGACTTAATAAGAGTAGTGTAGATCCTCCTATAGTTAGAGATATAGTCGAGAATAAGAAAGGAGTCGGTGAATTTTTTTATATATGAGAGCGAGCGCATATTTTTAGCAGAAATTCGTATTCCTTTCGTGGTCCACGGTTTATGCCGCTTAGGTTTGATATTCTTAAGCGGGAAGGCCTTGCAAAAGCATTTAAAGTTTTATTTAAAAAAGTTCTGAAGTTTGTGTTGACATTATCAGATTCAAAATTCCAATCGGTGTTAAAGCAAATATTATGAAATACTGAGAAATTTGCGGCCGAGAAAATTCTGCTCCTATGGCGAGATCTTGGTAAAGGCCTAATAGGTAAACTAAACCTGGAAATTACCGCCTCGTGATCGGAAAGACCTGAGTTATAGACCTGTGAATGCACCTCTGATGGAGAAAAATCAGACGCCATGTAATCGATGATAGAAGAAGAGTTTTTTGAAATTCTAGTTGGCGAGGATACATGCATTGAAAGACCGAAAGAGTCGAATATAGAAATTAGATATTTTTGGATGGCACAAATAGTAGCATAGTCAATATTAAAGTCCCCGCATAGAATTTTTTTGCCTTTAATCGGTAGACTGTTTAGCAAACTTACCAGGCTATTTAAAAATGATTGTACATCAGAGTTTGGTGATCTATAAATACAAATTACATAAAGATCAAGGTTTTGATTATATACCATAGAGAATTCAAAAGAGCTATCCGCTAACAAATGATCATATTTAGATACCGACATGAAATCTCCATTTAGGGATAGAATCAGTGTTCCCCCATGAGCTAAATTTTTTCTGTCATATCTAGCTATTGTGGTATACCTCTCAATATAAAAGGGTTCGTTTAGATTCAGCCAGTGCTCAGTAATTGCAACAAGTTGGGGGAACTCCAATTCTTCCAGAAATAGGTACAACTCGTCAGTTTTATTTCTTAGAGAAGCAATATTAATTAGAACCATATTAAGACTAGTAACAACAGGAAGTTTTAAGGAATCTAGTTCCTCAGGAGACGTCGTGTTTTCTAAAAATTTTTTTTGGGAGAATTGCTGGTAAAGTAGTTTTTATGGCATTCTCTAGTCCTCTGAAGATGGATCGTTCTCTCCGAAGATATATAGGATCCATAGACTGCAAGATCCGCTTCCACTTCTGCTGCGTTAAATCCGTAAGCAGCATGAAAATCGAAATATATCTTATGTAGGGTTCTATAATCTATAGGAATGCCTTCAGAAGCCAAAAACAGCCTGGTGCTTGTATTTGTAGACCTTTCAAAGTGAATTGGCGCAGGTTGGTCGTGCAGGAAGGCGAGATATAACTTGAAGGCCTTTAAAATGGCTGGTTCTCTTAGTCTAGACATGAGGAAACGGTTATCAGAACTTTTTTCGGTTCGCGTAAGCTTCACTGTTGGGGGAGACATTGGATCAAAAATAAGTTCTTGGTCAATAGGAGCTTTCTTGGAAAGACTGTAGCAGTTGTCGCTCAACAAAATATTTGCCTCTTTGTCAGAAGATATTATAGTGCCCTTTTGAGAAATTGAAGAGGAGACAACCAGTGAACTGACGGAGCTCGAGTTGGTGGGCAGTTTTTTCGGTGTGGAGGGAGGTGGGAGGTTCGGTGTAGATTTTTATGAAAGTTCGGATACAGCTGACCGTTTTATTACTACGCCATGGGGCCATAGATTGCTGTCTAAAAGCTTTTCAGCTGACTTTTTTGACTGACTTCCAATTTTAAAATCAACATTTGAGATATGATTGATTAGGTGGTAGCAGCGAATAAACTCTGCTATAGTTAGACGAATATTCCATCGCGAAAGTTCAATAAAGAAACCAAGCTTGGCAAACTTAATAATTTGTCTGTTCTTGACTAAATGTAGTACACCAGGCCTTGAAGTAAGAAATAAAAGCACCAGGTCACAGAAACGTTCACAATTCTAGCCGGCTTTTTTCTCCTCAGTCGCGTTGGCTCGGCTTGTTTCCTGAAAAACCACAAAAACACTGAATGGAACAGCATAACCAATTAGATATGAGAGACATATCATATTTCAACAGACGATTTTTTGCATTGCTGCTAAGTTGATTTTATTATTTTCTCAAATGAATCGAGGTCGTGTCGACTAGAATTATTCTTGTTGATTTGAAGTTTCAGTTTAACCAACGTCTCTGGCCAAACGTACCAAACCAAACCGTCATATCTGTGAAAAAGCGTGACTAATCGGGACTAATATCTAAAAAGTAGGACTTTTTACCTAGGAAACCGAAGGCGGGACTTGGCGGGACGCGTGGTAAAAAAGCGAGACAATCCCGCCTAAATCGGAACGTCTCGCAACCCTGCTTGAAATGATCATAATTTGTCTGTTCTTAACTAAATGCACTACACCAGGCCTTGGAGTAAGAAATAAAGGCACCACATAGACATTCACAATTCTAGAACTCACTTCACTGAACAGCATTGCCAATTAGATATGAGAGACATATTTTATTCAACAGACGTGTTTTTGTTGATTTTATTATTTTCTCAGGAGATACAAAAAGATAAAAAAAATTTAATTGATTAACCCATAACAGTGCAGCACCTGCGACCTGTATGTAGAAATGAGTTTTTTGTATGTTTAAGGTGTCTCAGAATGTTTAAGAAATTTATTCAGTTATTGCATAAATATATGTTTGGGAAAACTGCCGTAATTTAGTTGGACTTTAATATAAACAGGCACCCCTCGCAAAAAGAAATCGAGAGGTGTCAAGTCTAGTCTTCTTGGGAGCCACATGACTTTTTGTGGAAAAAGTTCATTCACAGGTTGAAAAGGATAATTTTCGGTATGTGAAGTGGTATCATATTACTGAAACCACGTGTTATTATTCATCCCAGCAAAGTGTTGCAGTTAGCAAGAAAATTCCGAATCATTAAAGAATAGGGAGCCCAATTCACTGGTGGTCTTCAAAAAATGCGGTCTTATGATCTAAGGACATTGCAACCCATACGGCTATTTCTGGGCCATGAAGAGGACGTTGGAGGTTCTCTCGGATTATCAAACGACCACTAGTAGCAGCTTTGTTTGTTTATGTAGCCATTCATATGCAAGTGTGCTCTGTCGCGGAAAATAATTATTGTATTGTAAAATATTGTATATCCGTTTCATTATCTTGTAAAAACCGTACGCGCCTAGTCTTTTTATATATATAAAACATATTATAATAAATATACTTGTCTTTCCAATTTAAATATATTAATACGTTAATACTTGGTATTTTGATTTCAGTTGTGTTGGGCTGACCTATACTTTTTCGGTGTCATCGGCTACCTAAGTAACTTCTGGGGCAAAGATTTAGTGGCCGGCTATCCCAGTTTGGAGACTGTCCGAAAACATGTGCAAGCAATTCCTGCCATTGCGGCTTGGGTCCAGAGGCGTCCACCAGAGAATTTTATTGTTTAATTTAATTTATTTCAATTTTTTGTTTGTGTATCAGTTGTAAAAAAAAATCAATTTCTGAGATAGAATAAAATATAATTTTTTACTTTTTGATGACTTTTAAGGCTGTTTTATTTTTTTATTAATAGTTTCTATTATAAATTTAAAATAAACATGTAATGGGATTCATCATAGCACTTATAATTTTGCTAAAATCAGGATAACTAATATCAATTAAAAAGCTTCAGCTATACGTATTTAGGGGAGATCGGGGTAAGATGACGAATGGGGTAAGATGACGAACTTGTATATTTAAATAACCGAATTAATTTTTACAGCGCTATTACTGGCGCCATCTAGGTACCAATGTCTCGTATTAAAATAAATGCCCACTCGTCCGGCCGGGTCGCTACCGTGTCAGTAATACGTAAACAGCTGTTTTGATGGTATCGTTTGTAATATTTTCGTGAATTTAATAACGATTTGTGCATTCATCAGATAAGTCAGTAAACCTTATTTGTTACAAGAAATTCTTTAATACCAATAGTTATTGTCAGTAGTAAAATCGTTGATGTTTTTGTTTGTGTTTACTTTTAACCTTAAAATTGGATAAATTTATACAACGGGGGCAAGATGACGGAGGTGAGATGACGAATTCGTCATCTTGTCCCAAGCAAACAATACATTGAAGTAATTTCTTTTACAGAATGCCGCGAGTATACAAGCGTAAATCTATGGAGTGGAATGAAGACTCTCTTATAGCAGCTATGAAAGAAGTACGAGAGAGATCGTTATCTTGCAACGCAGTCGCAATAACTTACGGAATACCGGAACCCACGTTAAGAAGATACATAAAAATAGACGCTCAAAATAAAGAGTTCCCGGAGGGTGGGAGCCGCTTCAAAAACAGCTTCAATGCTAAGCAGACGAAAGAATTTGTTAGCTACCTAACAGAATGTAATCAACGAGGTCTTGGGTTAACTTGCATGCAAGTTGGAAAACTTGCATATCAATATGCAGAAGCAAATCAGAACACAGGTTCAACAGAGAGACAAAAGCAGGCGGGACTGATTGGTTCAAAACTTTTAATACACGTAACAGCCTGAGTTAAATTAACTGAACTGTTAAATGGTTGTCCTCCCGGTTCTGATGGTAGGGCACAACCTTCAGGTTGGATGACGGCTGAAACTTTTCTTGCCTACCTAAAACACTTTGCCCATTATGCAAGACAATCTATTAACGATCCTGTATTATTACTGGTTAATAACCACAGTTCCCACATTTCCCTCCCAGGAATAAACTTTTGCCGAGAGAATGGAATTGTGCTAATGGGATTTCCACCTCACACGACCCACCGACTACAACCTTTCGACGTCGCTTTTTTCGGCCCTTTCAAATTATTTTACAGTCAAATGTGTGATTCTTTCTTAATCAATCATCCAGGAATTTCATTAACTGATAAAAATATCGGACCTTTGTTTGGAGAGGCTTACTGCAGGGCAGCCAATGTAAACAATGCTGTAAACGGCTTCAGAGCTTGTGCCATTGAGCCATTTAACCCGCTGATTTTTGACGACAGTGATTTCGTACCTTCTAAAACAACTGAACGTATTGAACAATCTGAGGATAACAGTGCTCTTTCAATGGTTAACAATTCCAGGTCGACAGTAGGAAGCGCAGATTCGTCGTCAACTGATGAAGAGGACCAAATATCTTTGAGTGTGTTGGCTCAAAATATAAAATCGGTTACTACACAAGAGCAGAACACATCAAAAGAAACATTTGATGCTCCAAAGAAACTTCAAATAAAGTCTCATAAACGTCAACTCTTTACAGACGAGGGCACTTCCAGTGATTGCCTTCCTTCTATCTGGGATATTAGACCAATTGCAATGGCTGAACGGTCCTCAAACCCTAGAAAGAAAATGTCATCTTCTGTTATAAGCAGCACGCCAATCAAATTGCAACTAGAACAAAAACAAAGAGAGAACGAAGAAAAAGAAAAACAAAACCAATTGAAACAAGAAAAGAAACAATTGAACATACAAAAAAAATCAACAATTTCAGAAAATAGAGCACAAAAATATCGAAAAACGCCGTTGCCTAATGCTGCTGATATTGCAGGTTCCAGTAGTGACATTCAATATTTATGCCCTGGATGTGAGGAGGAATATAGTGACCCACCATCTGAAAATTGGTTGCAATGTTGTCAGTGTCTATCATGGTGGCATGAAGCATGCAGTAACTATGAGGATTTTGGCAGTTTTAATTGTGATCTTTGTGGATAGTCATCTTACCCCAATAGGTTCGTCAACTTACCCAAAGCATGTGGTACTACTACTACTACTACTTTTTTTTTGTTGTTTGTAGAAAACCCATTTATATTTTCATACTTTTGGTAAGATTAATTTGACACTAAGTCATAAACATGTTTGTCCTGATATGTATTTAATCCTCAAATAAATGTATTTGCTTTCTATTTTCATTTTCCTTTAGCTTCGTCATCTTATCCCGATCTCCCCTATAGAAATTCAAAAATGCACGTTGTCAAAATGTAAAAGAACTGATAGAAATGAACTTCATTCTCCAAAAACCACAAATCACTCCCCACCATCACACACCTCAGTTACTGAAACATGAAATTTCATATGTCCAGAATGAAGTAATTTAACATTTTCAACTTTTATAATTACCTGCCGAGATAGCCAGACGAGAAAAATGATTCTATCTTCCCAAGGGCCAGGCGTGCCCAAATTACTATTTTTAATTAATTTCAATTTATGCATTCAATATCAAGACAGTAAATTCAAATATGTTTCAAAAAATGTATTTTATTTTACCCCAGTAATTCTAATACTCAATAATTTTAAATTTGTGCGTCAGAGCTAAAAGAGCTCGTAAGAAATAATCTATAACGATTAAAGAATTTAGAGTGTCATGCCGTTTTAGGTGCCAATTTATAAGAAAGAATTAATATAAGTAAAATAGTTACGATTTAGAAGGTACTTATAACGTATATTGCTTTCTTTTAAGAAAATTTACAACGATTTCAATGAAATGCTCTACCTATTTTAAGCTTGGCTATTTATGATATAGCCCATAAGCAACAAAAAAAATTAGTCTATTCTGATGTCAAATTTGAGAATTTTTCTCACATAGAATTAAGAATTTTTTATAGTGTTAATTAATACATCAAACGTGATTTAAACATTTAACCTGATAAAAAAATTAATATATTAATTAATCGGTATAACAAGATTTAAACAGTCTTTTTTTTTTAATAAAAATCAAAAATATACCAGATAATATCAATCCAGAAAGCGTTGAATACAGAGAACTAGTTTACTGAAAATATATCTTCACAATAAATTCCATGATTTAAGACAACTGAAATTGAAAACTAAAATAATGCGGAAAGTGATTGAGTTTCTGACAGTTTAAATGTAGTTGTTTTTTTAAAGCAGCTTATCTTAAATCAGCATGGTTTAATGGATTTATTAAAATCGTTACGTAACAAACAAACGGTGAAGCCAATTTCTATGATTGGTTGGAGGTGTTCTGTTGCAAAACTTCTAGATTGTAGTCATGACAAACTTTATTAATTTAAAAAATACTGTCTTCAAGGATTACTAATTTCAAATATCTATAAAATATTTATAAAACTTATTTCAAGAATAGCAATATCAGCAAAATGGGAAAAATATGCTTATACATATTTGTAGAAATTTAAGACACATCAATCAAAAATTATGACATTTAATAAAAGATTTTAGAGTTATGTTGTCCAGAAGATATTTAAAGCAGAAGCAGTAATTTTCTTTAGTTGAAAATAATATCTATCAAATTTTGAATATTTTTTTTCAAAACATAACCAAAATCAATATTACTGTAAACGATTAAATCGTATTTCTTCAGTTAATTATTTAATTAATTAATTTAAAATGAATTAACTTGGAATATACTATAGTCTGTTTCAGAACTGTATAGAGTAATAAAACCTCATTAGGTATGCAAAAGGAGTTTAGGGTGACCCACCAATAATGTATGCCACTTCCACAGTTTGGCATTGATCTCACTGCAAAATTCTTTCTTTCCATTAGTGTTCTGTGTTTATCTGGTTACATCGCTAAATATGAAACTGAAGTAGAAAGCAATTCTAACGCAGTAGACGGATTACTAAAAATAACCTCTATTATTCGGAAAATAATCCATTAACCACTTTTTGTTTTTTACACTATATTACGTATTGTAATTATTGAACTTTTATTTACAAATTTTGGAAATTGGAATTAACGTTTCAATGCATATAATGATGTTTACGTGTATGTATATATTTTTATTGTGTTTTTAATGGAAACAAAATGTTAAGAATCAGGAGATTAGATAAAAATCTTGATAAAGCTGACCACAATGAGCGAAACGTTGATTTAAAGTGAGAAAATTAGTTTTCATTGTTAATCTAACCCAAGAAAATAAGTTCCCATATATATATATATATATATATATATATATATATATATATATATATATATATATATATATATATATATATATATATATATATATATATATATATATATATATATATATATATATATATATATATATATATATATATATATATATATATATATACGAAGTCCTTCTCAACAACACAGAAAGCAATCTGTTTTTATGCGTTTTACCGCTCGGTCCCCCTTCAGACGTCGCAGGCCAAAACCAAGAAATAACACATTTATTTTTAAATGAAGAGAGGATTCTGTACTAACAGTATTGTATTCAAGTACTTTCGGAATTAGTGTCTCGCAACTACACCAAATGAGCGAAAGAAACTGAGTTATTCGCAAAATGACCACACGAGACTAAATTTAAGGACTCTTCCTCCAAAACTTGAGTAAACTCAATTCAATCCACACCACGTGTCCGTACGCCGAGAAAATTATTACATTTACTGCATATTGAATGAAATGGACCATAAATTAAAATTTACATGCGTGGCAGTAATAACTAAATTGTAGTCTGAAACAAAATGGAGACCATCAACCCACGTTTTCATAAAACACGTACTTAAAATATCTGCAAAACTAACAAAATAAATAACTCTCCAGGTTTTATGGCTCATAAACTGCTATGAGATTTACTGAGTTTACAACGAAGTCGTTTTTCAAAAAAGACCGTTCTCCACGATTCCAAACCCTTTTGTTACTTTTAAAGATGCAAATAATACATCCGTTCTCGAGTAAAAAGACATTCCCCATTGACGAGTCAATTTTCAATTGGTTGAAATATATCAATAGCCGCAAAATATTCTTTGATTGCTTCTAGAAAATAATGCTTTTGTTGCTTCATTTGTGTTCTTGATAGCACATTAGTTTATACAATTAAACATTTCAAGTTGATACCTTGTAACTGCCAAAAACTATTAACTGTTAAATGGGACGCATTTTTTTATTGCTTACCGCTATTGAAAATGAGGATTTTTTCGATGATTCTTGCCATATTTAATAACTGAATGTTTATGGTTTTCTTTACTCCATATTTCAATGGTCACAGAAATCGTCAAAAGTTTTATAATTTTCATATCTCCAAAAGTAACAGAGATATTAAAAGTTTTTGGTTTAGGTGTTACACCCTGTACTGCTAGTATGCTTTACATGCAACTTAACACCGCTCCTTGTTTAATAAGATAAGATATAAACTAAAAAAATAATGACTTTTTTACTGCTTGAATGAGTTCATTTATAACAATATTTTGAAATAAATTTACACAAAGCGCAAACTTTTTTTGACCAGCCATTTTGCATTCGGTTAGTTTCACATTTTGCTCATGGGCGCGCGTTCTTAGATTAGTTTAGTATTTTTTACTAAAAACGCGAGAGGTTTCAGGGTCGAAATCCATCCCACCTCCTTGAAAACACTTTACTGCTTAAAGTTTATGATTTTTGAAAAAATATATTATTACTTTTTTATTCCCCAATATTTGAATGGCATAATGTTAACCATTTATATTCGATTATTTGCCATATTTAAAGATAATATAGTTTTTGAGCCATTGTATTGGTATAAATTTCTTACTTTTACTTTTTTCGATTTATTGGTTCTACGATATAAAATAAAAAGTGCCAATTTTTTTGCCGTTGTAAAACTAATTACCAATTATTTTTAATAACCTGATAATACCTGCTGATAGATTTAAAAACCCCGTTTTTTACATTTAATGCAAAGAAAGTTAAATTAATGTTAATGGAAAATTATAAATTGACCTTTGATTTCTTATAGAATATGTACTCTACCAAGTTTTTGTTTGTTTGTCTGCACTAAAAACAGAAATCATTTGATTTAAACAAAGAACGAGGTTAGTGACACAAATATTTGTTTAAAAATATAAAAATTTGTTTGAACTTATTTCGTTCATTTAAATTAATCTATTGTTAACCAAATAAATGTGTTTTTTGTTTAAAGTTTGTAAAGTGTTGTAACAATTATTGTTCGCTTCAAATTATATATATATATATATATATATATATATATATATATATATGAAATAGTTAATTAAATAAATTTTATAAAAAATAAAAATAGAGTCATGCTTGTCTAGTTTTCAAGAGTGAATTTTAATGTAAGTCATGTGTCGAAACAATTGACATTTTTACATATAATGCAAAGAAAGTTAAATTAATGTTAATGGAAAATTATAAATTGTCCTTTGACTTATATGTATATGTACTCTACCAAGTTTTGCTCCTCTATTTGGTTGTTTGTCTGCACTAAAAACACAAATCATTTGATTTAAACAAAGAAAGAGTTTAGTGACACAAATATTTGTTTAAAAATATAAAAATTTGTTTGAACTTATTTCGTTCATTTCAATTAATCTAGGGTGAAAGCACCGTTTGTGGCCACTGACCCTTTTGTGGCCATTAACAATAAAGTAATACATAATAAGATATTTCTTTAACCCGGCAACAATATTTACATATCAATTGTCAAACCCATACAACTAGCGCCATCTACTTAAAATTATACAGTCATAAAATTACACAGTTCGTATTGAAACGTAGATAAATGAACACGTGTTTTCTTGCCGCTTCATTCTTAATCATATTGCTAAGGACTGCCACGTAAGTAAAGCTTTATTATTTGGAAAATAATATTAAATATGTCTTTTTCTACAATATATATAATATAATTTCTTATAGAATAAAAAAGACATTGTGCAGTTAAAAAACAAAAATTGAATAAATATTACGGAAAAATTAAAGTGGCACAAATAGAACATTTTTTTCTCTTTTTTTCTAATTGTGACCATCGAGTGGCTAGAATTGGATCAGCTAAAAACCATTTGTGGCCATGCATTAACTTAAAACATTACCAAACTGGGTGGATGCAGAGCAAACAGTTGTATGAGTATTTTGCAAATATTTTTGTGAAATTTTTATCAAATGAAAATATTCAGCGACCAGTCATTGTTTTTATGGATGATCATGCATCTCATTTGTCCCTAAATTTGAGCAATTTTTGTCGCACTAATGGGATCATACTAGTTTGTCTTCCTCCCAATACAACACAAATTCTTCAGCCCCTGGATGTATCTTTCTTCTTTCATTTGAAAGCAGCATGGAAAAAACTAGCCAAGAAATGGCAGTTAGAGAATGATAGAAAAACTATTCAAAAGAAAGATGTACCAGCTGCTTTAAATTCAGTTTTAATTCACAAGGACTTTTCCAAAACCATACAATCGGGTTTCAGAGCATGCGAGTTATATCCTTTTGATGCAAATGCACCAAACTATGACAAATGTGTCAGGCGCCTAAAACCAAATGACCTATCTGAGCAAGAATTAGAACAAAAAGAAACGCAAAATAAAGAACAACTTAAGGTCCTTGAAAATCATTTAAAACCAGAGGTGTTACCAAATTTTGAAATAATATTTTCTAGTTGGAATGACTGGGAAGGAGAAGAAAAGTACTTAGAAGCAGCAAGAAATAGAACAGATTGAGGAAGCATTGAGCAGAGAGAAAAAAATATATTATGTACAATTAACGACAGCAAATACTTACCCAACAACAACGTGGATTCACCTAAAGTAAACAAGAAAGATTCCAATGAAGATAATAGGATAAAAAGAATCTATTCCTTAAGAAGAGATCTGTCAGTGAGGTCCTAAAGGACTTGTCAATTTATCCAGAAGACACGTTTAACGATCAAGCTTCAAAAAGAAAAAAAATGCATATACTTTCAGTAATGATAAATGGATTGAGCTGATGGAAGCCAAAGCCATTTGTTATTTTAAAATACGATAAAGAATTTTATCCTGTCAAAATTGTTCAAATAGAAAATAATGAATATTACTGTTGTGCAATGACGAAAAGTGGTGGGAACTGGAAGTGGCCAAAGACAGAGAAAAATGATTTACTATGGTACAAACGTAATGATATTTTAATGAGAATTGAAGAGCCAAAGCAAATCAACTCAAGAGGAATGTATACGACATAAGTACCTATTTTAAAATGTTTCGTTTAATATTTTTAGTTTAAAATATTTTTAAAAATTTGTTTCCGTTTGTTTTCTAATTTTATAATAAAAATTATTTTAAATTTTTTTTTTATTTTTCAGTATCCAGGTTTCTTCCGCTTTAAATTACAGTGGCCATAAATGGCGCGCCTGGTGGTCATAATTGGACAAATGTGGCCACAAATGGTGAAAATCGATTTACAGCAAAAATGTAAAATAATTTGATAAATGCGTGTCTATATAAAAAAATAAAATAAAATTTCTTTTAACATCTATAAAATTGAACCTACATAATTTCAATTAAAAAATCACATAAATGCATTTTTCACAATTTTTCAAAATCTGAGAATTGCTAAAAGTGGCCACAAATGGTGCTTCTACCCCACTGTTAACCAAATAAATGTGTTATTTGTCCCAAGTAAAGTTTTGTAAAAATTATTGTTCGCTTCAAATATATATATATATATATATATATATATATATATATATATATATATATATATATACTTATATCTCAGACTCAGTCTCTATTCGGACGCGAGAAAGAAAGACAATAAGACATCCCAAAACCATAAAAGTTTTATACTATGCTTACTGTATGGAATCCAGTGTACAACGTATACATAAAGAGTACTGAATATGTTCAAAATAGATTTTTAAGATATATAATAACATTTAAGGACCATTTTGATTTCGATGATGACTACGCTCTCCTGCGTTCCAAATACAACGTTCTGTCCTGGGAACAGCGAAGGTCACTGACCAACATGCGTAATCTTTACAAAATTGTAAACTCAAGAATCAACTCTCCTGACCTATTAAAGTTAATGACCTTTAACATACCTGGCAGAAACTTTAAATTCAGCAATTAATAGAATGTTAAGATACGTAAATTCTTACTGTGATAACCTGGACTTTTTGAATGATTCAGTTAGCGTGTCTAAAATAGCCTAAAAAGAAGTCTTAGTTCTATATAAGTTTTAGACTTGATGTTTAAAACCAAATAACTTTAAACCACACATTTACGTGAAAGTGATACAATGTTACTTTAAGTAAAATTAGTTGTAATTAGTGGGTACTTAACTGGGACTGTATCCTGTCTGTAACCCAAAAAAAAAATAAAATAAATACCTTAGAGACAGAGATATGAAACAGTCCTCAGCAAACTAAAATATTTTTTGTTGTAAAGAGGTTAGTCAAAGAAAATAAATGTTGCAGCATGTCAAATGTCTATTACCTCTTTGTATATAAAAGTTTTTTGCACTATACGGGGTATTCCTAAGAATACAAGAGTCCCTTAAAATTACTAATATGTTTTATTTCCATGATTCTTAGTTTTCCTTGATAAAGGGTTTATCTCAGAAGCGAAACAGTTCTCTAAAAACAGAATTAAAAATTTAGTTTTTTTATTTAAATGGTAAAAAAGGTTAATTTTTAAAATATAATAAAAAATAAATATTCTATTAAATTTTTAAAAAATGGCAAGACACGGAGAACTTATTATAATTATTGGATATAAACAATAACTTGAGAAAATCGTAACGTATATACATATATAAGTAAATGCTATATTTATCAAAAAACTTTTTTTACATTAATTTGTAAAACGGATATTTCTGTTCTTTTGCGGCGTTCTCTTTCGTCTCGACGTAAAAAACTAAATAAATGCTTGAACATAGAAATAACAATTTACCAAGTGTTTATTAAATATATATATATATATATATATATATATATATATATATATATATATATACATATATATGTATATATTAAGTTCATCCACTACCAAAAACTTACTTCGACCCTACGGCTTTAGGAGAACCTACCTGACTTCTCTTTCATTATGGAGGAATTGAGTTTACAGACAATAGCGTTTCTAAAGAAGAATGTTCTTCACTTAAATCAAGTAAGTACTGAATTGTTATAAGGCTTGCACATATACTAGCTGAAACCTAGCATAGTCTAAAAATTCGAGTATATTGGGTAACGGCGAGCTGTGGGAGAATAACGGCTTATTACACTGGCCGACAAGATTTTTCTAACACAGGCCAGCTCATTATTTTCACAATGTAAAGATTCTCCCAATAATAAGAAAAATATTAGGAAAGCCCTAATACGTACCATTTTTTAATAGCCTAATTAGAACCTTTTATATCGACAGGTAAACAATTTTATTGTGGGGCGGCTAAAATGGGTCCATTTTACAACGGAAAACTACCTAGACTGGGTTGTTTACAATATTAGAGATAAAATAAACGTTAAACATCACTTTTCTGCTGAGTCTCGAATTGAGTGGTCCTCTGTGTATCGATAAGCAAGTGTATGTGAAGACGAGAATGTCGGGCCAAACGCCCGGAGTTGCAAAATATCTCCTGACAAATTTTGTCACATTTGTGGAGAATTTCTGGTGAAATCACAAGCCAGGCTATTTTCCGAAAATGTAAAAAAAGCCTACTTTAAATATTTTGGTGTGTTAATTGGGGATCAAGATAAGCGGTGGGCTCCCCATGTGTGCTGTGTTAGTTGTAGTGTATCATTGGTGTAGTGGATAAAGGGAAAGAGAAAAAGTATGCCTTTTGCAGTTTCAATGGTATGGCCAGACCCACCAACCATTCTGAAGATTGTTATTTTTGCCTGACAAAGACTGAAGGTTATTTCAAAAAGGGAAAGCACAATATAGAATATCCAAATTTGCAATCTGCCATACGACCTGTTCCTCATAATGCAAATTTGCCAGTGCCGATTGCGCCTTTAAATTGGCAAGCTATTGATTTGGGAGATAATGGAGATAACGCATCATCAGGCAGCTCAGAAGAATAGTGCACCGATCCCACTTTTACCACAGGTCCCAGTTCCGCCGAACCACATTTGATTGTTGATTTGGGGTTATCCAAGCAACAGTCAAAACAGGGTTCCCGTCTTAAGGAATGGAACCCATTGGCCAAAGAAACAAAAATTACGAATTTCAGAAAAAGAAATGCTATGTTTTCTGAATTCTACAGTATGGAAAATTCGTTGTGCGCGTGTACTGATATAGGCAGTTTAATGCAGGAACTTGATATTGAACATTCTCCCCGTGAGTGGCGCTTATTCATAGACTCACCTAAATATAGCTTAAAAGCTGTGTTATTGCATAATGGAAATTTAAAACCCTCTATACCAGTTGCCCATTCAGTTGCAATGAAAGAAAATTATGAAAATATGCGCACGATTTCGGATAAAAGAAACTACAATAGGTATATATGGCAGATATGTGGGGACTTAAAAGTTATAGCGATTTGAGTGGGACTTCAGGGTGGATTTACAAAATATTGCTGTTTTCTTTGTTTATGGGACAGTGGTGCAATAAATCAACATTATGTAACAAAAATTTGGCCAGAAAGAAGCGAATTTCAACCGGGATCTCAAAATGTCAAATTTATACCTCTTGTTGATCCCAAAAATGTCCTTTTGCCTCCTCTTCACGTTAATCTTGGGCTGATAAAAATCTTAGTGAAGGCATTGAATAAAGATGGTGATGGATTTAAATACCTAAGACAAGTATTTCCCCAGTTAAGTGATGCCAAATTAAAAAAATTGCATTTTTATTGGGCCACAAATCAGAAAATTGCTGGACGATGTCAAATTTACGGAAAAGCTTACCAGGCAAGAACTCAGAGCTTGTAATTCACTTGTTAATGTAGTAAGAGGATTTTTAGGCAACAATATGGATGAAAATTATGAACAATTAGTTAATGAACTCTTAGATGCCTAGCGCTTAGCGCCAGAATGTCATTAAAAATTTACTCCCTCCATTCCCATCTGTCATTTTTTCCTAAAAATTTGGGAGCTGTTAGTGACAAGCAGGGTGAAAGGTTTCACTAAGATATCAGAACAATGGAAATTCGGTACCAAGAACGATGCGATCCAGCCATGAAGTCAGCCAGTAAGTCCAAGTTCCAAATACTCCCCACATTTTCAACAAGAACCAAGTATTGAAATTTGGGACTGCTTAGTACTTGTACTTTAAATAATTTTCATCAGTACTTATAACAATTTTTCCAGGTATATTGGCCTTGGAAATTGCTTTAAATTTTTTTTCCGCAATTTTTTAAATAAGTCTGGCTAATTATATATATTTTAATGTATAATATATTCAATATTTATAATAGACATTACCGATTTCTATTACGAAGAAGATCCAAAAAGAAAAGGAGAAACTTGACAATGAAGAGTTACCATTTCTACTATCAAAACTGATTAATAAGAGTTTAATATCTTGTATTTTCATTTTAGTTGACTTGGGCCGATACACTTTTTCGGTATGCTGAACTACCTGAATCATTGCTTCGGTAGGGAAGTTGTGACCGACTATTTCAATCTGGAGACTGTTCAAAAAAATGTGCATGCAATTCCTGCCATTGCAGTTTGGGTTGCGAGACGCCCAGCAGACGATTATGATAAATTTTATAGTTAATTTTAATATTTGTTGTAGGACTTATCGAATCGGAATAAATCGATTATTGATTAAATAATTTCTTATAAAATCAGATAAGTACTTAGGCTTGTAACGCACGATATACTTGTTCTAAAAACCGTTTTTATTTTTAAATTTAATAGATACTTTACTTTTCATTCACCTTAATTGGTAATTCTTAATATCATAAACTCATTACTTTCAAGCCGTGACAACAAAGGTAAATGAGTCAAGACGTTTTAAGTTTGCGGTGGTTCGGTCATTTACCCTATTTGGTATGTGTAGTGTTTGCCTCTACGAAACGTTATCGCCCAGAAGCAGACCCTGTCATGTGTCTAACTGAACTACTTTATAATACCTGGAACGAAATTTTGGTTCCTGACCGGTCAATATTAGACACAGAGAATTATATATACCCCCATAACTTTGTAATTCACAATAACAAATATTAATTAAGTGATCACCAGTTCAGTTATTTCTCTTGTGACCCAACCATAAAAGCGCTGAGACGAAGAAATCTTCATTTCATTTATATATCCATACCATTTTGGCGCCCAACGTGGGGCACTAAAGTAATATCGATTTTTCAACGAACAATGATGTTCGTAACGACTCATTCATATTAATCAATACCTTGGCCTAATTATTGAGCTCAGTTCGGCTCAGTACAAGACTCAACTGGTGGATTTTGGCAGTTATGTTTTTTAAAACCTTGCTAACGTTTAAAAATATCTAAAAATTTGCTAAGGCACTATTTCTGGTACAACTTTTGTAATAGTTTTCATTAATTTTATATTTTATTTCATTAAAATTCCTTACTGGGGCACCCTTATAAAAAATAAATACTCAGTCGAAGTCTACAGCTTCAACTATTTTTAGAAGGTTTAAACCTCCCAAGTGCTTATAGTGCTCATGTGTCTTTTTTCTGCTTCAGGATCTCAGCTATAGCTCTCCTCAGTGAAAATTATGTAGAGAGAATGTTTAGAATGCATTTAGATGTATCTAGAGGATATTTAAGTTAGCAACGGAAGACTACATTCAAGCTCGTTGAAGCAATCCAGGTGTTTTAGCCTCGGCTTTGGCAATGTTAGTAACTATGCGCAGATTTTTGCTGTTAAAAATTGATACTAACAAATATAAATAATTATTGAGCATAAATTTATTTATACGTGATAACACGTGGCGCCAAATGTCAAATCTTGCGTAAGAAAGTAGGGGGGTAGTTCCAATGGACTCCCTCGGCCATTTCAAAAAAATAAGCTAAAAAACTAGCTAATTGTATTACTATGACACACTGTATTGACGCCTAGCAATTTGCAATCTCAGCACAGCGGAAATCAGAAGAATGGCATCGTCAGCCTAAAGTACGCTACGGTTTGGTAAAATATTAACACTAAAGTCACTAGTCATATATATATATATATGTATATATATATATATATATATATATATATATATATATATATATATATATATATATATATATATATATATATATATATATATATATATATATATATATATATATATATATATATATATATATATATATATATATATATATATATATATATATATCAAGTACTTTCTTGGGATTAGGTTCGTGGATTGAAACAAAAAAACTTTAATTGATTTTCAAAATATTTATTTCTGCACATCTAAAAATTAAATACGGAAAATGTATATATGTAAGTTAAAAAATAAAAACAATTAGGTATAACGGCACGCATTAAAATTATTAAAACATTTAGTTAAAATAGTACAGTACATACCTTGAGAAAGATGTTATTTTGCCTCGCTTGGCGGTGTGGAGGTAAGTGATACACTGATTAAAGAATTCTATTGTTTTTTTTATATATATATATATATATATATCATTTAGTTTTTTTGATTATATTTACATCGTAGACACTATTGGTGGATACGGGTTGTTTTAAAAGTATTTGTGTGAGTCTGACAGTATACAGTATGTATTTATGATTGATGGAAATAGTTTAATAATGAATTAAATTAGACTGTGACATATTTGGCTGAGATTGTCAATGTCTTTCCGATCGTTTACTGTATTTTTTTCTTTTTT
The DNA here is from genome assembly GCA_030620095.1 of Kuschelorhynchus macadamiae. Classification (NCBI taxonomy): domain Eukaryota; kingdom Metazoa; phylum Arthropoda; class Insecta; order Coleoptera; family Curculionidae; genus Kuschelorhynchus; species Kuschelorhynchus macadamiae. Next base: position 915,500 of record JAUTXW010001903.1, on the reverse strand, counting down.
TATCTCGACCATTTCTTTGAATGTCAGTTTATGGTAATGTTGTTCTTTTGATAAGACCGTTGTACCCGAAAAATCAAATTCATGTTCCATATCTCTTTCGTGTTTATGTAGTGCTGTAGAAGCATTTTTTGTATATTTATGCCCATTTAGTCTATTTGATAGGTATTGTGTGATCATACCTATATATTTTTTGGGGCAGTTTAGGCAGGGAATGCTGTAAACTACCTTTGATTGTTTTTTAATTGGCGTCTGACTTTATATATATATATATATATATATATATATATATATATATATATATATATATATATATATATATATATATATATATATATATATATATATATATATATATATATATATATATATACGTCCAAGCCGTGTAGACAATATGCGCGAACAAACATAAAAAAATACATATAGAGTACTTGAATTGAGAACCTCCTCTTTTTTTAAAGTCGGTTGAAAAGGAAGTACACATTTGTGATACAAAATTGGGCGACAGTTTTGACGTTGGAACTAAATATAACCTTTTAGTAATAATAATAATAATAAACATGTTTATTATTCCAAATCACATTCATGGTTACAAGTTACAATAAATTATGCATATAAAATAGTAATTGGAATAATTGACACTAATCAGCTTCCTCCACAATGGAAGGTGTTGCCATAACCTATGTTTCAAAAAATATATAAAAAATATAGTTTGACGCAAATGGAAGGAAACGAATGACGTAATTTTCATTATGTTCCGCGTTATAAGCACTCCTTCGATAAAAGGAAGAATTTATAACAAGGGAAGTTCTAGGTGACTGGGTAAAACCAATTTACCGACTTTCGAATGGGTTAAAAATGATGGTTGAATAATATAGAAACTCCTCTTTTTTTGAGGTTCGTTAAAAATATTAACGCGCGATTCGGTGTTTTAAGTGGGAGCTCCATGGGTATGTGCCAAAACAAATTTAAGCACTACATTATATGAAGATAAAACGTTTTTTCAATAAATGCAGTCAACGCACCACGAGGTCTATATTTTTACAACCTTGCTTTCTCTTTCCTACTTTCCTGGTTTTAATTAATTCTGTTCTAGATGTACGTGTCCAAACTAACATGTTTTTTTTTAATTAAATGCCGTCATAAATTCCGGTACACGATTCGCGACTGTAAAAGGAAAAAATTGGCAAATATATCTATATAAAATGTTGATTTTTAGGAAAACATTAAGAAAACTAGGTTACCTAAAAAATCAGTTGACTAATAACACTTGTTGCTAGATTGGCCTTATAGATTGAGGATATTAGCCGTAAACATTCAAAAAATGTCATTACCAAAATTGTAAAGTTTAATGTTTGCTCTCGTCACAAAATATTAATATAACCATTTAGGGTTGCCCTAAAAATGGAACATTATAATTTTATTGGGAAAAAAGTCGTATATGGGGAAGGATATCAAGGATATTGTAAATAGAAATAACTTAATAATACTATTAAATGGTAATTAAGCCACCAAAATAAATCAAGTTATTAATAGTCCAGTGAAACTGTCGAAAAAACTCTATTTCCTTTTACTCCGAACTTCCCTGGTTATGACGTTTTTCCATTTGTTAGGAATAGTGAAGTGTGGCCCAATTTAGTTCAGTACACAGTCACAGTATATATGAGTTACATATATTGTCTTTTCAAACATTTTTATTGGGCGCCATTTTGTTCCATTATATTGGATTCCTACCAATATTTTACCAGTTTCTTTCTATCTATGCCACACTTGACTTTAAGGCACAATTTAAAAAAATCAATATGTAATTTCTACATTGACACATATCGCCCTTTTGTTACGTCACGTTGAATTCGTACCAGTGTATCCCATTTTTACATTTAATTTAAATTAAATATTTTTTATGTCGATTTTTAAAAAAAATATTTGGTCGCCATTTTGTTTCGCTATCTTAAATTCGGATCACAACTTTACCAATTTATGTCTATATCACACTTCTTACACAAAAACTGATATTAGTTCAATAAATAATATTTTCAGGCTGATTTTTTAAGTATTTTATTAGTCGCTATTTTGTTTTGTTATCTTGGATTCATATCAAAATGTTACCAGTTCATTTCTATGTAACACTTGATTTTCGTGTAAAATTTGAGGTGGTAAATTGGATAGTTAGTTTTTTTAGTAATAATATTTTTAACTTTCTAAATGGTTTTCGATAACGACCCTCTTGTTGTTATGATAGAGTGATGTATTATTTGGGGTTAGGATCTATTAAAAAAAAACAAAAGTTTTTTAAATTGTCGACGTTTCGCAACTTTGTTGCATCCTCAGGACTATTATATAGATTCTATATCCTACATGAAACCCATATTATCAGGCTTTACCTACTCCGTTGGTCCGCAGATATTTTTCAGATATTAAGTTAGAGTGGTGTAATATTTAGAGTTAAGATCCAGTAAATAAAACAAAATGCCCTTTTTAAATTGTCGACGTTTCGCAACTCTATTGTTACTTCCTTAAGACACATATATACATTCTATATGCCGCATGAATTCCATATGATCAGTCGTTAGCTACTCCGTTGGTCCGCAGATACTTCCTAACCCCAAATAATACACCACTCAACATAACAACGAGATGATCGTTCACGAAAACCATTTAGAAACTTAATATCTGAAAATATATGTGGGCCAACAGAATAGGTAAAGTCTGGAAATATGGGTTTCATGCAGGTTGTATATGTATCCTGAGAATGTAACAATAAAGTTGCGAAACGTCGACAATTTAAAAAAGAACTGGTTTTTTACACCACTCTAACATAAAAGAGGAACATTAACGAAAAGCATTTAAAACTTAATATCTAAGAAATATTTGCGTACCAACGAAGTAGGTAAAGACTCATAACATGGGTTTCATGCAGGATATAGAATTTATGTGTTCTAGGATACAACAATAAAATTTGGAAATTAATTATTTAATATATTATTATAATAATTTAAGAAAATACTTTTGTTTTTTTTACTGAATCCTAACCCCAAATAATACGCCACTCTAACATAACAGCAAGGGAATCTTTAACGAAAACCATTTACAAAACTTAATATCTGGGAAATATCTTCGGACCAACGGAGTAGGCAAAGACTGATAATATGGTTTCGCAAATATTTTTCTTGAACCTTCAAATATATATTGTAATTTATTGTAATTAGGTACTTCTTTTCTTGGGATGCGTGTTCATAAAATTAAGACGATTTTTTAATTATCACTGGCCGACAAGATTTTTCTAACACAGGCCAGCTCATTATTTTCACAATGGAAATACCCTCCCAATAATAAAAAAAATATTCGGAAAGCCCTAATACGTACCATATTTTATTAGCCTAATTAGAACCTTTTATATTGGCAGATAAATAATTTTATTGTGGGGCAGCTAAATTGGGTTCATTTTACAACGGAAAAATTACCTAGACTGGGTTGTTTACAACATTAGACATAAAATAAACGTTAAACATCACTCTTTTGTTGAGTTTCGAATTGAGTGGTTCTCTGTGTATCGACAAGCAAGTGTATGTGAAGACAAGAATGTCGAGCCAAACGCGCCGAAGTTGCAAAATTTCTCCTGACAAATTTTGTTATATTTGTGGAGAATTTCTGGTGAAATCACAAGCCAGGCCATTTTCCGAAAATGTAAAAAAAGCCTACTTTAAATATTTTGGTGTGCTAATTGGGGCTCCCCATGTGTGCTGTGTTAGTTGTTGTGTATCATTGGTGCAGTGGATGAAGGGAGAGAGAAAAAGTATGCCTTTTGCAGTTCCAATGGTATGGCGAGAACCCACCAATCACTCTGACGCTTGTTATTTTTGCCTGACAAAGACTGAAAGTTATTCCAAAAAGGGAAAGCACGATATAGAATATCCAAATTTGCAATCTGCCATACAACCTGTTCCTCATAATGCAAATTTGCCAGTGCCGATTGCGCCTTTAAATAGGCAAGCTATTGATTTGGGAGATAATGGAGATAACGTAGCGTCAGGCAGCTCAGAAGAACAGTGCACCGATCCCACTTTTACCACAGGTCCCAGTTCCGGGGAGCCACATTTTATTGTTCAAAGTAAATTAAATGATTTAGTACGTGATTTGGGGTTATCCAAGCAATAGTCTGAACTTCTGGGTTCCCGTCTTAAGGAATGGAACTATTGGCCAAAGAAACAAAAATTTCGAATTTCAGAAAAAAAATGCTATGTTTTCTGAATTCTACAGTATGAAAAATTCGTTGTGCGCGTGTACTGATATAGACAGTTTAATGCAGGAACTTGTTATTGAACATTCTCCCCGTGAGTGGCGCTTATTCACAGACTCACCTAAATATAGCTACTTTGCCCATTCAGTTGCAATGAAAGAAAATTATGAAAATATGCGCACGATTTTGGATAAAATAAACTACAATAGTATAAATGGCAGATATGTGGGGACTTAAAAGTTATAGAGCTTTTAGTGGGACTTCAGGGAGGATTTACAAAATATTGCTATTTTCTTTGTGACAGTCGTGCAATAAATCAGCATTATGTAACAAAAATTTGGCCAGAAAGAAGCGAATTTCAACCGGGATCTCATAATGTTAAATTTATACCTCTTGTTGATCCCAAAAATGTCCTTTTACTTCCTCTTCACATTAAACTTGGGCTGATGAAAAACTTTGTGAAGGCCTTGAATAAAGATGGTGATGGATTTAAATATCTAAGACAAGTCTTTCCAAAGTTAAAGGATGCCAAATTAAAATAAAGCATTTTTATTGGGCCACAAATCAGAAAATTGCTTGACGATGTCAATTTTACGGAAAAGCTTTCCAGCCAGGAACTCAGAGCATGGAATTCATTTGTTAATGTAGTAAGAGGATTTTTAGGCAACAACATGGATGAAAATTATGAACAATTAGTTAATGAACTCTTAGATGCCTATAAAGCGCTTGGTGCCAGAATGTCATTAGAAATTCACTTCCTCCATTCCCATCTGTCATTTTTTCCTAAAAATTTGGGAGCTGTTAGTGACGAGCAGTAGTTTCACCAAGATATCAGAACAATGGAAATTCGGTACCAAGGACGATAGGATCCAGCCATGATGGGTGACTACTGTTGGTTTTTGAAGAGAGAAGATAGGACACCTCATAAACGGAAAAAATAAAGTTTAATTAGTATTTTAAGTTAATATTTTTCTCGTTTTATCATTTAGATATTCTATTAGATTATGCTATTCTGATTTGTGTTACAACAAAAAAAATTTTTTTGTCGGCCAGTGTTATTTATCATCTTTAATTCAATTTGACGTTCGACAGGTAGTTCCATGTCTTTTTCAAAAATGTTTTTATTTTTTTTCCATGAGACGTAAATTAGAAGGTCAATATTACCAAATAACATTTAAGTAAAATAAAATACACATAGCACATTGTCATTTTGTCAAACAAATACATACACAGAACATTTATTGGAGATTCAGAAGTACCTTGTTAATGTTTGTTTGTGTTTTCTTAAACCATAAATATTATTCGATAATGCTTGTTCCTTGGGTATAGGTTTTTTCCAGTGAAATGAAACTACGCTATCTTCTTGATGTTTCGCACGTTCTAGCAGGTTTTGTCAAAAGTTTGTGTAATTATTTTTCGTGGCAACCTCGGAAATTGTTATTACATTATGCATATATATGTTTATGTTTATACTTCTGTGCTCCCTGGGCGACCATTATTAATTATTACTAAAAAACAATTTATCCAGTTTACCTCAAATTCTGAACAAAAATCAAGTGTTACATAGGAACGAACTGGTAACACTTTGGATAGCAAAGCAAAATGACGGCCTAATAAGGTGTGTAAAGAATCAGCCTGAAAAAAACATTTATTAGATTAATTTCAAATTTTGTGCAATCACTGAATGGGAAATAGAGATAAACTCGTAAAGTTGTAGTATCAATTTAAGATGGCCAATGGCGACCAATAAAAATGTTTAAAATATCTTCTGATTCAAGTGACTTTAAATTTTGTCGAAGAGTTAAATGTGATATAGGGTACGAATTAAACATGACGGAACAAAATGTCCAAAAATCAAGTGTGGCATAAGTAGAAACTGGTAAAATATTGGTAGGAATCCAATATGGTGGAACAAAATGGTGCCCAATATAAATGTTTGAACAGACAGAATACTCGTATATCAAACTAAATTAGGTCACACTTCACTATTCTTAATGGAAGGAAATATTTATTTATTAAGAGTTTTTCACTAAATGTTCACGCTTGTGCCTAGTAGCTATAGCCGCTTATAGCATAAAAGTTTATAAGCTTAAAGGTCGCATTTCCCTTAGTTTTTTTATCACTAAATAAATTAACAGATAACTGAACATGCTACAATACTCTGTTATGAAGTTATAATTCTTAATTAAAATCCCATTGAGAAGATAGCAGGTAGATAGATAGAGATACGAAAGAATAGCTTGCATTAACCTATTACTTAGGCCTCTAAAGTGGGCCTTGTATCTCTCTCTTCGATTTGTATCTATCGACCAAGCCAACAGCACTGATGTAGTTCAACACTGTGGCGGCTGAGCATGCTCCGATTGTGGCCATTTCTGGTCAACTTTTCCCCATAATGGATTCTTTGGTATTTACGAGAGCTGGAGAGTAGCAATAAACGTGTTCAGCAGTTTCGTCGTCCTCGTTGCACCCCTATAAGTTCCAGGAGGACGCCCAGGGTGTGAAGGTGTTTGTTTAGCTTACAGTGTCCTGTTTGCATTTCTACCAACTTTCTGAGATTACCTCGAAAAAGCCCTCTCCGACCGGCCTCAGGACCGCGTATAACGACACCTGAGTGTCTAAACTCTTGTCTCAAACATCTCTCTCTTGGAACCTTTCCTGACTGCTTATTTATCTTAAAATGAATTGCCTTAAAGAACAGCGACGAGCCATTGAGAAATCAATAGTTTATATAATAGAAACAGGGGCGTGCGGTGAAATTTTAAGAAAGGGAAGCAATTTTTATAAACTTTCCTATTTGTAATTTAATTCGATTCTTCGATCAATTTTTGCATATTCGTCAATGACGTCATCATAAAAACGTCGATGCTCCGACATATTTTGGAGAAGTTTATTTTCAATGGACAACAGCGATGTATGCGAAAGTCTCTCCTGTCCCGTTGAATTTCTCACGAAATTTTGTATACGTTTAAGTGTTGAAAAATTGCGTTCTACTGATGAACTTTTGGCAGGTATTGTTAATAATAATTCACACAATTTCGACACTTCGGTGTAGGCATCTTCCAGCTCCTTGTCTTTTAAAAATTGCATTAGTTCCTTAGCGTTATTTTTTGCGCTAATGTAATCATTTTCGTAAATCACTTTTAGTTCAGATCGCAGTAACACTCGGTCGAAGAACTGGCCATAATGAACAAGAAGAGATTTAAACGCATCTTCTGGAAAAGTTTTTCCTTTAAATGCATCAAAAGTGCAGAGCTCGAGGAATGTAAAATCATTTAAAACGTTAAATCTATAGTTTATTTGTTGCTGAATTTGATCGATTATTTCATAAAAGAGGCGTCTGTATGATGTTTGAACATCTCCCACCTTATCTGTTCGAAGACGCTTGGCTTGTGTCTCTACATTTAACGTCATCGTTTTCTCCCAAAATAGGTCAAAGTCATCCCTTTTTTGGCTTAACAAGGACTTAAAATCATTTACTTTTTCTAGGCAAAAACCAATATCATTTGTTTTAGTTTGTAAAATATTAAAAACATTGTTCGAGAATGGAAATATTTCTGAAAATATGTTCAACAAATAATTAAAATTAAAATCTCGTTTCAAACAGTCCAAAACCCCCCTCGAACTATTTATTGCTTCTGAGTCCCACGTTTCATTATTTTCTGTTATATTCTCAAATAGTTCAATCAGTGATTCACGATTTTCAGATACTGTTAACACAAATCTTCCATTATAGTTCCACCTAGTAGGAGAGCTACTGTGGGCAATCGTTTGTAGACAATGGAGTCCAAAGCTTGTGTATGTCTTGTTGGAAAAAAAAGCAGCTATGCCACTTAAAGTAACGAAAAATACTTTACACTCTTTAATGTAATTGATAGACTGGCATAAAACTAAATTTAATTTATGAGCAAAACAATGGACAAACACAGCACTTGGAAAAGTTTTTCGAACTTTACCTTGCAGACTCCCTAATTGTCCTGCATCATTGCTGCAGCTCCATCATAGCTTTGAGAACTAATTTTTTCTCTCTATTAATCTCTTGAGTAACGTTATAAACTTCGGTATATTCTTAAAACTTAAAAATCGCTCTTGAATACTTCCGTCTGTTTTAACGTACCGTATTACTATAGATAATTGGCTAAAATTAGTGATATCAGTTGTTTCGTCCAGAACAATAGCAATGAACCGCGCCTCGCCAATCTCCTGCTCAATTCTTTTTAGAATAATGGTTGCAACAGCGGAAATTAAATCACTCTGGATTCGATTCGACGTTCCGCGAAAAACGCTAGACTGCTCTAAATGATTTTTTAAGCAATCATCATATTTAGCCATTAAACTAAGTAAATCTTGAAAATTTCCTCTATTTGAAGAAACCCTTGTTTCGTCATGACCTCTAAATCCCAATTCGTGCTGTCCGAGAAAACAAACAACATCGATAAGTCTTCTTAATATTTGCCTATTTTTATCGAGTAGTTCATTGTGTTGGCGGTGACTAATTTCCAACTGTTTATTAAGGGCGTGTTCAATTGTGTGTCTTTTTACAGCTTTATGGAATTTGTTTAAATCGGTAACACCAGTTTTATTCCAGAGACCTTCTTCATTTTCAAAAAGTAAACATAGTCAACAAAATAATTTACTTACATTTTCACACCCTGTTAGCCATTTAAATTGTTCGTATTGTTTTTCCGGATAAAAATGTCTAACACAGTTTTTCATTTTCGTGGTTAAATTTTTCATAGGCATTTTTGCCCTTCCTTTAAAAATTATTTGAAGCTTATCAGCGAAGTTTAATGTTGAAAATCCCTTTATTATTAAGACACACACCACACATTCACACACGCTTCTTACTAAATTCTCCAACATTTTCAACGTTAGTACCGACAGCCGAAGTTGACGGTATTTGCATATCCACGTCCGTATTATTGTCTTCTATATCGCACCATGCAAGACGCGACGTACGTATCACACAACACACGGATAGCCGTTCAAACAAAGAATCTACTCCAACGATAGCTTCGCCCCCACTTAAAGCACACGACTGAAATGCAAAAATTACAAACAGCCGGTGGAAAGTTCAATAACCTCTGGCTCGATTCACAGGAAATCAAGCATACAGGACTTGGCTGCAGAGAAGCTAGCGGCCCGCATAGGTTCTATTCGATTTTTTATTGTGGCCGGTCAGAGTCAAGGCCGCATTTATTATGGGCTTGATAATTAAGATAATATTTTAGCATTTTTCATATAAACTAAATTAATGGTCTCCTATTACAAAAATTACATCTTAGAAGATGTTTTGTAATTTTTTTTGGGGAAACACTGCTTCCCTTGCTTCCATGGACTGCACGCCCCTGAATTGAAGGTATTATTTTCTTAGATCGTTTGTTATGTTTGTAAATATATTGTGTAATTTTGTTAGTCTTAATTTTACACTGAAGGCGGCATATAGGTCTCGGAAATAAAAAAACGGTAAATTGACTTTGCACAGAACTTTGTTCTGAATAATTCCTCCCGACGAGGAAAATAAAGGAAGAATAAAAGAAAGGCAGGTTTCATTCACCTTTCTGCATTAACTCTTATACACCTATACATTATATTGCATAGTTAAAAAAAAAAGGAACTAAATTTTACCTTAAAAGATAAATCTTATTTATATAGGCGCGAAAAGTCAAAATTTCTAGACTATTCAGCGATTGAAATAGCTTCTAGGATTAAAAAAAACCATGACGCCCAAATGTGAAGTTTGAATTTGAAGGAATTTTGATAATGTTGTTTAGCACACTTCAGGGAGCATATATGACAATTTTTAGATCAACAGTATCTTTGTCTTGTGGATATCTAAATCCACTGGCCTATATATGCATTAGGCAAAAATATACACACATATTTAATTTTTATTTTATTAGGTACTTCCTGTTCACACGTTACCCCATACCAGTAAAATATACAAGTCATTGAAGTTGATAACACCTATTCTATTTAAATTATCTATTACGCAAGTTAAAATTCGTAATTTGTTATTTTTCGGTTACCGATTTTGATCGGCATAAAATTTGAGAGATGTTAGTTTACCGCAAGGCTAGCTTGTTTGTTTTTAATAACTACTAATATATTTTTTTGATATTCCTCTTCTACATTTAATGATTACTGGATAATTATGAAATAATTAAATGGAAGGTAAAGTTATATATATATATATATATATATATATATATATATATATATATATATATATATATATATATATACTGACGAACAAGGCAAAATTATATTTTATCAAGTTTTCACAGCTACCATGAGAAATTAAGCTTCACTATTGAAGTTGAACAAATTAATCAAATACTTAAGCTTCGTTGATAAGACCCTCCACCATAGAGATAATTCAAACTCAGTGGTATACAAAACCAACCTGGTCAGATAGATATTAAAATTATTTCTCACAGCATGCTTTGTCCCAAAAAAATCAGTAGTAATCGGTTTAGCTGACAGAGCTGTTCAATTATTCGATCAAAACTACCGAAAAAAATGCCATAAAAAAAACGAAAAATATTCTAACGCAAAACAGCTACCCAGAAAAATTAATTAACTCAATTTTTAATTCTAGGATTCAAAATTATAATAACAACACACATAACATGACGGTACGAAATAATGACTAAAACAAAAACACGAAAACAAACGAACATTATTTGACTCTTCCCTATATCACAGGTTGGTTTAAGAATTTGCAATTCTTTTTTAAAAAGCAAAAAATTTCGATCAGTCATAAAACAAACAATTTCCTTCTAACTAACTATAGTAAACTTAAAGCAAAAACCCCGAAAAATAAAAAATCACACACAATTTATGAAATCCCTTGTACAGGGTTTTCCCGTATATTTTTCCACCCACCTAGAGAATTTATTTGAATAGATACAGAAATGTCGTAAATACAAAAGTTATTGGGTTTTTTATGAAGGTTTAGAATATTATATTATTAGTGCGAAAATATTATTGGAAATGTCAAATTTTGACAGGTTGCCAGTTTTTTTTAATGAAACACCCTGTATATTAAATCATATTCTTTTCTTTTTTATTTCAAATATATATACTTTTAATATATTCTGTCAATTAGTTTTAGATGTATAAGCATTTAAACATTAAAGAAATGGTAAGGTAATTTGCGCTAAAACATAGTGAGCCATGGTCAAGACAATTGAACATGAATTGATAATGAACGACGCCTTTTTGACGTTTACCGGTCAGAATCTATTTACAAGCATTTTTAATATCTAATACGTTGGGCGATGAGTTATTCGGAAGAAGAGAAACTCGACATGATAGAATTATTTTATTTACATGGTAAAAATGCATCAATAGCTCCTAACGAATATCATAGACGGTTTCCAGGTAGACCAACATCGATTCGTAGGCGTAGCATAATATTAAACATCGTTAAACAATTGAATGAAACAAAAACACTTAAGCGAAAACTCAGAATAGTGAAAGAAACAATACCATAAAAAATCAATAATATAAAGTAGGTAAATAATATTATTAGCTTAAAGAATTAAGTTTTGGTTTTCTATATAGCCTCCTTGGTTTATAATGCATTTCTGAATATTTCTTCTAAATTTTCTGTGTATGGATGCGTAGATAAAGCTTGGATGGTTCTTGGCCTATTGTAGTATATCTTGTTTTTCAGATAACTCCACAAAAATATGTCCAATGGAGAGAGATCGGAACTGTTTGCTGGCCATCTTAATGGTCCATGTCTTCCAATCCGAAACGGATACCTGTCATTTAAAAAATTGGTGACCGGCTGGACATTATGAAGAGGGGCACCATCTTGTTGCCATATCAAATTAAGATATTTATTAATCGGTAGTTGTTCTAAATGCCCCTCGATTTAGTTTTCTAATAACTCCTGATACCTTTGTCCGGTTAAATTCCCATTTAAAAATATAGGTCCAATAACATGATTGTTAATAAGGCCATACCAAACACGTAGGGATCTTCTTCCCTGAATTTTGACCGCCTGAAGAGCTTGCGGGTTTTCTTTTGACCAAAAATGCTTATTTTTCCGGTTAAACATGCCTCCAGTGGTAAATGTTGCCTCGTCAGTGAAAATTATGTTTGACAGATTTAGTTGGTTCATCATAACACGACTTTCTATTTCTTGGCAGAAGTGTAATCGGTCTATTTAATTATGATCGGTTAATTCTTGAGTAGGTAAAAACTTATATGGCTTATATTGATAATGTTATAGAACTGAGTGGATTTTATGCCATGATTTGTTAAAAACAGGGGCTGCATCGGTAATTGCGCACTCAGGATTTTCTAAAACAAGAATAAATAAGATAAATAAATTATTTTAATACAAAAGTTTCAAAATTACCTTCAAAATATAATGAAATTATTAAATCTTCTTCAGCGCTTCTTTCCACTATTCTAACTTTTCGCTTAAGTGTTTTTCTTTCATTCAATTGGTAAGTGATGTTTGATATTGTCCTACAAGTCGGTGTTGGTCTATCTGGAAACCGTCTATGATATTCGTTACGAGCTATCGATGCATTTTTACCATGTAAATACTCAAAATTTGTAATTTGACATGAAATGATTTCTGCCTTAGGTAAATAATAAAAAAAATTGTGTATTTCCTCTTTGTAGTTAATAACATCAAATTTCAAATAATGTTAGTCCATGATTCTTACCACTTGTTCATATTTTTATTCATTTTTTAGTTTATACAAGATCATAGATAAAAGCTAAAAATTAGCCGAAAAGTTTGAATTAAAAAAAAAACACGAAAAAAAAATAAAAGATATGAAATAATTTTGTTTTATTCCTTGTATGAACCTCATTCCAAGAAATTTGTTTTTCAGAAAAATTTATATAAAAAAAGGTTCAAGAAACATTACACAAAAAAAAAAAAAAAATATATATATATATATATATATATATATATATATATATATAGGGTTAGTAAACAGAACCGGAACGCGTAAATATGTTCAAAACCGCTAGTTGTGCTTACAAAATTTAGCATTTGGGAGATTCTAGACATGCGGAATTAAAAAGCAATGGGGATGCAACAATAAAGTTGCGAAACATCGACAATTTAAAAAAAAGACTTTTACTAGATCCCAACCCCAAATAATACACCACTCTAACAATTTTTTTTAACATTGTTCCGCCACATTGGATTTGTATCAAAATATTACCAAGTCATCCCCATACGACCTTTAATTTTTTATCAAAATTTTGAATCAATCGGGTAAGTAGTATTTGAGCTATGTCGCGAACTTAGAGACAGAAAGACACACAGACAGACGGACCGACTGAATTGATAAAACGTGTTTTTTGGCATCTAGGAGCGCTAAAACGTGAAGATATGTAAAACCTAAGAGGGTAATTTTTTCTCGATTTTAAAAGTTTTATTTGGCCGCCATTTTGTTCTGCCATCTACAATTTTACTAGTTGAACCCTATACCACAATATACCACAATTAGCTTTGACACATAATTTGAAATCACACCATTAAGAATTTTTTTCAGGGTGAATTTTTAAATAATTTATTAAGCCGCCATTTTATTCCGCCATCTTGGATTCCAAACTGTTACCAGTTGATTCCAACATAATACTTATTATACACTTATATATATATATATATATATATATATATATATATATATATATATATATATATATATATATATATATATATATATATATATATATATATATATATATATATATATATATATATATATATGTAGAATAGCAGGAATGCATAATTTCTGCAGGTGCAAAACGGCCTACAAAGAGAATTGCTTTCGATTATGTCACAGGGTACCCTCCTGCGATCATGATTTCTGGGCCTTTACCCTCATCAGGCAGGCTTGTACCCAAGGTGATAAAGGTGTGTGAAAGCGCACTTTCATTGATTTTAGTATCTATATATATATATATATATATATTTACACTTATATATATATATATATATATATATATATATATATATATATATATATATATATATATATATATATATATATATATATATATATATATATATATATATATATATATATATATATATATATATATATATATATATATATATATATATATATATATATATATATATGGGGGCAGATACCACGGTAGCAGATGGCACCTTGGCCCTGGAAACAAACATAGCGTCATGTTTTGGTCGATTCTCGACAAAATGGTGAAGGAGTAATCCTTACCGTTACTGGTTTCGTTTTGTATAACTTTTTACGACCAAGAACCGCACAGAAATTGAAATTTCTGTTTCTCTTTTATTTTTGCACAGATGTGTCGTCTTGTGCTCCAAAGTAGGTCGCTTCTAAAGCGATTTAGTTGCACCATAGTACCTACAGATGGCGCCACTGGTTGCCTATTTCCCTCGTCGACTTTCAAAGTCGAATGACATGACACCTTGTTTGTTTCAGGGTTTGGGTATTTCGGCTTTAATACCGATAGCCCTCAAGGAAACTGCCTGATGAGCCTTGCCGGGGCAGATACCACGGTAGCAGATGGCACCTTGGCCCTGGAAACAAACATAGCGTCATGTTTTGGTCGATTCTCGACAAAATGGTGAAGGAGTAATCCTTACCGTTACTGGTTTCGTTTTATATATATATATATATATATATATATATATATATATATATATATATATATATATATATATATATATATATATATATATATATATATATATGTATATATATATGTATGTAAATATATATGTTAAGGGTGGGAAGTCAAGCAGCGTTGATGTCGTGATGCAGATTTAAATTAATGAGACACGTCTGCCTGTAAAGGATTGTGTAAGATTGCTCGTATTACTCATTGATTGTGGACTGACTTTTGAAACCCATATCACAAATCTGATCCAGAAATCATTTATGAATTTGAAACTGCTATACAGTAACCGTGAGTTGTTCAGTAGAAAACTAAAAGTCTTATTATCAGAGGCTCTTGTGTTATGCTTTCCTAATTATTGTGATCATGTGTATGGCCCCTTTTTCAAAATTAAAATAAAAATCGCATACAAAAAATCCAGAACTCCTGCTTCCTTTTTTAATCGTCCCCAGCGACGACTCAGCTCGGTTGACTGAACATGGAGAATCGCAGAAAGCTGCATTACGCCAGCTTCGGAAATAGTAGAAATTGGAACCCCAGCCTACTTAAGATCAAGACTTCAGAAATGTGATACTCGATGTTCCTCGTTGATGAGTGTAATTAAACACATGACTTACTCATGACTTATCATGACACTTGACATGATTTATTCATAATTTCCGTTGTCCTGATAAGTCTGATGAATGATAAGAGTTTCAAGATTAAATATAGTACCTAAAAAACATTTATTTATAGGTACCTAAAAAACAACTATTCAAATTCTCCAATTATAAATATGTATGGTTTTAAAGTGTTGTCAATGTTTTAAATAGTTTTCCTTGTTTGAGATAAATGGCTGAATTTTGGAATACAGGTTGATTTTATGATTTAGAGTTTCGATAAGAAGGGATTTTCCAAAACTCAAATTCCAAGAGGGTAAAACCACCCCTTGAATATTACAATATTTTTTATTTCAAAAATGGTCAGTTTTTCGGAAAAACGCTTGAACACGTGTTTTTTAATTTATTTTTTTACATATTTTAAGATTTTTAAAAAATTCATACAGGGTGTTCAAAGGGGTGACATCACCACTTAAATAATACAATATTTGTTTGTTTAAAAACCGGTCAGTTCTTCGAAAAAACGCTTGAACACGTGTTTTTTCATTTATTTTTTACATATTTTAGAATTTTTAAAAAATTCTTACAATGTGCCCCAAGGGATTAAACCATCCCTTAAATATTATAATATATTTTATTTAAAAAACCGTTAGTTATTCGGAAAATGCTTAAACACATTTTATATTTTATTTTTTTACATATTTTAAATTTTTTTAGAAACCGAAACAGGGTATCCTAGGGGCTGAAACCAACCCTTTAATATAAGAATTTTTATTTAAAAAACAATTACTTATTCGGAAAAACACTTGAACACGTGATTTTTATTTTATTTTATTTTATTACATATGTTAAGATTTTTTTATGAATTCATACAGTTTTTGAAAAAATCGGTTCATTGATTAATTTTTGCGACCTTTTTGAAACCGTTTGCCGTAGACAGCTGAGCTTGTGCAAACAGCTTGAACTCATTTTCCAAGGGATGTGAAACTACCCCTTAAATATGTATAGTGGACTCGAAAGTTGTCAAAATAAAACCGCTTCGTGGTTTAAAGAACGAGCTAAATCGTCTCATTTGAGTACCTCTTTATAAACCACGTTTGTTGCTCCATTTTCCGGCTGTAAAATAGCCAAGTTACTACGCGAACTTATCTAGAGCATGCGACATAGGGTTGACCATGGGACAAACAATCGTAGCGCAAGTCTATTCCAGCTCTACTTGAAGATTGCCGTTGAGCTTTGTTAATTGTCTTGGCGAAGCATAGCTATAAAGGAGACTGTTCACGTTTGAACTGAAAAGGATAGTCTGACGGAATTAAAGGGATACGATATGGTATAAAAACTGTTTCTCCCAGACCAGGGTCAGGAATAATAATAGACTGTATTACATTGTTTTGTAATGTTTTAACCTGTAGCCGAGTTCCATTACACAATTTTGGTGGTTTTAAATTTGGAATAAGCAACACTGGTGCCCCCACTTTTAAAGTTAACTCATGAGGAAGGATTTAGAGAGTGTAGAAATTCGACAGGATAATTAGCCGCATTTTCTTGGTCTATAACTATATCTATTGCGTAGTATGTTAATTGTGGAGCACTAATTTTTTCTAATAAATCCTATATTTATTTCATTTGCTGTGCTATTTTTTGAGTTAATATAGCTCGTTCTTTAAACCATATATATATATATATATATATATATATATATATATATATATATATATATAAATAATATAAATAATATATATATATATATATATTATATAAATAATATAAATATATATATATATATATATATATATATAAACTAATTTTTATTTGCTATTTATTAAACATATTGAAAAGGAAGTAACAAACTAAAAAATTCTAAAATAATAATTTACAAAATGAACTTTATATGACATTTTATTTATTCGCCATTTTGATTTCATGTCGATGGCCAAAGTGTTTAGTTTATCAGGGTACCCTGATTATATCACCTTTAAAAAGAGCCTAGAAAAAAAAACATGAATCTTGAGAGAGAGAAAGCAGAAAAC
This sequence comes from Kuschelorhynchus macadamiae, assembly GCA_030620095.1. Taxonomy (NCBI): domain Eukaryota; kingdom Metazoa; phylum Arthropoda; class Insecta; order Coleoptera; family Curculionidae; genus Kuschelorhynchus; species Kuschelorhynchus macadamiae. The sequence continues at coordinate 897,984 of JAUTXW010001903.1, read as the reverse complement.
TGAACCTGCATTTGGGCTAAAAATGAAAAATACGATTGTATTTTTGTCGTTTATCTCACTAGAACTAAATATTACTTGCTTGAATAGTTTTAAGTACAAAAAAATCCATACTAACTATTTTTTCGCGATGAACTGCAATGAAAAATATTTTTAAACATTTTTGATATAGATTCGTATCTCCCAAACAAACACTTAAATTCATTTTATCTGTAATGCTAAACTGATAGCAATAATCATAAATAAAATATTAACCGGTAACCGGAGGTTAGTGAATATCCGTGCTTGGTTGAGGTTATAATCAAAATGTAAGTATTTCCGTTCTTCATTAATGACTAGCGTAAATAGTATTTTTTTTTAATTTCAGTATTTCAATTGTTGCTAAGATGTTTTTGAGAATTTGTTCAACCAATGAACATATTGAAAAAAAAAACAATTTTTTTTAATTTTTTACACACATAATTTTTTATTTCCAACAAACAGTGGGAGACGACATTAATAATAATTTGTGCTACATTTATAGCACTCCCAATCTCACAAAATTCATTTGAAGCATATATTTTCTCTATAGCTAAAGCATCTAAAAATATATAATGTTTAACAGAATTTAAACTTTTGGCTAACACATCGGTTGACATATCAGCTGTATGTATTTAACTTTTACGAAATTTTCAGATTGCATCTCGTATAACATGATGATGCACGTCTATATGCGTCGATCTTTTATCATACATGGGATTTAGACAAGTTCAGTGCGCTCTGGCTATCGTTAAATAATGTTATACAATCAGATTCTGCTAAGAACAACAGTTCTATAGGCGTATATATATATATATATATATATATATATATATGTACATATATAATATATATATATATATATATATATATATATATATATATATATATATATATATATATATATATATATATATATATATATATATATATATATATATATATATATATATATATATATATATATATATATATATATATATATATATATATGTACATATATATATATAATATATATATATATATATATATATATATATATACATATATATATATATTTTGGGGCAATTGTAGTTTAAATGGTGAGAATGAAATTAAAAGAAATTCATTATTTTACTAAATGTTTCGACAATTCAGGTTCGTCTTCATCAGTAGTTTTTCCATTACAACACAATATTTTTTAGTTTTTGTAGTTTTAAAAACACAGAACACTTCAAACAAGAACATTTAAAAATAATGGATGTTACGTCAACTTTTTAAAATAGAAGCATGTATATACATACATTCAATGCTATGTCGACACGAATTGTTTTCAAAAAAAATTTCAAAACTTGAGCATCCCTTCTATAAATGCGCTTTGTGGTGTTATGAAATAAAAGAACACCATAAAATCTAAGTGTAAATCAGAGAACAAATTTTCTAACTTGCTCTTAGTTGACAAAAGAGTTGCAAAAAATTACATGCTGCAAAAATGGCGCATTTTCAGTACAAAAGGCTAATTCAATTAAAGGTAAATTTATTTACCATTAAAAAAAAACGTTGCTTCACCTGACATTTTTTGACAAAAGTGTCAGATTATTATTAATTTTTTAAGTGATTCAAAAATGTTTACCCAAAGATAAAAGGTGCAGTCCGTTTTGTTCTACACTAATACTAATTCATTTACATTAATAAGAAGAAGAACAATTTTTGAAAGAAATCCTCCTACTCGAAAACCAATCCTAAGGTGGGTAAGAAAATTTTCAGAAACTGGGACAATGGAAAGGAAAAAAGACAAAACAGAGATTTTGAAAACAATATTTTAAATGACATTTTATGGGTGGTAATAAAATATCTGTTAGAAAAATCGCCCAAGTCTTAAACATGTCAAAGAATAAAGAATATAATCTTTTAAAAGTAATTATACGGCGTATAAGATACAAACTTATCAAAAAAGTGAAAATCATGCTATTGAAAAGAGATATATCATGTGTGAGACATTATTAGATCTGTTTAGAAATGCAATTCTAATAATATCAGAAGAAGCAACATTTCAGCTAAGTGGAAGAGTAAACAAACATAACTGCAGGATTGTGGTTGTTGGGTGACGAAAATCCTAGAGCTTACAACGAGTTTGAAAGAGATGCATCTAAGTTAGATGTATGGTGTGGTGCGTCAAAAACAAAAATCTGTGGACTCTTCTTTTTCAAAGAGAAATTGTAACTGGAAACAATTATACAGGTATGTTAGAATTTTTTTTGTACCCTCAACTGAAACAAGAATGAATACTGCATGATGTATACTACAAGATAGTGCCCCACCTCACTTTTCTGTAATAGCAAGGAATTCAGTAAACACAACTTTTGGAAAGAACTGAATAGGTCGAGCTGGCCTCATCAAATGGGCTCTCTATTCTCCTGATTTAACAATTCCCGATTTTTTTATATGGGGGTATATTAAGCAAAGGTTCTATTGTCCTACTCCTACAAATTTAAATGAACTCAGAAATAACTTAATTAACATTTTTAATACAATTACCGTAGAAATACTCCAAAATGCATTTGCCAATTTTGTGTGTCGCCTACGTACATGTGTCGAAGATAATGGAGGTCATATTCAGCAGTTAATGTATTAGTTTATTAATTTAATTAATGCGTTCGTTCTGCTGGTTCTAATAAAATTACTGTAGATTAGTTGTTGTTACTGTTGTTTTTTGTTCTGAAAGGTTATAACAAATTATAGGTTTTTAGAAAGAGAAATTATCAGGCTTCTAAATGAATGTTAGAGAGGGTGTTCCATTTGAAAGAAGCCTTTATTCTGCATTGGAAAAATCTTTTTTTTTCCGCTATTTTCAGAAAATTATTGACACTTGGCAACAACGTAAGCAATTCTAAGAGATTCATTGAAAACAGCATCTTAATATATTTACTCGTTTTTGAGTTATAACCTGTTAAAATGTGATACATTATAGATGTGCACCTTGTATTACCAGTTCATTTCTATGTAGCACTTCATTTTTGTACGAAATTTAACGTAAATTGAACAATGAGTTTTTAAGTAATAATTCTTTTAACAAATCACCAGACCACCATTATGGGTCGACATATTGGATATTTACCAAAACAGAGGAAAGTAATATTAAAATAATATTTGGCCTCCAGGAAATGTTCAAAAACCTCATTTGTAGGTGTATCCGGAGACACTTGTGGTCGGGGGTCAGCGCTTTTGTTGTTATTTATCTCCAACTACCAAAAAAAGTAATGTCTTTTGTATTACAATAATTTCGGTATAGAAGCCGGTACTGCTGGTCAGTAAATGTGTCTCGTAATTTGCCAACTAATAGCTAATTTAACCACAATTTCGCCAATTACCCAACATATTAGCATCGCCCCTCTGCCCCACCTCCTTAGTGATCTCCTAGTGTAAGAAGACTACTATGATTGAAACTCATATAGCAAACATAGCAATAGGCATCAAGTAATTTCCCTGTGAGTAGTTTTATTTCTTAGTTTTTTCGGGCTATTACTGAACTTTTACGTCCGTATAATTAATTTTTTTATATTATGTTCTTTTCATTACATATACTGTATTAACTTATTAAGGAAACAAAAAATACGCATTCAGTTAAAGGCCCGAAATCTGCGAAGCGATACATTTAATTTAGCACAGATCTTTTTTTTTTCAACAAAAGTTTACCGTAAATGAGGTAGAAAAAACAAGAGCTTTTATGGCTGGAATTAGTTTATTGTTATGTTAAGGTTCTCATACGGCGAAAATAAGTGTTAGAAATTTCATTAAAAAATACCTTTTTTATAAGCCTTTTAATAAACTACATAGAGCAATATCTATTTGTTCTATAGTTGGCTGTTCAAATTAAAATATTTTACTTAGTTAATAACACAATAGATTTTTTTACCTTCGTTAGTGTTAAATTTGGTACAAAATTATATATTTTTTTTAATTTAATAATATAGGCACAAAGGCCTAGTGCCGGACAATGCTACTAACTTCATGTTTTGGCTGAGGACTATCCATAACCAAGTAGTATACATTTTTACAAAAATCTGTAAATTGGCTTTTATATAAATATTAATATGCTTCACTTTTCATGACAATTCATGGAAAATTATGGTCAAATAAGGTATACCAACATAAGTTGTATTTTTTTAAAATAGAACCTATGATTTTCATCCAGCAGTTTGCTATTTATTCGCAAATATGTAAAATAATATATTGCTTGATAAAAAGTGCCATAGAAATTACATAATGATAATTATAGTTATTGAGTTGATATATTTGAATATAAAAACAAACAAAATATATTTATTGTATTTCAATGGCCTTTTTGTCATGCAATATAATTACTTTACATATTTGAAGATAAATCGGAAATGACTGGTTGAAAACATAAAGTGTGATATACCAATAAAATGATATAATATGCTATCCAATTGGTAAAAAATATATAGAGTGTCCCATTAAAAAAAATAAAACTTATGAATTCTTGTAAAATTGATGATCTTTTGTTTTTTTTATAAATAGAAAAACTCTTCAAATAAACTTATAATTAGGTTTTTGGCTCATTCCGATAAGCTGAAAACGCAAAAAGTTTTTAAACGTTTGAAATATTTTATGGCATTCTTCATCTAACATACATATGCAAACATTCATCCACTTATAATACTTAAATAAAACTTCTGATTCGATACTCCAGTATACCATTTCTTAAATTTTATTTTTATTTGTTGTTAGTTGGTTTTTATTTTAATATTTTTATTAATTTTCATTTTTTATAGGTTTATATACATAATCTATAAAAAATCAATTATGGAATTTATAATTTTTCGCTATAAAAAGGAGGTCTTTGTTCTAGAAAATTAAATTTTAACGATATTTTAAATATTTAATTAGGCCGCCATTTTGTTCCGCCAGATTAGATATCTACCAAAATTTCACCACGTCATCCTAGTATGAACTTTAATTTTTTACCAGGTAGTTTTTTAGCCTATGCGACGATCAGGCAAGCCCACAGACAGGCAGACCGAAAACAAGCACGCTACATTTCAAAAATTTCACAAAAATCAAAGGAAAAGTTATACTAAAGAATTTTTATATATCTGGTGTTATTTTAAACAAAAAGTGATATTTCCAAACTATTTAATTACATAAATAGCTATTTCTATAGAAATATTTCGAATGAAATATGGACCTTAACTTATATTAACTATTATACACAAATAATAACAGGCATGAAGTAATTTTGGAATGTATGTCGTAAATTTTTTGGGAGTATGGCTACAAAAAATTAATGGTCAACTAATTCTTTAATATATATTCTTTGCATCGTATAAACTGTAATTAGGAAACGAATATACTTTTTCATTCATCGGTTATGAAAATGTTGTGTAAATTACATGTACAAGGTGTACCAGCTAAAATAAAAACGGCTAATACCTCGAATATTTTTACTTTCCTCATAAGGATGTAAGAATGTTCGGTCGGTTTGTCCCCATGTTGGTGGCATACCTAAAAACTACTAACCGATGGATTGCAAATTCCGGTTCAAAATTAAGTGTTATATGGGGATAACATGGTAGCATCTTGTTCAAAATCCAATATGGCACAACAAAATATCAGATTAATTTAAGGTCATATACGGATGACATAGTTACATTTTCCTAAAAATCCAATAAGTTATTCAGGAAAGTTACTATCAACATATTGTTTTACAGAGGCAGAAATCTTTAATAAAATAAAGGACCTTGATCCTTTCAAGAAGGCTGGGCCTCATGGAATTCCTACTATTCTGTTGCAACGATGCTGTGAGTCATTGTCTCAACCTCTATGTATAATTTTTCAGAGAACCATCCTGGGTTCCTTTCCTGAATTTTGGAAGTTTTCTACCCTTTTGCCCGTTTTTAAATCTGGTGATAAAAGTGATGTGAAGAACTACAGAGGTATTCTTTACATTCACATATACCAAAGCTCTTTGAGAATTTTCACCGATCATATATCTGAGTCTTTAAAACACTATATTACGAGTATGCAACATGGTTTTTATCGTGATCGTTCAACAACTATCAATCTTGCAATATTTCAAAACTAAATTATACATATATATAACATATTATATTTAAGACTTTTGACAGTGTTTGCCATCAGCTTCTGTTATGGATATTACAACAAATTGGTATTTGTGGAAAATATCTTGAGTGGATCAAATCGTATTTATTTAATCGTCGCAAGCTAGATATGTGGTTCAGTTTCCAGGGAGATTCTTGCGACATCAGGTGTTCCGCAGGGTTCGCATGTTGGTCCAGTTCTCTTGCTGCTCTTTCTAAATGATATAAGATCTTGTTTCGAATTTTTTGAATATCTCTTATATACAGAGGACTTAAAATTCTTTTCACTAGTCTTCTCAGACTCCAATCCTCCACAATCTGATATGGAAAGGCTCGTCAACTGATGCAGAACTAATTATCTCTCTCTTAACATCTCGAAATGTAAAGTGCTCCGTTTTCACAAATGTATTAATCCCATACCCTCCACCTACTTCATAAATAACGTAAGTCTTGAAGTTGTTATTTTTTCACGAACCTAGGCGTTATTTTTGATGAAAATCTTTAAATCTACATATTGATAACAATCTACTTAAGAGTTTTAAACTACTGGGTTTTATAAAGCGACATACAAAACACATAACTGATACTAAAGCAATTAGGTGTCTATATAACTCATTGGTTCGTAGCGTTCTAGAATATTGTTGTACAATATGAAGTCCATCATACCAGTGTCACATCGACAGAATTAAAAAGGTGCAGAATAGGTTTTCAAAATATCTCTTACATAAATTTTATTTCCCATATCAACGTCTGTCATCTAATACTAAAGCTCTTCTTTGCGGCCTTCAAACCCTTAAATTTAGAAGAAAGAAGGCACTTCTGGTTTTTTTGCATAAATTGGTCAATGGGGGATTGACTGTGAAGTGCTACTGGGATCAGTCCCGTTTTTAGTTCCTATTAGGAGAACAAGACAATCACAGCTGTTTGTTGAAAGGTACCACCGAAGAAATTATGGGTTTAGCGCATTTGTTGACCGACTAGTTCACAATTACAATCATCAATCAACGTCAGAATATGACATTTTCATTTTTGGCCCATATTGATGTTCGTTTTTGTTTAGGTAGTTGTGTAGTTTTATTGTTATTGACTTCATCATTTATTTATTTGACGTTATTTGCGAATTCGTTCTATTTGAAATATTGAGCATTCTGTGGTGTACGTTTTTGAAGGACCAAAATATTGCACAATAAACGGCGGCTTAATAAAATGTTAAAAAAATTATTACTCCAAAGCTAATAATAATATTCTGGCAACATTGACTCACATGTATATCGGCTGGATCGGCTGTTTCACTTCACCATTCACCTGCTTACATATTGGTCTTTTTTGCTTACAATTGTTTTTTTTGTGATTTTTCTACGACACCGCCCTAAATTACATTTACCTGTTAAAGTTCAAGTGATATAGTATAGTGATACTGTATTCATACATTACACAAGGCAAGGGTGTTACTTTACAGGTATTTTTGTAAACTTACAGAAGTTTAATGTAGTAATTTACGCCGGATTCATGCTGTTTCCAACTAAGAATTATTAATTAATATTATAAAATCTTCGTGGTTAGTTTTATGATTTGGTTTTGATGTAAAGAAGACACATAATTTTGCGCCCCTTCCCAATAAATTCCTGTTTTTCTTCAATAATAGTTATATAAAATACTATACTATAATATATAGACATCATATTTTTAGCTACTTAAAAAACAAAAAACACACTTCTATTGAAAATAAAGATTTATTTAAAAAGCTATGGCTATCTGAATACATAATATTATTAATAATCGAATTTATGCCGATGAAGTCAACACCTATTTTTTTACGTATGTCTCGCCCCCAAAATTATCTATCTTTGCTTTGACAATGCTGACAAGCTCAACCAGCGCCATTGCACTGATACACATCCTCAGGATTCATGAGTAAAGGTATGCTTAAGAAAATATTTATTTATTTTTTATTTTTTGCATTTAATTTAATTATTAGTTATAAGTGTTTGCAAAATTTAATAACTGCGATTTAAAGTTATTGTTATAAATATATTATTGGTCGTTTTCGTTTATTTGTTTTTAAAATGTGAGAAACAACTGTTAAAATTGTATCTCATTTTTGCTTTTCCCGAGTTTTATATTTGTTTTTATAAAAAATAAAAATAAAATATAGTAGCTACATTTCTGAAATTATTTCTCAAAGTTAACATCCCCCTATCTTTCGACGCGGATTTAATTTAAATTTATTAATTTACTTAAATATTGCCACTACCCTTCCCAGACTCAATCTCTAGATGCACCACTGCATTTACGGATTTTGTTCCCATAATAATAGAGAATTTTCATTGTTATTTTTAATGAAAAAGAAAAGTAGTTAAAAAAACTTTTAATATTATTAAATATTTATTTCTGATATTATTAATAATTATGAACAAAACTTAAAAACTATATTTATATTTTAATAGTATGGCTAAATGCATCTTAGTTTTTTATACAACTTACTCTAACCTACTCTATATTCAGTTCCGTTTCAATATCACTGTCGTCATCGTCTATACCTAAACTAATTATTAAGGGCTCAACACTACATTTTATACATTTTTAAGAGTCCTCAATCTTAATTATATGTCTAACAGACAGGGCCGAGCCTAGGGTATCTGCCGCCCGGGTGCAAGAAGTAAATTTGCCGCCCCCACTGATGTAAAAAAATTAGGTTGTCGATAGAGAAGGAGTTCATAATTTATCATGCTCAATAAACAGATAACAAATTTAATAGTAAAAAAACAAAGTATTTATTAACAAATACATAAAAGAACAAAATAAAAACACATTCAGGAAAAAAAACAAAAATAATTAAACTTGTTTAAATACTAAAATCTACTTTTCTCGCTTTTTTAGTAGCAAATTCCCTAATCAAGTCGCCTACACCCAAGTTGTTAGAAATATCTTCTTCAATACTTATAATTGCTAAATTTGAAAGCCTGAATTGACTCATGTTGGATCTTAAGTAGGTTTTGATTAGTTTTAATTTCGAAAATGACCGCTCTCCATGGGCAACAGGAACCGGCATTTTTAAGAATATTCTTAAAGCTACAAATAAATTCGGAAAGATGCCTTTTAAATCATTAACTACTAAATAAGGTAATACCTCGTTAGCCGACATATTATCTGTAGTAAGAATATAAATTGACAAAGTATCAATCTCATTGTAAAGGTCAACTGCATTTATGTTCATATTTTTTGTTGCCAGGCCAGTTAATTCAGTTTCCGATTTTTTACAATATTGCATTATTTCATCTTTATTAAATTATCCTAAATTATTTTAAAATCAAACGTTTTGTTATATTTGTTGAAATCTTGGAACCTTTCGTCTAGTTTTGAAATTGCAATGTCGAGAATGTAAAAATAAAAATTAACTTTGAAATTTCGCTCTGGAGATTGGAAAGGCTCATCTTTGTGTTCATAACCAAAAAAAAAAACCTTTTTTTTTTCTTGGTCTAACTAACTCAACAGCTGGAAAACAAATTTCGCAATCTATTTCTTCCGCAATTTTTGTGGCTTCATTACGCCTTTCAGTAAAACTATTTTCAGATCTAAGGTTGGTTAAAAATATTTTAATATCTTTTAACATTCGCACAGCTTCTGGCAAAACAATGGTAAAAGCACATATATTTCCTGAATAATGTTAAAAAAGTTTGTTACTTCAAAAGAGCATTTTGCAGCGTCATTTACGACTAAATTAGGGCTATGTGCCGCACAAGGTACAAAAAAGGCTCTAGACTTAATATCCAAGATCTTTTTTTGCAGACCATTATGTTTGCCTTTTATATTGGCACCGTTATCATAGCCCTGACCTCTCATATTAGCAATATTGATATCAGGTTCTTCTAAATATTTTAATAAAAAGTCCAGTAGTATTAGTAACTGGACAAAATCCTAAAAAACGCTCCCTGATTTCAACACTTTTTGCCCCTAAAAGCTAAATTTTGCTGAGCTAAAAACTGAATTACAGATACAATTCTTTCTAAAATAGATGTCCACCTTCTTTTTTCCATCTGAATTAAATTTTGATTGACAGAGTCAACCGTAATACCTTTTTCAATTGATTTTTTTAACTCAACCCATTTTCTAACAGTTTCAAAATGTCTCTTACTTGTTTGGTATCTTTCTAAGGTTCGAGACAAATGTCGCCAGTCACTATATCCGTTATCATCATTAAAACTATTAACAGATATCCCAAATAATTTACAACAAAAACAGTACACTGAGTTCTTGGATTTTGAATAAACAAGCCAAGTTCTAAGAACTTTTTCATTATTACTTAATGTTTTTTCAAAGTAGGTAGCGCTAAAAGATCTATTTGAATTATTTACAAGATATGTCATGGTAACTGTAACCGGTCCTATTTCAAGAATTGTTATCCTAATATTATCTGTGAATACTTGAGGCCAATAGGCTGGGTCTTTTAAGAGTTCCTCATTCACCATACCAACAGTTTCGGTTTGTATTTGCTGTGTCCGAATCCGATTTACCTTCTTCGTGCAGCTTTTCCAAGGTTCTTCTGCATCCTCACTTGAATCAAAATGTGCAGCATCTAGGTGTTTGCTACTTGAAGATTGTGGTTCTTTGCTGGTCGTAGACGTAAAAAACTTTTTCAATGACCCAGCTAATCGTTTTTATCTTCCTCTTTCTCCAACTTTGTTTTTCGGTATTGTGAACCAGAAAGTCTTTTTCGACCATCAGCCATCTAAATCATACAATTAAATTTCAAAATTCGAGTCAAAATTTAAAACATCGTTTTTTTTTTAATATCGGGAAGAACTGAATCATATTCTCCGGCATATAACCTCGTCTTTCTATTACTAAAGTTGAGTTAGGATTTTAATAATTATACTTAGATAAAAATAGTTCAGTGAATAAAATACCTAGCTTTGAAACACAGACGAGATGCAAGACAAAAGACGCTTTATAATAATAATAATTTTAAAACTTACCATTTACTATTATTAATCACATTAATCACAATAGTCAACACAATATCGTAGAATAATAGAAATAAATCAAATAAATACTAATATTCAACAGGCAACTGAGATGACTTGATTATGGTTTATTTGTTTTAAGTTTTTAACTTAAACGCATTAAAAAAATTAAAGAAACTAACTTGCCGACCCAAATAATGTTTGCATACTATTTGTCTCACGTAAAAAGAAAAACAAAAAAAGGCTGATTTGCTGACGTTCAAATACGTATCGACAATCCGGAAGAAATTATTATTCCAAGAAAATTGTACCTACCTACTCATTTTTTGTGGTGTTCGCGCTCCTGTCTTTTATGTCTTTGCCGCCCGACCGCACGCCTAATTTCGGCGTTGTTTTTATATGTAGAATAAAAACGATGATTCCTTGAAACGCCGACATCAATAAAACGCAAGTGATTTTAAAAAAATTTTGCATTTTGCGAGGTGTCTTTTTTATTCTTGATAATATTAAATTTATTTGATGTTATTTTGCAGCCCTGTGTTAGTGCCGCCCGGGTGCCATGCACCCCTTGCACCCTCGGCACGGCTCGGCCCTGCTTACAGAATTTTTCCTGCTACGTACAGAAATATTATTTACACATTTTTCTAAACATTAAATCTATTACAGAAGTACTTAGGCTAGACAAGTGTTTTCTCTTCTAATCAGGGCTTTTAATTCAGGCCATATATGTTCGATCGGATTAAAAATACAATAATACGGAGGATGGCGAAAAACTGTATGACCAGAAACACCAGCAGATTGTCACAAATATATTATTTTTTGATATTATATGCTTATAAAACATTTAAAATATCTTTTTTTGTATAAGTTTTTTCGAAATATTTTTAATATAAGTTTTTGTATTGTTTGACATCAGCAATTTATTGATGGCTGTGGTAACTAGGTCACAATTACAGTACTTTTTGGAATATTTGGAGAAAGGCAATTTTGAAACCAATCTTCAAATAATTGTGCGTATGTATCTTGACGATAATCCAAAGATCAAGGCTGAGTGAAAATAATAACAAAGAGTTTAAAATGAAACCATATTCTGAACTCGCATGCAAAATTGTAGTCCTCTGTCCTTTATTTGATAGAGCTTTGATTTATCACTTACTTATTGAATCTTTCCATCCTTTTTTGGGGGTGTCATGGGTATCAAACCATGTTTAGGCAATATATATATATATATATATATATATATATATATATATATATATATATATATATATATATATATATATATATATATAGTTTCTGGACCAATTGATTTATATTCTTAGGAGATTTTCTTGGGTTTTTGGTCTGAATTATCTTTTTGAAAAATAAAACTTGTTTATTCTTCGGAAATCATTTTAATTTGTTTTTTTATACATACTAAAAACTACTGACTCTTTGAGTCAGTAGTTTTAAGTATGTATATACTGTATTGTCACATATATATTAGAACAAATTTTAAGTGTATATGTCCCATTTGTGAATGGATTAAAAAAATGTACCTTCTTAGTTTTAGTGACCTGTATTAGAATCCACTGATGAAGGCATGTTGCCGAAACATTTGGGAAAAAAGAAAAAAAAAACAAATTAAAATGATTTCCCAAGAATAAACAAGTTTTATTTTTCAAAAAGATAATTCAGACCAAAAACCCAAGAAAATCTCCTAAGAATATAAATCAATTGGTCCAGAAACTCCATATAAAAATATAAACGCAGAATGGGTGAAATACTGCAACCTGTTGAACAATTTGAGACTATCTTCAACCAAGACAACAACAATGATCTTAAAGAACTTTCAAAATATTATCGAAAACTAGCAAACCAAAAGAATAGAAGACAATTTTTACTGAGATGTAAAACCGAAAACATTTTTCCTGTATTTTTAAACATAAAAACTAAACATATTGTATTCTCAGCAGCTAATCTTGGAAGGAAATTTAGTGAAAATATCTTAAATGTCTTTAAATTACAAACCTTAAAATTACTAATTAGCGACACCATAATTAATATAAAGCACCAAGAGTCAGTAGTTTTAAGTATGTATATACTGTATTGTCACAACAAATTTTAAGTGTATATGTCCCATTTGTGAATGGATTAAAAAAATTTACCTTCTTAGTTTTAGTGACCTGTATTAGAATCCACTGATGAAGGCATGTTGCCGAAACGTTTGGGAAAAAAAGAAAAAAAAAACAAATTAAAATGATTTCCCAAGAATAAACAAGTTTTATTTTTCAAAAAGATAATTCAGACCAAAAACCCAAGAAAATCTCCTAAGTATATATATATATATATATATATATATATATATATATATATATATATTAATTGGACTTCTTTCTTGGGTATAGGTTTATTTGCAAAAACAAACAATGGGATTAACTTGACGTTTCGCCTATCATAGTAAGCTTTCTCAAAAATTGTTCATTCCTTTATTATTTATTTTTATTATACCTTTAACAGAATATATATCCTGCGTAGAAACAGCTAAACAAGATAAACCAAATGAAATAAAAGATAGTATAAGGTCAGACGTAGTAAATATAATTACAAATCATAAAATAAAAATTAAACATAAAAAAAATAAAATTACCAATTTTCAAAAACGAATACAGAAACAACATAATAAAACAAGGCAATTCATTAAAGATAATCCTCAAATAACCATACTTAAACCAGATAAATGCAGTAAAACCGTTATAATGAATACTACTGATTATGACACAAAAATGAATCAGCTCTTAAAAGATACCAGTACCTATAAACTTTTAAAGAATAACCCAACTAACATCTTTTAAAACAAAAATAATACTTTTGTAAAAAAACTCTTATACAAAAATCTATTAACTGACGCGGAAGCTAAAAATTCAATTCAAAAACAAAAATAATACTTTTGTAAAAAAACTCTTATACAAAAATCTATTAACTGACGCGGAAGCTAAAAAGTCAATTCAAATTGCATAAACCTAACATTCCCCTCAGGCCTATAGTTTCATGTATTCAATCTCCTTTCTACAAGCTCTCAAAGTATTTGTCAAAATGTTTGTCAAATATCACAGGTAAAAACACTTATTACATAAAAGACTCTTTTACATTTAAACATTTTCTAGATACAGTAACAATACCACCAAATTCAAAGTTAATATCACTAGATGTAATTTCTTTGTATACTAATATACCAAATGAACTCATAGTTAGCGCTATAAAAGGCAAATGGAATATTTTAAAAAATTTTACAACTCTAACTCAGCCTGAATTCTTACATCTTATAATGTCAAATAATTAATTTCAATACAAAAACCAATTTTATCAACTACTTGATGGATGTGCTATGGGCTCACCTATTTCCTCTACAATCGCACAAATAGTTATGGAATACCTAGAAGTGGAAGTTCTTGAAAAATTGAATTTTAATATTACTTTTTTTAAGAGATATGTGGATGATTGTTTAGCATCAGTTCCAGAAAATAAAATAGAAGAACTACTTTTCGCATTCAATAATTTCCATCCGAAACTTCAGTTCACTCTTGACGTTGAATCAGAAAACAAAATCAATTTTCTCGACCTCACTATAATAAGACAAAAAGAAAATAATTTAAAAACTAAATGGTTTACAAAAGAAACTTGGTCTGGACGATATCTTAATTTCAATTCCCACCATCCATACAAACAAAAAAGAAGTGTTGTTATTGGTCTAGTTGACCGTGCCATATCTTTAACGTCAACAGAATACCGTCCTGAAGCCCTTAATAAAGTTAAAGAGACCTTGAATGCAAATCATTTCCCAGAAAAACTGATAAAAAAAATTATCAAACAAAGGACGTACATATATTATAACAATCATAACGAAAACGTAAGACAAGTTAATACGCAAAAAAAATATATTGCAATGCCATACACATCTCAATTATCTGAAAAATTAAAACATATCTTAGGAAAATATAACATAATTGTGTGTCATAAAGCCCAGAACCTGATAGGCTCCCTATTTACAAAATTAAAATTTAAAATTCCCAAAAATAAAAAATCCAATCTCGTATACGAAATTCCTTGTTTAAACTGCCCTATGAAATATATTGGTATGACAACCCAACTTTTAGAAAATAGAATAAAAGGGCATAAGTATACAAAGAATGCATCCACTGCATTACACAAACATGAAAAAAGCACAAAACACGAATTTAATTTTTCTGAAACCAAAATCATTGATGTATTAGAAATTAATTATCAAAGAAATGATTCACACAAAAAAAGAAAAAAATGCAGTAAATGACAAACAAGACATAAAAAATTTAAGTCAAATATACCACAATTTGATATTTTAGTATAGTTTTAACTTCGTCTAAGCCATTATTTTTAAAATGTAGTATATCATTGTGAATGTCTGATTCTACTCTAAGGTTTAAATTAAAAAATAGCAAAAAATTATCTTTAAATTCCTCAAAAAAAAACGTACTACGATAAGAACACTTTTTTACCTAAAACTGTGCCATGAGTTGCCTGGCAAACCACTAACTTGCTACCTATCATTCAAATATAAATAAATAACCAACATGTATTTTTCGAGGTATGTAACCTTATTTCATTAATTTTGTAATAATTATTGTCAATAGTATAAAATTTTAAACAGTTTTAGAAAAATTGTAAATTTCATTTTATAATTAGACCACTAAATTTTTTTAAATTAATTGTAGATAGGTAAGGAAAGCCATATATACCAAAAAAGAAAAAAATAAAGGAATGAGCAATTTTTGAGAAAGCCTACTATGATAGGCGAAACGTCAAGTTAATCCCATTGTTTGATTTTGCAAATAAACCTATACCCAAGAAAGAAGTCCAATTAATATATACCGGGTTTAAGAAACAAATTAAATAATATATATATATATATATATATATATATATATATATATATATATATATATATATATGGTTTAACGATTGTCTGCTCTATAATCCTCACGCCATCTCTGGGATTCCATTAACACTTGCCTTTTGTTTATGGTCCAATATTTAAAAACCATTGATTTAAAAATTCTGCAGACGCTTGTTCTGTTATACATAAAATGTTAATTTCAGTAATTTGTATAATATATATGTAATACATTTTTCTTCGAATTAACCCTTTATACGCTTCTCCAATACTTCTAAATTTGCCGATGTCGGGCCGTTGTTTCCTTGGTGTAATGGCTTTGGTTACGATATCTTTTACCGTCGATAAAGGAAAGGAACTTTAGTTAAAAAACACGTTTCTTCCAAACTTTCATTTGAATTATACCCTTTCTTTAAAAGAGATAAATAAACGTTTTCTACAATTTCCTTGGCATCAAGGGATACATTTTTTTAATACCATTTCCGGATGCACTATTATAATCAATTGCCCATGCACGTCACATTTTTTTTAACACTTGATAAGACAATAACACAGTTCTAACTTATATAATAATAATATTTTACTAAATGCACAGTCTAACAAACACATAAAAACTATACTACTACACATATCAGTGTTTGTAGTTTTATATTTTATCATCCAGCCCCGTATTTAGGTAGCCAATATCTCTATGGTTTTACAGCCAGCTGAGGGTACTAGGTCATTTTTTTGCAGCCAAGAAATCAACGAATAATTCTGAAAGGGACTTAAAGGAACCATTACGGTGAAACAAAATATCAGCCTAATTAAATGTTTAAAATAAAAGTAATTCAATAACTAAAATATCCAGTTAAGTTAAAATTCTGTACAAAAATCAAGTGTGAAACAACGATGAACTGATAACATTGTGTTAATTCTATATGACAAGACAAAATGGAGGCCTGATTAAATGTTCCTAGAATAAAGAACTTCTCATTCTGGAGGACAATAATAAATGTAATATTTGATTTTTTGCAGATTACATAAACATACTTACAAAAATAAAAAAGATATTATATTAAAAATAAAACAAAAGAAAAAAGAAAATTTAAAAAATTATATACTGGAGTTGTACATCAGTGGATTTATTTAAATAGGTGTGTATGTTAAATAAACCTATCTAATCAACAAAATATTCCAAATTATTAATAACTTACAATACATATTTAATATCATATGTGTTCATTTTATATTACATTAATTTCTGGAGACCCTGTTTGTTCTATCCGGGGTGTGGGTTCTTCAAACGATAGAAAAATAAATGTTAAGTCAAAAAAATTCATCATAAGAAAGAAGTTGAAAAGATACTTGTTAATAAAAAAATAAATATTTTTCTACAAAAAAAGCCGATGTTTATCAAATAAATAATTGAAAAATCGCTGAAATTGTTTTTTTTTATTTTAATAAGGATTGTTTTGAATCAGCAACGAAAAAAAAAAATTATTTTTCGGAGCAAACAAAATTTTAATAATTTTACACTTCTGGGTTTACACCCTGTACAATAAACTTTTTACTATAAGCAAACAGTTTGCGTATCAAGCACATAATAAGATTTGCAGTGGATTTGCAAAAACCGCATTATCATCACCCATCTCTCAATGAAGTTATCACTTAATCCATTTGGTAAATGAAAAATTTGTTAATGCATTTTATCACTTAATCCATCCGTAAATAAATAAGATTAATTGATTAATTGATAGCCTCAACCATAAATATATATGTAGATACTAAAAAAATGCATTTAGTTAAAACCTTAAAAGGGAAACAGTTAATACCAGTTCTAGGTGAGGATACAATCAAACGTAAATACTTGGGCTCTCTCTTAATGTGTTGAGTAATTTGCAAAAATTATATAGATTTTGATATTATAGTTGCCCGCTGGATATTTTTGTGAATTTTACATTTAATTAAATGATTAAAATTACTTTTATAGGCCTTTTGCTCAGAATACAATAAAAAATATTTATATACAGTAAGCAACGTTAATTCGCAAACATTATTTAGATTTTGATATTCTAATTGTTCGCGAGGATATTTTCGAAAATTTGAAAATAAATATATATCTATTAGCATTTTTCTAAGGTATATTACTGTATATTTTACATTTAATTAAATAAAATTACTGTATATTTTACATTTAACTAAATTATTAAAATTAGTTTTATACGCTTTTTGCTCAGAATGCAATAATAAACATTTCTTGAATTTATATACAGTGAGGAGGGTTAATTTGCAAACATTGTATAGAATTCGATATTATAATTCTTCGCCAGGATATTTTTGAAAATTTGAAAATAAAATACTATATGTACTGTCATTTTTCTGAAGTATATTGCTGTATATTTTCATTAAATCAAAATTAATAAAATTACTTTTATAAACTTCATGATCAGAATGCAATAAAAAACATTCCTTAAATTTATATAAAATGAGCAACGTTAATTTGCAAAAATTATATAGAGTCTGATATTAAAATTGTTCCCTAGGATATTTTTGAAAATCTAAAAATAATATAGTCATCTACTGTCATTTTTCTGAAGTATATTACTGTATATTTTACATTTAATTAAATTATTAAAATTACTTTTATAAATTTTTTGCTCAGAATGCAATAAAAAGCATTGGTTGAGTTTATATACAGTAAGCAACGTTAATTTGCAAAAATTATATAGATTTTGATATTCCAATCGTTCGCTAGGATATTTTTGAAAATAAAATAGACATCTATTGCCACTTTTGTGAAGTATATTACTGCATATTTTACATTTAAATAAATTATTAAAATTACTTTTATAAGTCTTTTTTTGCAATAAAAAAACATTGCTCGAATTTATATAGTAAGCAATGCTCGAAGACAACATTCAATGTAATTGGCATTAAATACTATAGAAAATATTTTTTTTGTTAAAAAAATGGAAGAAAGCCTTTTGGAATATGATAGGTGGTATCTTTGGCTACTTGTTTTTAAACGGCGAACAAAAAGATGAATATTTGAACCTACCATTTTCTACAATGATTTCAGTTTATGGAAAATGTCTTTTTAAATTCGTTTTAAAACGTTTTTTTTGTATTATGCACACACCGAATAGATTACTTATATAGTCAGTAGTGAAAACATATTATTTTAGGGGTCACATTTATCAGATATATACAGAAAATATCACAAAGATAAAATATATTATCATGGAAAAATTAAACTAGGAAAAAACGCAGAATAATAAAATTTATAAAACGATGAAGTGTACAGGCTGGGATGTTTTGTCAAATTGTGATCGATTTTCAATTTTTTTTAATTGCACAGTTCAGTCTACTCCAAAACGTTTTCAATATTTTTTTTTACCTGAAGATCGTGCTGAAAAAATTCATCCAAGTTTATTCCATTATTTTGATGATACACCCTAATTGGGTATTCAACCTTAGTTCACAAAAATAGTTTTATTACTTGTAGTGCATTAACCAAAAATTACGTCGGATAAAGTTGTGTTATCATCCTAAATTGTATTTAAACTTAGCATCTTTTTTCCTTCAAATTTAATACGTGTGACGTAAGAATTCATTTGTGTCTTAGTTAATTCGACGTTACGCAGTTTCGAACACTGACAACAAATTACAATTCGTGTCAAAAATGATTGTTTTTAAAGTACGTGCCAATTTCTGGACCTGCATTGTAGAATATTTTCAATAAAATGGCTTTATCTAGTCAAACCAGTAGTAATTTTGTAAAAGAAAATTTTAATAATTTACAAAAAGTAGACATATTTATGGAGCATGATTTTTTAGACCTAGGCGAGTGTACAAATATTGTAAATGTCGAGGAGTGAAAGCATCACAGTAAGTATAGATCGCAATAAAAATTACATAAAATGCTTACCCCGCCCAAAATAATCTGTCATAAGAAATATTTTTCGCACAATTTACTGCTTAGCAGTCTTTCAACATATTCTTTTAGGTCTGAAAGGAAAAGTTACCTATATACATAACAAGCTCATTAAGCTCATACCTAATAATTTTTTCTTAATTTGGCTGTGATTTATTTTGTTAACGCTAATTTTAACACCAGTTTGTTTCAAAGTTGTTTCAAATTTAGATATAAGAAATTAATATTTCATATTTTTGCTAGGGTATTGTTTTTTTGTTGCAAGATTGCGACAACTTAATAATTACTTTCTATAAGTTTTTAATCTTTTAAACAGTCATTTGTTAATATAATTTTTAAAGAGCGCCCAAAAAATGTCGTAGACTTTTAATAAGCTTCGTAACCGTCGTTCGGGTTTTTAAGGTAAAATATTATTTATATATTAGTGTTTATATGTATTTAATATTACGTTGAGGAAGCCCTACCTTGAAGTAAAAATTACAAAAACGCATTAACGCGGAACAAATATTTTATAAAACAATAATACTTCAAATAGGAAGACAAGAACAAGTGAAATTAATTTATTGTATACATAAAAATATAAATGTTCTGGATCTTACGTTAAAATGATCTTAACAATATTAAAAACAAGTTTTGCTATTTGAATTTTTTTTCTGATTCCTTCAAACCACGATTTCCTTTTATCAGCATCCCTAGGAACGAAGACAACATTTTTTCTGGCTAGTTTGCCGATGTATTTTTGCAATGTTCTGCAAAACAACTCTTAATTTTCCTGTCTAGTTCTTTTCCCACCCTTTTTTAGATAGACGTAAAAATAAAACAGTTTATATTTCAATTTTCGGGAAAATGTGGTTTTCCATTTACTCCATTGCCAAAACATTAGGTCTTCTGACGTCAGAAGCACTATATTGGCAGATTCTGTGGCGCGAAAATATTTAATGAAATATTGAAAAAGGGGCCTATTAAAAAAAAAAAATTTCGCATTTGTGCACCATCATATAGCAACTACTTTCATTTTACAAAATTTAAAAAATGGTTGATAACCGGATTATAGCTGCTTGAAGTTTTGCAATACCATCACTGAGTACAAAATCCTAACCAATATTTTGCGCAAAAGACACAACAATATGTAAAATACATCTTTCTCTGTACTTAGTGGCTCAAATATCACCAAATGTGTTGTGCATAAGAAGAATTCTTCGATCCGAGTAAAATGGAAAGTTGTAGAGAATAGATTCAAATTTTTGAGACAAAAATAGCAACTTCTGATATATTCAGAAAAGTAAAGGTATCGATTTTTTTAAAGCCAATATTCAAAACATTAATATATTTTTTAATTTTAATTTTTATCCCATAGTGAGGAAACACATTTTCTTCATTTAATTTATTTTTTTGTATATAAAATAATTTTCGTCCACTGTTAGGGTAGCCGAAAAATAATGATGCAGCCCCCTGGAAACGGGAAAAAATATTCAAAAAAACGGTGAAACATGTCAAACTTCCTTTATTTTTTTCAATTATACAGGGTAGCCCTAGGAGTGTGAAACAGCCACCTGAACATAAAAAAAAATTTTTCACCCACATTTAGCTTACTCAAAAAAAACACGTCAATTTCATTTATTTTTTTGTGTACAATTTTTTTAACTAAACAGGGTAGCTCTAAGCGGAATGAACAGCCACCTCAAAACGAAAAATCAAATATATTTCAGAAGCATTTAGTTTTCCTAACAAACATTAAATTAAGTCAAATTTCTTTTGTCATGTTGTGTTTATATATACATATATACATATATATATATATATATATATATATATATATATATATATATATATATATATATATATATATATATATATATATATATATATATATATATACATATATATATATATATATATATATATATATATATATATATATACATATATAAATAATATGTATTCAATTTGATTGTTATCAGATAATACGTTTCCAAAATATGAATTTTTATATGGGCTGTTATATTCTGATGCAAAAATATGATAGATTAATGGTCTTAATGGCGAATCTCAAATCTATGTTTTCAACCGTCCAAAATGTACACTAAGAAAATTTTCAGCTCTCAATTCAGGATATCTTAAACAACTTAAAACCTCTCTTATACCTATTCTCAATGTGTAACACATAAACTCTAATCAAAACATTTAGTTTCTTAACCTCCTAGTATAAATAAAATCCATATTAATTGCTGTTATACACCCTACGTAAAACATATGAAACCCTTAATGGTCACTGATGATGATGATAGCTTAGTTTAAACATAACTGCTGGCAATAATTTCAGATATGCCCAGTACTTGATGAAAAAAATTAAATTAAAGATGCTGTTACCGGAACATACCTCTTCTCCAAAACGAATATCTTTGCTTTACAACCCGGTATATTAATATTTGATACGAAATCACAAATA
Organism: Kuschelorhynchus macadamiae; assembly: GCA_030620095.1. Classification (NCBI taxonomy): domain Eukaryota; kingdom Metazoa; phylum Arthropoda; class Insecta; order Coleoptera; family Curculionidae; genus Kuschelorhynchus; species Kuschelorhynchus macadamiae. Next base: position 875,630 of record JAUTXW010001903.1, on the reverse strand, counting down.
CTAAAGTCAGCAACACTTTAAATACCGCGTATATCTATAATATCTTTAAATCTCCAAACCATAAATGTATTTATTACTTTGTAATATATCTATCTTCATTTCGTTTACAAAATTAGGTATTAGATACTTGCTATTTCTCTATTTTTGGTATATATCGATTCCCCTTTTTTAACTTGACATGCGACTCCGCAAAATGCCTTCAAAATTACCCCATTTTTTACCCCAACGAAATCGCGTTTATACGAGAAGAATCGCCCATTTATCCTCTACGATCAACCCCAAGAAGCCTATTCTCCTGACCTACCGTTACCGAGTTGGGGCACTTAGAAGGTCAAAAAATACAAATTTCAAACATTTCCGGTACAAAAAAAAAATGCGCGGGCAATAATAATAGCCACATTGTAACAAGATACCAAGTTTTTAATAAATAAGTATTTTTTTTCAGTCATATATATAAAATGGCTCCTAAATACAAGCTGACTTACTTCGACCTCACCGCTTTAGGAGAGCCTATCAGACTTCTGTTTCATTATGGAGGAATTGAGTTCACAGACAATCGCATTTCTAGAGAGGACTGGCCTTCAGTTAAACCAAGTAAGTACTGAATTGTCGTAAGCTTTACACGTTGCCACCTGTCCTTTTTGCGAAAAGGACAGTCCTTTTTTTAAAACAAAATGTTCTTGTGACTTTTTCTGTCCTAAAATGTCCTTTTTGTTTACGTATTTCCCTTAATTAAATTATCTGCAGTAGCCAGCAGCACGACAATGCACTGATTATCCGTGAGTTCGCCCAAAAACAATTTTTATAGCTTTGAAGCCAAAGTTAAGTTAGCAAGAATAAACTACAAAAGTGATTTTAATACAATTTATCAAAGATCTATCCAATACTTTGAAAAATGGGATGACTTTTCTAAAGACAGATGGCATAGTGTGGTCGGCAAATTAAATTCAAGAATAAAATATCCAATATTTTCAGATTTTGATGAGATTATCGAAAAAATTAACAATCCAAATTTGCAAATAATCTGAAACAGTTTTTTGATCAGGTGATCAGTTACCAAGAAATTAAAAACGATCTCTTATATTTAAACACACTATAAAACTGGCATTTTTTTATCGTTTTAATAATGCTGCTAACATTTTTTCGTTAATTTCATTTTTCTGCCAGTTCCGCATTTTCTGAATGAATTTTTTCTGTGATGGCCACAAAATGGCGAGACGAAAGAAATCGTTGTTCTATAGAAATAATTCGTTCAGAATTATGAATTTATTTCAATTTTAAAGGAAAATTGCCAAGAATTTTATGACTCCATAAAAATAATAATGCTGTTTTGAAAGCAGCAAAGTCTAAAAAATATTCCGTCAAATTTAATTAGGCAATGGCATATTATAAATAATTTTTTTTGCTTTGAATCGGCAACTTTATTTAGAAAACTCCGTTTAATGTCAAATAATAGTTTTACCTTTTTTAAAAACCGTTGTGATCTAAAAAGAGCTTTTCGAAGTAGCGACGTATGTTTTAGAAAACTTTCATCATTCAAAGGTGATGAATGCATTTAGAACTCCACTTCTTATAAATAAGTTCAGAATTAGTATACCTTTTGTGTATTAATATTTGTATAAATTGCGTGCATTTAACTTTCTACTAATAACCATTCTTTCTTTATATTAAATCCTTTTACACTGAGCTTAGCAATGAAAAATTTTTTAGCAAACTGAGATAATAGATAATGCCGAAAAGCTAAAACCTATTTTAACAACGATTTGTTAGGTAATAAATACAATATTTATATAAATAAATTCCAAAGTATTAGATCATAGGTATACAGTATACAGTCATAATAGTAAAGTTTATTTAGAAACAATGCAACAAGTTCTGAAAATGAATTACTATTATTTATTTCACTAAAACATTCTTACTATTAATTTGTCACGAAAAAAAAAGGTAAACACCTTTTAAAGGAAAAGAAATGCGAAGATAAAGGTGCAACATCAAGGAGACCTGTTAATCTCAAACTTTACATTAGTACCGTGAAAACATTATCTATTCAACCTATTGAAGTTTTATTGTATTTACAATTTATTATTAAATATGTAATTTTATAATTCTATTAAATCAAAACTATTTACAGATATAATTTTAAATAAGAACACTACAACAATAGACTAGTGAAGGAATATGAGATACTATAATCAGTTCAATCAGATAAAATATATTCAAGCAACAAATCAGAAAAAATATCGAAATACACAACCAATATTTCTGATTATATGAAGAATAAAATGAGGGATACTATTTATATTATAACTTCCATAATTTTTTTCCAAAAATCTAAAATTATCCAGTTATTACCTTCGGTTTTCTGTGTAGAACTGGTCTTGCCAACTACGTCTGAAGGCTCCTTTACTGAATATCCATGTTTCATCTAAAAATACACATAAATATCTTGCATAACTACACAAAAAAATAACTTATAAGTATGCATGTTTACATAGAACCAAAAATTCCACGGTTTTGGTCAATTAAGAAAACATGGTTCTTGGAACTAGACCGTGTAAAATTGGACTATTCGACGTTTCGTCTTCGATTACTCTAGGCATCTTCAGGAATCTTTACTCTCGTGCAACCGAAGGTGAAACGTCAGATAGTAATTCGTAGATGACTGTCTTATACAAAACTCCTTATACAATGTGTTTCAATAAGTAAAATGACACACGTTAATATATTATTCACTTTCAGCAGTGGTTAAGAATTATTAGTTACTGCTACTAATTAGTAGTAGCCCTAGATCAGTCATAATTCGGGTTAATTAATGTTAGCACTTTTTACATCAGTGCCACTTAAACGATATATGACTTCCTTTTAATATACGTAATATTTCCAGGTATGCCTTTACGTCAAATGCCAATACTTGAAATTGAGGGAATACCAAAGAAATTCCACCAAAGCACAGCCATTGCTAGATACGTCGCTAAACTAGTTGGTCTAGCAGGCGGAAATGAAATCGAAGCGATGGAAATCGATGCTGTAGTGGAATCTGTAAATGATTTAAGGTTGAGTAAGTCCAAATTCCAAATACTGCCCATATTTTCAACAAATACCCAGTATAGAATTCTGAGGAGTACTTGATACTATACTCTAAACAATTTCTGTCAGTACTTATAACAATTCTGCCAGGTGCATTCGCTTTTGAAATTGTTTTAATAAATTTTCGCAATTCTTTAAATAAGCCTGGCTGATTATTATATTTCTAGTGTATAATATATTAAATTTTTGTAATAGGCATTAGCGCTTTCCGTTTCGAAAATGATCCAAAAAAAAAACAAGAGGTCAAGGAGCAACTTGAGAATGACAAACTACCATTTTTACTATCAAAACTTGACACTTGGGCAAAAGAAAATAATGGCTATTTGGCAAATAAAAAGGTGAGTACGCAGAAAGATGTTGATCCGAAAACAATATAAATAAACATGCAATGTTAGTAAGTTTAATGCCACTGAGGTGATTTTTTCAAAAGTATTCTTGGAGGAAAATCATACAAGTATTTTAAACAAACCTATATCACTCAATGAATTTCTAATATTTGAATACCAACAAAATTCCCGATGTTAATCACAACAAAAACTACTAATAATAATAATAATAATAATAATAATAATAAAGGACTTTTATTTTAAAATATACATAAATAATACAAATAAAGTACAGAAAGGGCGATATTCAGTTCATTTATTCTGGAAGGAATAAATGCCTGTTCTTACACCTAACCCTAATCTAGTAGATAAACGCATCCCAAAAAATGTATAATAAACAAGAGAAAGCGGCAACAAACATTACATAGTAACACAAAAGAGAAAATTAAATGCAATTCAAGTTACACTAAAGCATTGGTTATTCACACAGAATATGTAAGTCATAAACATTGTACAAATTGTGAAATATAGAGGTTAACATCAATTCGTAATTATATAAGTATTATTGTTCAGAAAATAGCTTTTTAAACACATATTGTTTAAATGCAACTTTGGACTTTATATTTTTAAAATTATTCATTACATTTGCAATTTGATACGAAAATGATCTCTTATACATTTCTGTTGAGTGGAGAGGAGGGGTTAGTGTACCTTTAAATCGAATATTCAAGTTATGAATATCCGTTCGATATCGAATTTTATTATATAAGTAAGAAGGTATTTTACTTGTTAAAATAGAATAGAAAAGCGTTGCAGAATGAAGTTGCCTCCTTTTTTTCATATTGAGCCAATTGTTGAGGTTAAAAGTGTGGCTAATATGGTCGTACTTTCTTATGCCGTAAATCAGGCGCAAACAACTATTTTGAAGTCTTTGTATTCTTCTTATATCTGTGCTTTTTAGACAGGAATCATATACGGTGTAACAAAAATTAAGATGGAATAGGACCAACAATTCACAAAGCATAGATTTAGTTTTTCTATTTAATACAGCTCTGTGTTGATATATTAATTTTAAATTAATGTAACTTTTTTGTAAGCGTTTACTAATGTGCTGAGAAAATCGCAGGTCTTGGTCCATAATGAGGCCAAGATTTTTATAATGTTCATAAAATGTGATAGGTTTGTCTGTAATTACAATTTTGTCTTTAAAGGATGCCACAAAATTTCTCCTATCCATCTCCCTACCGAACACCATCACGGCCGACTTTGCCGAATTTAACTGCAAACAATGTTTGTTGGAGAACGCATATAAGTTTTCCAAATCATAGTTTATTGCAAACACCGGCTGCTGACTTTCTTGAAAATTAAATGACATATATATTTGAGTGTCGTCGACATAATAATACTGGACACAAGAAAGAAACACTGAAGGAAAATTGGAAACATACACAGAAAAGAGAAGAGGGCTTAGGATAGAGCCTTGTGGAACTCCTGTCGAAATTTCTAAAAAATTAGATGTAAGCCATGCATTCACAGTCTGTACTCTATTTTGGAGGTAGTCAGCAACCAGACAGCGGGCTGTCGGTGACAATCCAATGAAATTTAGAATGGAGTTAAGAATTTCATGGCTCAGAGTGTCAAAGGCTTTGGTGTAGTTCAGCAATATCAAAACTGTCAGCTTGCTTTTATCTATAGCGCTAAAAATATTATCTGTGATTTCTGACAATGCTGTAACACAGCCATGCCCCGACCTAAAACCAGACTGAGTAGTTGGAAGAATATTGTTAATATTCAAACGCTTTTGCAATTGCATTTCCATTACTTTTTCCAGTAATTTCGTCGATAACGTCGGTAAAATGCTGATTGGCCTGAGATTATTATATGTTGAGGGATTAGGAGTCTTGGGCAGGGGAATGACGCAGGCTTTTTTCTACTCCGATGGGAAAACCGAGTGTCTTAAACAAAAGTTGATAATATGCGTTATATGTGGCAACAAATATGGTAGACATAAATTTATTGTTAATATGTTTATACCATCTACTCCCGTAGCTGTAGTTTTTATATTAGATATAATCTTTAAAACTTCAATTTCAAAGACCTCAGAAAAGCTGAAGATGCTTTTTACTGATTCTTTTTTGTTATTTTTATAATATAAAAGTAATTCCTGGTCAACAGGAAGTTTTTGAATACAATTAAGAAAGTAATCATTTATTCGATTGACATCAATTAGTTCATCAGGTATTTGGTTATTTTGTTTTTTAGTAAAATTCAACTTTAAAGAAGACCAGATATCTTTTTGGGTTTTCATTGCCTGCTGATCAAAATATACTTTTTTCCCTGCGAACGGCATTAGTAATCATATTTCTCATCTGTTTATATAGATTCCAATCAGCTGCATTATGATATTTTTTATATTTAGCTAATATTTTATCCCTATCCTTTATCATTTCACGAATAGTGTCGGTGAGCCAAGGCGCATATGGTTTCGAGATGCGATAACTCTTGAACGGAGCGTAAATATCTAATAAGGTCTGTAAATTTGTATTAAGAAATTCAACCTTTCGGTCCGCATTCTGTAAATGATAAATATTATACCAAGGAATAGACTTTAGGCCATAGTTAAACTGTTCAAAATTGAGATTTTTAAAAACACGAGCGGTTCTAAAAGCTGGCACGCTGGAGGCTTCAATGTTACTTATAAAGTACACTAATTCATGGTCGCTTACCTCTTCTACGTGGGATGTTCCTGCTGCTATAATTGTCTCCTCGTCCGTTGTTAAGATGTAATCAATTAAAGTCGATGTAGTATGTGAGATACGAGTTGGTTCATTTAAAATTTGTTTTAGCCCTAGGCCCTCGAAAAGTTCTGCAGCACATTTAGCGTCAGCGTTTTCGAAATGAAATAAATTTATATTGAAATCTCCAATGCAATAAAATGTACGAGCTATTGGTAAAACAGATGATACAAAGCTTTCAAAATTATTTAAAAAATCGGTATATATAAGTTTGGGGGTTTGTAAACAACACCAATTATGATTTCTCTATGATACATTTGTAACTTCAACCAAAGTTGCTCTATATTTTTGGGTGAACTAATTTTTGTAAACTTAATGTTTTCTCTGATGAAGAAACCAACTCCTCCTCCCCTGCTAGCTCTATCGCAACGGACAAAGACATAACCTAGTATATGAACTATTTCATTTGATATAGAACTATTAAGCCAAGTTTCACTCACTCCAATAATATCATAGTTGTTACATAAAACTACATTCCTAAAAGCATCAAAATGAGCTACCAGAGACCGAACATTAACATGTGCTATTGTAAGCTGTTTTTTCATATTTTTGTATTAACCATCAGAATTAAGTACAAATGAAAACATAACCTACAGAACAAAAAAAACGAAATTCACATATATTAACCCATGCTAAAATTTTAATATGTTTTGACTTGAAAAAATAACAATGTTTCTATTTTACAAATGTGTTAAATAATTTGAGAGATTACCTACATATTTATATATTGTTTGTGCCGCCAAGAAAAACTAAAAAAAAAAAACTTAGAAATAAATTCTATTTAAGTACCTTAAACAAAATAATGTGTAATGAATTCAAGAAAACTTGTAGAGTCATTTCAGTAGACTCTGCCCTTAAGTAGTACGATAATATAATATTATTTATTTCATTATTAATGCTGCGAAATAAAGAAGGTCTATTTTTTAGTAAGAAGTTTGTCTAGATCGGAGATATCATGGATTTGTTTTTTATTATTTTCATTGCAAACAAATATTTTACCTCTTGATGTCCAACAGTTTTTTACACCTACAACAGCACGAACTTTTTTGTATAATAACATATTTTTACTAGCAAGTTGCTCACTGATGACAATACCACTACCCTTTAGACATTTTTTTGCACCAAAAACTTGATCGTGCACCCACCGATTCACGAAACGAACTAACAGAGGTCTTGTTTTTCCCGGAACTGCCGCCGTACCTAAACGATAGCTTAAGTCGATATCGCTTGTCGTTATATCGATTTTTAAGTGAGATTTGACAATTTTGACCGTTTCTTTGTTATAATCGAAATCATTTTTTTCAGAAATTCCATTGATAACAATGCTATTCAACATATTGTCCTGTTTATGGTCTACTAATTGGCTTTCTACCGTCTGTATATCTTTTTTTAATTCCGATATTGAGGTTAACACTTTTTTCTCAAAGACAGTAATTTTATTCAGGAATTCTGTTATATGTTCCTGTGATTTTTGTGTGTCTCCGTTACCTAAAAGTTGTTCTCTTAGGTCTTTAAGACCTGATTGCAGGTTTTCTTTTAATTTGTCAACAGGAGTTGACATATTGCTACTAGCAGCGGGAAGATCGGCAGGGCCTCTTCTGGTCATAACTGCACTGTAAACAACTTAACAAACTTACAGGCACTCGTTAAACGTAAAAATATATTTAATTTACTACTTTATATTTGAAATAATTACTATTTGGGAGGCAGAGCCGTAAATCACACGTGTTACTCGAACAACGCCGTATCTACTACTACTACTAAATACAGAGAAAATAGTAAGTTGAATTCAAAGTTTTGATAGAACAATGTTTTTTTTTTCAATAAAATGACTGAAATAGTGCTGAATTACCGTAGCAATTATTGTTTAGTACGCCAAAATGTCCTCCGCAGTCATGGCCCACTCAGCGAAAAACGAACTTTGTCGATTTTCGACATAAAATTGAAATATTGTTATAAAGTGCTATACATCATAAGAAAAGAAAAAAATATGTTTTTTTAATTAAGCGAAAAAACAAAATGGCTGCAGTAAGAAAAAAAAGAAGTTGATGATGATACCTCAGAACCGAAGCGTCAGAAAAAATTGAATGCAGAATCTTAATATGTTTTTACAGACTATATATAGCACTTACAAAAATGCAACTTTTTGGTTTTTTTCAAAATATCTCAAAAACGAAAAAAGATAAAATTATTCTCAAAGCTTAGCTTTCACACCTTTGGAATAATTCGACCAGCAACCCTGTATAATATACTTTCTCTTTTACTGCGAAAATTAACTAAGTTTAATTAATAAGTGTTTAATAGATGGTATTTTGATTTTAGTTGTCTTGGGCCGACATGTACTTTTTCGGTATCTGGGAGTACCTGATAAATTCCCTGGGAAGAGACCTGTTTGCTGGCTATTCCAATTTGCAGGCTGTTCGAAAAAATGTGCACGCAATTCCTGCCATTGACGCTTGGGTTAAGATACGTCCACAAAATTTCGTATAAGTAAATCTTAATAAATGTCTATTAAATGATTTTGAGCAATTATTATAAAACTCTGGGTGATGACCCTAATATTTTGGAAAAATATTCATGTAAAATTGTGACACTCGACTGCGAATTATCTTCCAATATGTCTGTTAACTTTAAGCACAAAGATTTTTTATACCTCACTTAAATTTCTTGTAAGTAAATCTTAATAAATGTTTATTAAATAATTTTGTGTATTTATTTTATAACTCTGGGTAATGACCCGAATATTTTGGAAAAATATTCATGTCATTCGTTGTAAAACTGGACTGCAAATTATCTTTCAATATGTCTGTTAAGCACAAAGATTTTTTTATACCATACTTTTATCAGTAGCGCACTAAAAGGTACAAAATAATGTAATTTACTTAAAATATTTTGATACAATCTTGACAATATTATTTATTTTCATTGCACATTAAACGAAATAATTCTTTTTGTTCAATGCATTTAATAAACTTGTCACTTTTGATATTTTGACGAAATTAATTAAAAACACATGTTTTGGACTTTTTAATGCGCTAGTGACAAAATAGTGTTTATTAGTTATTTGTTTAACTTTAATTGATTCAAATCGAAAAGCTGGGTAACACAAATCAGAATAGCATAATCTAATAGAATGGACCTATCCAAATACGAAAATGACAAATAGAAAGTTGTAGCACGTAGGGTTTTCTTGTTAGAGTTGTAGAACCATATCGAATGTTACGATACTTAATATCTACAGAAAAAATGATTTCAGAAAATTCTTAACCCTGTTTATTGACTATGTTTACAGTTTTCGCCTATTAAACATACTATACATCTAAGAGAAAAGCAAACCAGAAAAATACTAGCTTAAAACACTAATTAAACTTTATTTTTTCCGTTTATGAGGTGTCCTCTTCAAAAACCAACAGTAGTCACCTATCATGGCTGGATCCCATCGTCCTTGGTACCGAATTTCCATTGTTCTGATATCTTGGTGAAACCTTTCACCCTGCTCGTCACTAACAGCTCCCAAATTTTTAGGAAAAAATGACAGATGGGAATGGAGGAAGTGAATTTTTAATGACATTCTGCCACCAAACGCTTTATAGGTATCTAAGAGTTCATTAACTAATTGTTCATAATTTTCATCCATATTGTTGCCTAAAAATCCTATTACTACATTAACAAATAAATTCCATGCTCTAAGTTCCTGCCTGGTAAGCTTTTCCGTAAAATTGACATCGTCCAGCAATTTTCTGATTTGTGGCCCAATAAAAATGTCTTCTTTTAATTTGGCATCACTTAACTGGGGAAAGACTTGTCTTAGATATTTAAATCTATCACCAGCTTTATTCAAAACCTTCACAAAGTTTTCAACAAGAGGGATAGAGGTATAAATTTAACATTTTGAGATCCCGGTTGAAATTCGCTTCTTTCTGGCCAAATTTTTGTTACATAACGCTGATTTATTGTTCGACTGTCCCATAAACAAAGAAAACGGCAATATTTTGTAAATCCCCTCTGAAGTCTCACTAAAATCGCTATAACTTTTAAGTCCCCACATATCTGCCATTTATACCTATTGTAGTTTATTTTATCCAAAATCGTGTGCATATTTTCATAATTTTCTTTCATTGCAACCGAATGGGCAACTGTTATAGAGGGTTTTAAATTTCCATTGTGCAATAACACAGCTTTTAAGCTATATTTAGATAAGTCTATGAATAAGCGCCACTCATGGGGAGAATGTTCAATATCAAGTTCCTGCATTAAACTGTTTATATCAGTACACGCGCACAACGAATTTTCCATACTGTAGAATTCAGAAAACATAGCATTTCTTTTTCTGAAATTCGTAATTTTTGTTTCTTTGGCCAATAGGTTCCATTCCTTAAGACGGGAACCCAGAAGTTCTGACTGTTGCTTGGATAACCCCAAATCACGTACTAAATCATTTAATTCACTTTGAACAATCAAATGTGGCTCGCCGGAACTGGGACCTGTGGTAAAAGTGGGATCGGTGCACTATTCTTCTGAGCTGCCTGATGATGCGTTATCTCCATTATCTCCAAAATCAATAGCTTGCCAATTTAAAGGCGCAATCGGCACTGGCAAATTTGAATTATGGGGAACAGGTCGTATGGCAGATTGCAAATTTGGATATTCTATATTGTGCTTTCCCTTTTTGAAATAACCTTCAGTCTTAGGAAAAATAACAATCGTCAGAATGATTGGTGGGTTCTCGCCATACCATTGGAACTGCAAAAGCCATACTTTTTCTCTTTCCCTTCATCCACTGCACCAATGACCCAATTAACACACAAATATATTTAAAGTAGGCTTTTTTTATATTTTCGAAAAATGACCTGGCTTGTGGTTTCACCAGAAATTCTCCATAACTATAACAAAATTTGTCAGGAGAAATTTTGCAACTTCGGCGCGTTTGACTTATACACTTGCTTATCGATACACAAAGAACCACTCAATTCAAAACTCAACAGAAGAGTGATGTTTAACGTTTATTTTATGTTTAATGTTGTAAACAACCCAGTCTAGGTAATTTTTCCGTTGTAAAATGGACCCATTTTAGCCGCACCACAATAAAATTGTTTACCTGCCAATATAAAAGGTTCTAATTAGGCTATTAAAAAATGGTACGTAATAAGGCTTCCCGAATATTTTTTTTATTATTGGGAGGATATTTCCATAGTGAAAATAATGAGCTGGCCTGTGTTAGAAAAATCAGTGAATTGATGTTCTACTCTTTAGTCCTAAAATATTTTTAACATAATGGTAATGTATTTGACTCATCAAAAAAAAACCAAATGAGCCCAAACAGGGAGTACACTAGGTGTTACTATCAGTACCATTTGTACTATCGAGCTGATTGGAGTTAATCTATACTTGTAAAATTTCAAATCGATACAATTAGAATCGGGTTAAAACGGTCCGATACCATTTAGTACCATCGAGGACCAAATTGCTGTATTGACCACCGAGTTACACTTCCCAAATTTCAAATCGATGCGATGATTAAAAGTAGATTAAAATCGACTTATTTGTTAACATATACAATTAGTTAGTTACCTACAAGTGAAGCAAATAATAAAAGTGTGTTAAAAAAGTATTTCCTTAGAAAAGCAGGTTAAATAAAAAATTCTTACTGGGGAGCACATTTAAAAAATATTTTGTGCTTAAATATGGTTTTTGAGCGGTACTGACAGAGTTTATTTTAAGTCATAAAAAATATTTGTTATTAATCAGACGTGTCAAAAAATAAACTAAAAATTAGTTAATTTTATTGCAATGATACATTGTACTAACGTTTTGCAATTTGCAATTTTAAAAAGCTGTTAAATATAAATGATTGGACTTAGGGCAAAACCATTTACACATTCCTGCCTTAATTAATGATTTTTCTGATGATTTTACTTTTAGGTTTAATGTTGTATTAAACTTTTAAGAGAGATTTTATGAAATCCAGACAAGGTTTTACATATAATAAAGAGTAAAATTCCCACTGGTTATTGGTTCTAAGAAACTAATACATACCATTTCATTCATATGTAACAATTGATTTTTGTGCAAAATTTGAAGTAAATTATATAATTAGTTTCTTAGTAATATTCTTAAACATTTCACAAAGCCGCCATTTTGCTCCGCCATATTGCATTTTTATCAAAATATTACCAGGTCATCCCCATGACCTTTAATTTTTGACTAAAATTTGAAATTAATCGGGTAAGTAGTTTTTTAGCTACAGACAGAGAGATCAATGGAATTGAGAAAATATATTTTGGCACCTAGGGATACTAAACGTGAAAATATATAAAATATGATTAAAAACATTTTATTAGACCTCCATCTTGAATTCGCACCAGAACTTTATCAGTTTATCTCTATACCACAATTATTTTTTTTCACAAAATTTGAAATCAGTCTATTACGCTGTTTTTTCGTGATACATTTTTAAATATTTTATTAAGCCGGCAACTGTATTCTGTAGACCTCACTAAAACGTTCGACTGTGTATCGAATGAGCTGCTCATCAAGGAGTTTAATTATTATGGCTTTAGTGCAGACAGTATAGAAATTATCTAATCATATTTGACCAATAGGGTTAAAAAGTCGTGGTAGATGGGCAGTCGTTAGCAGTGAGAGCAATAAATGTGGAAGTACCTCAGGGATGCATATTGGGTTCTTTGCTTTTCTTGATATACCTCAATAACATAACATTGATAAGTAACAAAGAACGATGTGATGACATCACAATTTGATAGTAAATCGTTATGGAAATCAATAAACAATTTTACAGGGAAGTTAAGAAAAAAACAGGAAATTGAAAAAGTATATTATGATGATAAATTAACTGAAAATAAAAGTGAAATAGCAAATCATTTTAATAATTATTTTTCAAGTTTGGGAAAAAAATTGGCAACAGCAATATAAAAGCCAAAAGCAAATTTTAATCAAGAAAACATATTAGAACATACATTTTTTCTAACACCAACTGATTCTAACGAAGTAATAGCTACGATATTTGAATTTAAACTAAATAAAGCTCCAGGAGATGACAACATCACGTCCGAACATCTGCGTCTAGCATCGGATTTTATAAAAGAACCTTTAGTTAATATTGTCAATAAAATTTTCGAAACTGGAAAATTTCCATCAATACTAAAAGTCGGCGTAATAAAACCTTTGCTGACGAAAGGATGGTGTGTCCCTAATGAATGGAAAATATTTCCTTCAGTAGGGTAGGGGGTGGACTGTGGTTTATCTTTTAGGTTTACGATGGTTCACCGATTTATATTTTTACCGCAAGCTTTTCAAGATGGTTCTGTTATATTTGTCTTTTAGGATATAAAGTAAGGGCGTAAAATTGCCTTGTAATAAAGGTAAATTAAAAGGTTATATAAAACAAGAGACTCGACTTATCTTTTGGAACCTTGGTTAGCGGGAATAGTACATTCAGCCGTTTTCACTGGGCCAGTATGGCCATAAAGGGTACAAGTCTGAGGGCCCGTGGGTTTGGGCAGTAAAAATTCACTTCACGGTTAAACGTACACGTTCGGTCTTCATACGGAAGTGTTTTTTGATCTCATCCGTCGCAGTAGTTCCACTCAGCCGGTTACAAGGGTAAACGGGAAAGTAGGAACGGAAAGTAATAAATAGATAATATAGGTTTGTCGAGTAAAGTAAATTTAATTTCAATGTACAAATAAACTATTAAAGGAGATTTAATTAATAGGTGCATTTATGATTAAAAGTAAAAAAAATAAATTCTAATTTTCTAGAATACCAAATAAATTTAAAATAAAGAGTTTACATAGGGACGAAACAAGGGATATTCCCTAAACATTGACACTCACAGACCCCTTAACACTTATTTCAAATATAGCTAAAATTATTGAAAAATTAATCAAAAAGCGGCCCATTAGCTTTTTAGATAAATATGAACTCTTATGATAAAAACAATTTGTGTTCAAAAAGAGAATATCAACTGAGGACGCCATATTACATTTAACAAATAATATATATCAAAGTTTAGACACTAATAAAGTAGTTTTGGGAATTTTCCTTGATTTAGCAAAGGCATTTGACACTGTCAATCATAATATACTACTACAGATTCTGGAAAATTTGAGTTTTCGTGGAATTTCGCTAAATCTTTTAAATAATTATTTGACTAATCAACTACAATATGTTAAAATATCCGATCATTTAAGCACTCCAAATCATGTGGAGTATGACCTTCTGCAGGGCACAGTTTTAAGCTCGATACTTTTTACGATATATATAAATGAATTATTTAGTGTAGGTAATACCGGGTCAATTTATTCTTTTGCGGATGACACAGTTATATTATACGTGGAAGGTTCCTGGAAAGATGTGAAGACAAACGTAGAGAATGACTTCAAAATGATTAAAGATTAGTTTCATAAAATGTACAGTGTGGTCCACTTAAGATGCTTCTATACTTTATCTCAATAAATAAGACACTGAGAAAAAAAAGTTAAATACAAAAAGTATTTGACCCTAAGTATATTTTTTATTTATAATATTTTTATGTATACAGGGTGTTCCATTGTTCCAGGACAGTAACCAACTTTTTTCTTTTTAATGAAATGGTATGAATATTTTTAGAAATTCTAATTCTACGCTTGATTTTGAGTATTTTTGTCACATAGCATACGAAATTTTGAGTAGTTTTTGAGAAAAATTAACTTTTCTAATTTTTTTCGGAAAAACAGGTTTTTGGAAAAATGTGATTTTTTCACACCTGAAGACTAAAATTGTGAATTTTGGTTATGGATCCATGGGACTGGTTAGTATTTAATAATCTGACCGAAGCAAAAATCAATTATACAGGGTGGTCACAAATGACCATAAAAAAAATGTTTTTGCAACTAAAAAAACTTAATTTTTTTAAATGGAAAACCCTGTATTTAGCACTTTTATTGTGTTTAGGATTTATTTCTGCATCCTTCCGTATTTAAAGTTTATATTCCAAAAATTAGCAGTTTAGAAGTTATGACCAATTTTCTATAATAATTCAGGTATTTTTGTTAAAAATCTAACTAAACCTAAATAGTATCCTATTCTAATTTTTTTTTAACATTATAATTAAATTTAACATTAAACAATAAGTAATGCAAGAAAGAAAGTAACTTATTACTTATTACAAAACATTTTCGACATAACCCCCGTCTTTGGCAATACAAGTAGTATAATAGGAATAGAAATTGACAAATTCTTAAGGGAGAACTGCACGCAAAAAGTGAAAAACCAGCGACAAGGTCTAGTCGAGTTGAAAGTAAAATGAAAAGGTACCTACGCATTAAAAAAAACTTCCTGCACATCCGACCTCAAAAAAATGTGTTATGTATAGGTAATTTAAATTACATTTCGGTTAAAAATGGGTTCAAAAGGATTCACGCGCTGCAGAAATACAAAGACATGAGTACGATTTACCATTTCAAATTTTGCAGTTACGTAGAAAAAGGATCAATGTAAGGCGGTAATGAGCCATTTTGTGGAAAAAAATTATATGCGAAGGGATGTGCGTTAAAAAGTAGTCAAAAAATGGTCGAAAATGGACAAATCTACTTTTATTTTATAACCCTAGATTTGATTTTTTCATAAAAATTCGCATTTAGCGCCCAACTATACATATTTCCCTATTAAAATCACATTGAAGCTAATACATATCTCTTATAGTTTTAACATAATATTGCAGCAGCGGAAGGCTTGCAAATGACCCATATTAATGCGTGCAGTTCCTCCTTAAAGTGTATTCTTAAAGTAAAATAAATTTACTTACCAAAAAACTACGTTCAATTTTATATACTTTTAAAAAACTCAGATCAATTTTATCAATATCCAGTCTAAGAACTGTGTATTACTCATTGGTCTATTCTGTGTTAAATTACGGTATATGGGCATGGGGAGGAACCTACAGAACTCATCTAATTAAACTAGAAGTAATACAAAAACTATTTATAAAAAATATGTATAATAAGAACAATACTTTCCCTAGCGATCTTTTTTTTAAAGACAGCCAACTGATGGACATTTGTCAAATATTCTGTTTCAAGGCCATCAGTCTACAGCATAAGAATAAAAATAATTTACTAAAAATATCTCATACCCATAACACAAGATATAAACAACAGAGCGAAACGAAAACTACTAACGTAAATAAAACACTAGCACAACGATCATTTTATTTTTTAGCTCCTCATATGTACATTAGGGTCCCTGAAATAATTAGAAAGGAAACATATCTAAAAACATTTCAAAAGAAATTAGGTGACTGGCTTATTTCGTTACCAAGAAAACTCATCCGCGATTTTGTAGAATTGGCATTGGCATTGGCAGTAAGGTTCTAAGTGTTCAAAATAACACTTTTGAACTTTTACATATAACTTCAAATCTCAGAAACTCCTGTACGTCCCATAAGATCTGTTACTGTTCAGTGTTCGATACTAATCAAAGTGTGAATTTGTATTTTTTTTTTGTTACTTACTTGTATTCATTTTTCTTTTCCTTTTTGAATTTATTTCATTTAGTGTCCACTTATATGTTTGTTTTCCACTTTAGAGTCGAACTGCAGCTATTTTAATGTTATATGCACCCACGCACTGACCTTAAATGGTTTCAGTGGGTAACCTATATATTTCCATTGAGGCAGTGAGGTAGGTCTAAATTTAAGAAAATTCTGTAAAATTTTTCGAAATATATATTATCAATATTATTATTGTTATTATTATGACTTGTTGTCTCACAGTATTCCTGTGGTTGTATGTTATACTGACGGGATTATACCAAGTCAGTACAAAAGATAAAAATAAAAAAAAGGAAATGGAAAAAAAGACAACTATTGTGTATTAAGAAATGATCTAACGATGCTACATGTTTTCAAAATGACCGATTTTTGGATGTTCCTGTAAATGTCTGTATTAAGTCCTAATTGAGCCAAATGCGGTGTAAACGTTGTTGGGGGTGAGACCTGTTACTGATGACTCTTTCCTGTTTCCACAGCCTTTTTACTTCCATTGCCAAATCGGTGTATTTGGAGATCTTTTCCCTGTATTTAGCTTGGATGTTCTCGTCGTTGGGGACAACCATGTCAATTAAATAAGTGATATTGGGTGTGTTTGCGGGAATTGTTTTATCTGTGTGGATGTCAATGTCCCAGTAGAGCTTGTAGTCTTCGTTTTCAAGTATGGATGTTGGTGTACAATGGTAGTAAGGGTCTGTGTTCTCCGTTAGTTTGTATGTTATTGCTAATGCTTGATGAACGGCGTTCCCTGCTGAGTTGTGTCTCGCGGTGTATTCAGTTCCGGCCATTATTCTACATCCACTCGTTATGTGATCGATCGTTTCTCCCTGCTGGTGACATCTCCTACACCTTTCGTCTTCAATCGTTGTGTCCTTGATGATGTGCTTTCGGTAGTTTCTGGTTCCTATGACTTTGTCCTGGATGGCAAACAGGAAGCCTTCTGTTTCGGGGAACAGCTGCCCTTCTTGTAACCACGTATATGAAAGCTTTTTATGTATATGGTCTTGCTTTATGTGGCATCTATGTCTTCCATGAAGTGTTTTTTGAAATAAGGTGTTCATCTTTTCTAGTCGTGATTGGATGTGACTGTGTGCGTCTGCTGCGTGGCTCGTTTGAGACAGGTTGAGCGGTGTATAATTCTTGTCTGCCTTCACTATTGCCTGGTGGAGGTTAGTTTGTTTGTTTGTTTGTTGTGGAAACATTTTCTGAGTTCGTATATATAATTCTCCTCCCCTCCCTCCTTCTTTTCTCTCGATGGTGAGTCTGTCCTTGCATGCGTTGGGATGTAACTTCCTGTATTTAGTGAATTCAGAGAGTATGAGAATGTGAATGTTTTCTATGTCTGTGTGTGACCATTTAATGAAACCAAACGAATACGTAAGAATAGGTATGACAAAGGTGTTAATAGCTTTCGTTAGATTTCTGGAATTCAGTTTTGTTTTTAGTAGCTTTGTGAGTCTGGTTTTAAATTCCGTCTTGAGCTCTGATTTGATATGGGTGTGGTTAATTTTGGTGCTTTGATGGAAGCCTAGGTATCCTCTTTGAGCATGTTATCTATAGTTTCATTGTTGATTGTTTCCCTCGTAGGGTGGTCTTTCCACTGTCCCTTGTTGATATGAAGTATTTTGCATTTACTTATACCAAATTCCATGTTGATGTCCAGGGTAAACGTTTCTGTGATTTTAAGGAGTTCCTTTAGCTGTGCGTTTGTGCTTGCCTATAAATTTATGTCATCCATGTACAAGAGGTGATTTATTTTGTGTAGGTTATTTTTTTGGTGTTTAATTTGAAATCCGAAATTTATTTTATTCAGTGTGTTTGAGAGTGGATTGAGACTGGAATATACCTCGTCTGATGTAGATCTCTTCGGTTTCAATGTTCTGTTTTTGTGTTCTCAATGTTTTTGTGTGCTAGATGTTGTTCTATTCTCTTGGTAATTGTGGATGTGATGATCTTATATAGGGTTGGAAGGCACGTAATAGGTCGGTAATTTGATGGGCCCTTATTGTCTGAATTTTTGGGTTTAAAATATGTTGTTCCTTGGGTGAAAAAATTGGGGAGTGTGTTGGGTTTTAAAATAATTTCATTACTTTGGCGAGTCAGAACTTCATGTGTAGAAGTAAACTGTTTGTACCAGAAGTTATGAATGTTATCTATTCCAAGACATCTCCAGTTATGCGTGTATTTGACTGTTTCTGCAACTTCTTGTGTTGTCATTGCAAAGTCCTCTCGTTCCTCCAAGCACGTGTGTCTTCTCCTTCCGCTTTAATCCATGAAGCGTTATTATTGTGTAGTTTCGGTTCCGACCAAATACTTTTCCAGTATTCTGTGATCTCTTGTTTGGTCGGTGGTTCTATTACTCGTGCCTCCTCATTGTTTATGATTTTTCGGTAGTGCTGTTTTTCGCTTCTTCGAAACAGGTTGTTAGCGTCCTTTTTTTCATTTGATTCTTTGTATCCTCGGAGTCTTGCGGCATACACGGACAATTTTTGCTTCAGAGTGTCAAGGATTTCCGTAAGCTTGTGATCAGGAAATGCAGATTCCCAATTATTTTCTAATTTTGTTTTCGATCCTTATCTGCCATTTGAATTTTTGTTTTATGTTGTTGGTGTTTCTGTATCGTGGCGGGAGTGGGATTGTTCTGTGTTATCGTGGTTATAACTGCTGCATAGATCACTGTATGAATGTCCTCAATTGTGCTCGCATTCGTTATGTACTCGGGAATTATGTGTTCATTGATGGTCTTTAGGATTTTATGTGTGTCCCGTTTGAAGATTACACGTGGAATAGGATCTCTTGTTGTAGGATCGGTGCCTGACTATTTGTTTAGATGTGACTTCATTTTTACTTTGATTGCTTGTGCGAGAGACGGTCCGAGGTGTAGCTGTAGTAGTAGTGGGCGAATGATTCACTTGCCTTGTGCGCTGTATGGTGCTTGTCATCTGTCGTGGGTTGTTGTTGGGTGCTTCGCCTCTACTGAGCATTGAGTGAGGTTGTCCTGTCCTCAATGTTTGGTTGATGGATGTTTAGTTGAGCAGCTACCATAAGTTTGATATTTTGCAATGCGAGTGGGGTGAGCTTACTGGTCTTAGTGATGACTCTTTTTTGATGTATTACTCTCTGTTCTGAGAGGTGGTTTGTATTCTGGATATTGTGCTATAAAAAGTGTATGTAGTTTATGTCCGTATGGTTTGTATTCTGTTCTGGATATTGTGCTATAAAAAGTATATGTAGTTTATGTCCGTATCCTGATGAAATTGTCTCAAGTTTGGTAACGGTGTAGTAGGAATTAATCACCGTTCGATTCATTTCATCTGTCCATTTTAACCTCTTTCTTGGTTTACCTGCCTTGCAGGTAGTCGTTGCGATATATCCGCTGTTGTAATGGGCCCAAGTTGTTGTATTTGGTTAGCATCTGTGTCAGATTTATTTGTGTATTCATTTGGGCAGCGCATGATCGATTCGCTCGAATCGGTAATGCGGCTCATGCGTTATCCTGCTTTCCCGCCTTGGTGGGTGCCAGCTTAGCCGGCAAAACACTTTCGGTGGGTCTATTTTCCTTCACCTGGTCGTGATCGTTTCGCTCGAGCTATCCTTTCCCGCAGCGTCCTCGATCGTTGCGCTGCTCGCCCGATGCTTTGTTCTTTGGAGTGATGTTTTGTGGTGTTAGAAGCTCAGAGTGTCCCGACATTGGATCGCCTGTTAGTAGAAGGTAGATCATTTTATTGTGTGTTTGTTTGCCTATTATTGTTGGTCTCTCTTTAATGCACATCTGTTTTGTTCTTGTTGTTCTTGGTCTTGAAAAAATATGGAAGATGTGCTTCTGGGTTTCCGAGGGAGCAAATATTTCTAGGCTCGTTCCATATGTAGTGGTTTTGCTCATGAACATATAATAGTTGTTGAAGTAGTTCAAGTCGTCGTCGTGAAATAACAAAATTATCTGAAGTTTCGACCAGTTTTGTCGTAGGTTATTATTATTTGATGTGATATTCTATAATATGTTATTAAATGAGGTAAAGAATATTCAGTTATTCAGAAGAAGAGTTCAGGAGGTGTTGCTGAGAAATCCATTATATGAATTTTACATTTTAATAAATATGTCTCAAATTCACCGCCCAGGCTAATTTTGATTTTAAATATGTATGTCTACTTTAAATCAATAATTTTTGTTAGTGCTTAATATTTAATTTTAAAAATCCTTGTTTAATTTTTGTATATATTTGTATGTAAGTTTGACTTGTATAAATACCTTTTTTGTATATTGATGTCAATTGCAGATTCCAACGGTGTTTTGCCCATCTATCGCACGTGCAACATGGTAAGATCTTTCCGCATCTGTCACACAACTGGGGCTAATTCCAACCAATACATGCGTTCTGTTTATAGTGATCGGCTGAAATGCCAATTTTGTCCCCAAACACCTGTCGGCTCCTTGACCTGTAGTTCTTCCTTGACAAATTTTCCTTCGCATATTCCCACGGCCATCTATTTAGGAGCAGTATTGTTTCCTTATATCCAGGCATATGGAAAGCACGCTCACGCCCACCCCCAACAAATATTTTTTACACTCATGTGCCATTGGCTATCATACATTTAATAAGAATAACCTCTTTAACCTTAAATGAATCAGTTAAATAGGTATTTATCTTTTTTCACTGTGAGCTATGGACACATTAATTCAAATTACATTTATTATGCCAAACCATTTTTATACCATTAGAATTTGGCATAAACCATTTATCGAAAAAGCCACAAATTATATCAATGCGATTATCTATTAAAGAAACATGCCGCTAAATACTTGTCATTCGATATAATAAATATCTGTTTTAATAGCCGTTATTTATAACTATAGAACAATTATATTAAAATATATGCCACCAGAGTAATATTACTCTAGTTTTGCAATAGAAGTAAGAGGCCGACAATTAAAAGTATCAAATTCTAATAAATATCCGAACGATAATAATCGTTATATTAATTGAAGGGGTTTGCAATTTATTAATATAGACATTATGTTATAGTGGATATTTTGTTAATACCATATATGAGAATACATTTAACAATTTAAGAGCTATGTCGTAAAATTACGAAGTCAGCAGAAGCGTTCAATTAGTTTCAAGTCTGAAGAGATTGGCGGCCAGTGACCAGTCTAATTTAGTGCATTACCATGTTCAATTTGTTCACTGTTTTGTAGCTATTTACAGAAATGTTGACGGCTTTAGAAAAATTTGAAGGTTAATTATTTGCGCTTTCAAAAGGTGATAAAATGGATCTACCAAAATATGTTTTAAGGTAGATTCTAAATATTCACAGGCCTCACTGCTCCAGGAGGGTATTTCCTGGTGAACACTTATACAGTTACTGGTTTTTATCAGAATTAACATGGTGCGAATATAATAATTCTAATGTCATTTTCAATATATTAAATGAAATACAATTGGACAAATAAATAAAAACTCCGTTGACCTTTAATTTTCAGCATATATTGAAAGATACTTGCGAAATAATTTTTTTTTAATTTTGAGATATTAGTGTTTCATATCTCTACATCCTCCTTTTGTTATTTTTGTTGCCAGCCCATGTAGATAAAACAGTAATCAAGGAAAGCACAACACTGATTTTAATTTATGATAATTTCATACATATTGTAGGCTAAGAGCGGTTTTTATCCAGTCTGGCATAGCAGCAGAATTCTGGAATCAAAATGTATGGCAAAAGACCCCCCTTTTCCCATTTATAATTAAATACAAATGTTTCTTAGTTTAATTTGACTTTTTAAATTATATTATTTTCCTTTAACCTATTATATCTTTGATTTTCATATATACAAGGTGTTTATCTTGCTCTGAGGTCTCCGCTTATATTAAATGGAACACCCTGTTTGTTTATAGACATTTTGATCTTATAAATACAAATGCTAGTTTTCTGCTACGGTTCTGATATATTGGCATTATTCTTCAGATTTTTTAAATATCCGCTTGCGCCGAAAAATATTCTAGAATATGTATTATTAATAATTTCAAATATTCAATATTTTAAACGAAAGAAAAGGTACAATGTTGAGAATTTTGAGATTTGATTTTTTTTTTAATGTAACTCCCCATATATAATCTCAATTTTAAATAGAGTAATTAACGATAAATTTAACCATATATAATTCCAGAGACAGTTTTCTCACATAATTATCGTCAAATCGTATTATTTTTTTTTATATATAAATAGATTCGAAGGGCATGTCAGTAATGTGTATATTACCCCAATTATTAAAATGTAACATTTATATTTATTTATATATATATATATATATATATATATATATATATATATATATATATATATATATATATATATATATATATATATACATATATATATGTCAACGATATCGTTTTACACGATGCCATTCCTTTGCTTTTTAGGTTAGGATATTTATATTTGGGTTAACGAAATATGGTATTAAGACACATATTTTCATGAAAAAACAATTGAATATTACTGCCAGTTTTTCCGATATCAGAACCAAGTTAAGAATTTCAAATGGAACCCTGTATATTATTTTACATAGTTTGATAGAGCTTAGAATTACCTTTTCAATGACATATCACAAGTTATATTTTTTTTTCAAAATGGCGGACCAGGAAGCGCTTTTTCAAAATTCAATAAGGCGGTCGTTTCCCGATACCGATGAAATTTTGTTTAACAAATTATTAAAATATTAAACAAAATTGGGTTTTCAATGGATTTTAATCAAATTTAAAATCAAATTTTTAATTTATCACAAAATGGGATAAGTTTAATTTTTTCTTTAAAATGTGAACTTTTTCTTAAATTTTCTCAAAGATTTTAAATAGAAAGTTGTATTTATTAAATATTAGTATTAAAGTATATCTTATTAGCTACACGAAACCGCATAACAAGCCGTATTTTTGCTTTTTGTTTCAGAAAAAATTGACAAAACCTTGCCGATACACATTTTTCCTAATACATAACATGAAACAAACACACACATATTATTAATCAGAAAATCCTGGAATATTTTTTATTGTTTATTGATAAGTAATTTTGTATTATTTTGACATTTTGTGACTGTTGTCTTATTTTAGGAAAGCGAGAAAAAATCACAAGTAGTATTAATTTTATTTTACCAGTAGATACGGTGCAGTAACATGAAAGATGACTTAACTAAGATAAGTAGGTCTTGGAAACAATTGCATAGGGATGCCATTATAATTTTCATTAGATTTAACCAGAAACGTCAAAAGTACTGTTTTGTATCGACATTTCTGATAACTTTCGTTACATTTTTACACTGAGAAAAACAAAAAACAAAAACAAAACCGCATAACAAACTGTATTTTTGCTTTTTGTTTGAGAAAAAATTGACGAAACTCTGCCGATATACATTTTTCGTAATACATAACATGAAACACACACACCCACACACACATATTATTAATCAGTAAATTTCGGAATATTTTTTATTGATAAGCAATTTTGTATTATTTTGACATTTTATGATTTTTGCTGTCTTATTTTAGGAAATCGAGAAAAATTCACAAGTCGTATTAATTTTATTTTACCGGTAGGCTTTCGGTTTTTCCGGAAATACCTAGACCTAAGTCAAGAAGTTTAAAAAGAACCCTGTATATTTTTTCACACAGTTTGATAGAACTTAGAATTCCCTTTACATTGACATATCACAAGTTGATTTTTTTTCGAAATGGAGGAGCAGGAAGCTTTTGTTCAAAATTCAATATGGCGGCCATTTTCTAACACCGAAGATATTTTTGAATTATAGGTAGAAATAATAAACAAATATGGGGGTTTTTATTGGGTTTAATGCTAATTTAAAATCAAACTTTCACAATTAATACAAAGGTCACTCAATTAAATGTTCTATGCGCTGTCCGCCTTGTTCTTGGCATAGTGTAACTCTCTCAACATTTTCCGCGAGCAGGTTTCGTAAATGCTGTTCTGAGATACTCTCAACGGCTCGTCTTATTCTATTTTCTAACATTTCCAACGATATTACAGGAGTTGCATACACTTTTTCTTTCAGATGACCCCATATAGAAAAATCAAGCGGGGTTAGGTCAGGCGACCTCGCTGGCCATCGAATTGGTCCATTGGTTCCCAACCAGTTCTCACCAAATCGTTCATTCAAGTAATTTGCAACAATTCTTGAATTATGAGCAGGGGCGCCATCTTGTTGGTAAACTAAATCATCATTTTGCTGCAAATTATTTATAAAATGTTCAATTTCATTTTCGAGAAAGTCCAAATACATCTCGCCAGTTAAAGGCTGATGGAATAATATTGGACCAATAACGCTTAGTCCTACAACGCCTAACCAAACATTAACTCCAAAACATTCCTGGAAGGCACCTTCTCTTACTAATCTTTGATTTTCCTTTGCCCAATAACGAAAATTATTTCTATTAAACATCCCTAGATTAGTAAACCTTGATTCGTCTGAAAAAATAATCTTATGATGAAACACAGGACTTATTCTATAATTATCTAAAAACCAATTGCAATAAATAAGTCGTCTTTGGAAGTCATTTTCAAATAGGTGGTGGTGAATTTGATACTTAAACGATTTAAACCCGTGTTTCTTTAAAATTTTTCTGGCGCTTTCATGGGACGTATTGCACTGTTTGCCTAATTCACGAAGGGAAGCTGTACGGTCATATTCGATGTACGCTAAAACGTTTGTTTCCACTTCTTCGCTTACTACGAAACCATCATTGCCATTAGCATGGACACCACCATTATTTTCATTTTTTAAATGTTGTACTAGCCAAGGATAATATGCATGTGAAGGAGCGTCACGATTCGGAAAGCGTTCCTGGTATAATCTCTCTGTGTCCCTTGAATTTTTGCGACATTCCCCATAAATAAGGAGCATGTCAATTTGATGTTCTCTTGAATAAACCATAATATTTATTTTTAAAACTAACTAGAACCACTTCTCAGTGTAAAAATGTAACGAAAGTTATCAGAAATGTCGATACAAAACAGTACTTTTGACGTTTCTGGTTAAATCTAATGAAAATTATAATGGCATCCCTATGCAATTGTTTCCAAGGCCTACTTATCTTAGTTAAGTCATCTTTCATGTTACTGCACCATATCTACCGGTAAATTAAAATTAATACTCCTTGTGATTTTTTCTCGCTTTCCTAAAATAAGACAACAGTCATAAAATGTCAAAATAATACAAAATTACTTATCAATAAACAATAAAAAATATTCAAGGATTTTCTGATTAATAATATGTGTGTGTTTGTTTCATGTTATGTATTAGGAAAAATGTATATCGGCAAGGTTTTGTCAATTTTTTCTAAAACAAAAAGCAAAAATACGGCTTGTTATGCGGTTTCGTGTAGCTAATAAGATATACTTTAATACTAATATTTAATAAATACAACTTTCTATTTAAAATCTTTGAGAAAATTTAAGAAAAAGTTCACATTTTAGAGAAAAAATTAAACTTATCCCATTTTGTGATAAATTAAAAATTTGATTTTAAATTTGATTAAAATCCATTGAAAACCCGATTTTGTTTAATATTTTAATAATTTGTTAAACAAAAATTTCATCGGTATCGGGAAACGACCGCCATATTGAATTTTGAAAAAGCGCTTCTTGGTCCGCCATTTTGAAAAAAAATATAACGTGTGATATGTCATTGAAAAGGTAATTCTAAGCTCTATCAAACTATGTAAAATAATATACAGGGTTCCATTTGAAATTCTTAACTTGGTTCTGATATCGGAAAAACTGGCAGTAATATTCAATTGTTTTTTCATGAAAAATATGTGTCTTAATACCATATTTCGTTAACCCAAATAAAAAAATCCTAACCTAAAAAGCAATTGAATGGCATCGTGTTAAACGATATATATATATATATATATATATATATATATATATATATTATATATATATATATATATATATCCTGCTTTTTTTTCTTGGGTATAGGTTTGATTAATGAAATTTATTTTTCTGCACCTAGCTCGAAGTTTCGCTTCTTGTTTGAAGCATTTTCAAGAGCATTTTACTGCATGTCTAAAAAATATACATAATACATGGATTAGTACTTTTCAACAAACATACACAAATATTTAACATGTACTATACGTAACAAAACAAACATTCATAATACTTAATTATTGAACAATTAATTAATTAAAATATTTTGGTACTCACAATATTTAATAAAACAAGGTAAAATATTAAAATAAATTTTATATGTACCTTACCTTCGAAACGACAATATTATTTACAGTAATAATTTTGATGTTGTTCTGAACGTTTTAACCTATGGGTGAGATCTATATAAATTCTGTAATTATAAAAACTATTATCTTGATTTTTTTTTTATTTTATTAAAAACATATATATTTTGGTATACAGTGAATGGCTGAAAACATGTATAACAGGTGTTATTTAAATTGAATTTTAGTGTTTTGAAAATCATTATATTATTTTAGGTTATTTTTTTATTATTAAATTTAATTATTATTTGATTAGGTTGTGATACATTTCACTTAGATTCACTTAGTCCTTTTTGTCATATACTGCATTCTGATCTTTCTTTATATGAATCATTTCTTTAATTGCCAATTTATGATAACTGCTGTCTCGACTTAAAATTTTTGTCTCAGAAAAGTTGAATTCATGTTTTTCACTTTTTTCGTGTTTATGTAAAGCCGTGGAAGCGTTCTTTGTATATTTATTGCCGTTTAACCGATTTTCAAAGTATTGTGTGGTCATACCTATATACTTTTTAGGACAATTTATGCAAGGCACAGAATAAATTACATTTGATTTTTTCTTTTTTGGAATTTCACTTTTTAGAGGAGTGTATAAATTTGTTAATAAATTATGTGATTTATGACATACAATTATGTCATATTTGGCTAAACTGCGTTTTAATTTTTCTGACAAACCATCTGTGTATGGCATTGATATGTATTTAGTGTTGTTTGTGATGCTGTGGTTGTTATTCTGTTTCTGGCTATTATAGAATTTATATGTTCGTTGTTTAAAAATTCGTATAATTTATTTTATAGAAAAATGTTTTTTTCTGGGATGTCGTACTTTTTTTAGAACATCTGGTCTAAATTCTGGAGAAGTTAGAGCAATAGCTCGATCAGTAAGCCCAATTATAACGCTGTTTTTTTGGCTCTTTGGGTGGCGGGAATTAAAATTTAGGTATCGACCTGACCAAGTTTCCTTTGTGTACCATTTTATTTTAATGTTATTTTTGTCCCTAATCAATGTTAAATCAAGAAAATTAATTTCACTATTCCGTTCTAATTCGAAAGTAAATTGTAGTTTTGGATGAAAGCTGTTAAATTTATTAATGATATCTTGAATTTTCTTTGATGGAACTATAGTTGGGGAATCATCCATAAAACGTTTGATAAAAACAATTTGAAACTCTAAGTTTTTTACGACATGTTCTTCCAAGTGTTCCATTACTAACTGTGCAATGATTGACGATATTGAAGAACCCATGGCGCAGCCGTCAAGTTGCTAATAAAAATTATTTTTGTATTGAAAATAGTTATTATTTAATGTTAAGTTTATTGCTTCTATAAATTCGTTGCAAGAAAGAATAGTATGTTCTTTAATTAAATTCCACATATGTTTGATAATTTCTGTTACTAAATCATTTGGAATGTTTGTATATAATGAAATTACATCCAATGAAATTAGTTTATGATTATCTGGAATATTTACAGTGTCAATAAACTTTTTGAAACAAAAAGAATCTTTTATATAATAATCGTTTTTACCTGTAACATTTGATAAGCATTTTGACAGATATCTAGATAAGTTGTAAAACGGAGACTGAATGCAAGAAACTATTGGTCGAAGAGGTATTCCCGGCTTATGCAATTTTGGTAGTCCGTATAATTTTGGAGCTGTTGCATTATGAATCATTAATTTTTTTGCTTCTAGGTCACTAAGCGAATTATTGTTCACTAGTTTTTTTACAATGTTTTTATTTTTTAATTGAAATGTGTTTGTGGAATCAGTTCTTAATTTTGTATAGGTTTTTGAGTCATTTAAAAGTTCTTTTATTTTTTATCATAGTCTGTCGAATTCACGACCACAGTTTTATTACTTTTATCTGGTTGTAAGATTGTTATTTGGGGGTTAGTTTTAATAAAATGTTTGACTTTGCTTAATTTTTTTTGAATATTTTTTTGCATTTTATTAGATTTTATTTTGTTTTGGCTAACTTTTGATTTGTGGTTTGAAATAAGGTTTACAACATCGGCTCGAATACTGTCTTTTATTTGATCAGGTTTATTATAAATTGCTTGTTCTATTGACAGAATGTATTCAGAATAAAGTAAATGTTGTTTTTTTATTATAGGAAGCGAAAATGTTTTTCTCAACGCCAAAACTTCGGCAATGTCACTTGGAATATCTGTTTCAGAAATGTTGCCTAACCATTCAGATCTATTTATTTTTATTTTATTATTACCTTTGGAATTTAAATTAGAGAATTTAGTGATGTTTTTATTTTTTCCGTATTCGAATGTTTTTTCATATTTATTGTTTTCTAATCTTAGAAAGTCATTTAGAATATTTTGGGGTATATAAGTATTCGCTTGGTTTTTAATAAAATAAAAAAAATCAAATAGTTTTTATAATTACGAAATTTATATAGATCTCACCCATCGGTTAAAACGTTCAGAACAACATCAAAACTATTACTATAAATAATAATGTCGTTTCCAAGGTAAGGTACATATAAAATTTATTTTAATATTTTACGTTGTTTTATTAAATATTGTGAGTACAAAAATATTTTAATTAATTAATTGTTCAATAGTCAAGTATTATGAATGTTTGTTTTGTTACGTATAGTACCTGTTTGTTGAAAAGTACTAATCCATGTATTATGTATATTTGTTAGACATGCAATAAAATGCTCTTGAAAATGCTTCAAACAAGAAGCGAAACGTCGAGCTACTTACAAAAAAATAAATTTCATTAATCAAACCTATACCCAAGAAAAATAAAAATTTGGAATAAAGTATGGTTTAAGAACAGTGTAAATAAATAAATATATATATAAATACGAGATCTGAACCCTGAATGAGCTTGGAGGAGAGTTTCAGGCGGGGTTTTGTACCTCTCTTGTGCTCGCCGAGCCGGGACCTTATCTTACGATCGGTATCCACGTATGATGTAGACCGTAACCCGTATATCCATTGACGTTTTTTTGTATGTTTAAACATTTCGATAAATTATCTAATTTTACGTTTACAAAATCCTGGAACCGACGCGACGCCAGAACCTTGGTTTCTTTTATAATGATTGAACAATTTGTTTTTTTTTGATACATTGTTCATGTTCCTTAAGTCTCTAAGTCGAAAACAATGTACCACTTCTACCGATCGTTAATGCCATAGAGTCGCTTAAAACCAAGTAGCTAAATATCTTTTAAATGCTTCCAATCCGTTCACTAGAAAAGCAGATTCTTTTTATAAGAAATTTTGCACATTTCGTGGAAAAAATTAAAGCAAACCTGTTGGATCCCGAAGATATTTTGGCCGTCTCGATGTAGAATCACTATACACAAATGTTCGTGTGACTCAATTTCCATTATATCAGACATTTTGAAACATAATAATCATTTAATTTTACAAGAAATTTTCTATAATAACCTCAGGGGCAGCTGAGGGCTCCCTTATATCACATGTGGTAGCAAATACCTTTATTTGAGGATATTGCTTTAACATTCGCTCCACTAAAACCAAAACACTGGTTCATATATATAAACCGCTGGCCATTTGCCTTGCACATCTCAAAATTTAAAGCGGAATTTTTTAAAATCTAAAAAAGTTACAGGGATGCGGTCTTGGATGTTTAAAGGCTTTATCTATCTAGAATTGGTCAATGTTGCCTCAGTTCATCAAAATGGTTCTCCGCATAATTTATAGGGTGTTATATAAAATCGTAAATTTTACAAAAGTTCGTAAGTCTGTAATTTTTAGTTTTGTTTAATTTTGGGCGTGTTATGATATTCTACGAACCATAAGACCAAGAAATCAAGAAATTACAGCTCTATTATACAGGGTTTTACACAATTTTTGAATCTATTGAATGTTCCTCAATAATGTAGTGAGCAGTAATTGCAACAAAGTTTTCATTGTTTTTAGAGGTCTAACTGTCAGTTGTTGAATCATATCCCACTTTGACTGATAGAGCTTCAGTTCAGTAAATTATTAATGATAGTTTTTCTGGATGGTACTTTGTAATTAGGACACAACATTTCACAAAGTTTCTGAAACTCGACTTCTTCTACAATTCTGAATAGTGATTACTACATTGGATAGCGAAATCCTTTCGCTATCCAATGTAGTAATTGTTGGTCAATTTTTTTACTTCTCGCTATAGAAAGGGGTTTCTTTACGTACGCATAGCCTGTGACATCAGCCTGAGTTTTTTCTTTTTTTCGTTTTGATGCTGACACTACCACTGACGTTACACATATTTGTACTTCCCAAGCATCTTCTTCTTTAACATCTGATGTTTTCGTAGATATACACTTAACATTTTCTGCTGCTGTACATTTACCGTTGTTAGTATCTGTCAATGTTGATTCGCTTCTGGTAATGCTAATTGTCGGATGTTTTGTCTTTATATGTCGATTTAAATTGCCCATTGAACCGTTTTTTGTAGATAAAATTTGTTTACAATGCAAACTCTTCGCCGAACATTTATCTTTTAAAAGTTCAAAGTGAAATCATATATCACTTCCCATTTTTAGTTATAACCACCAATAATACTTTCTTAAAATCACCTATTTTCACTGACACTGCTGAACGCGCCACCCACAACACTGATACCAATTAGGCAATTAACTAACAAAACAACACAATCAATGCATTATAATACATAATATGGTTTATCAGCGATGTCTATCTGATATAAAGAATAGATGCGTCTTTTTCTAATTTTTGTTTCTAGAATGAGATGGCCTCAATAAAAACCAATCAATCCGCAAGACGTGTGCTAAACTAAAAGAGTAAGAGAGTAAGAAATAAAAGTCATCTTGCAAAGTAAACAGAACGTTTGACCGAGCACGAGCTCGGCTCGAACTTTGCGATAAATCGGCGTAGGTCGAGCGAGTTTGCAATCAAAACTTTCGGTAACCATCGCGTTGGTTGGTTAAGTTCGTTTCAATCATAGCGGCAACGAACGAACTACACAGCTCTAGTTTATACACATTGTATCAGCGTCAATGCCAATTCTTTTTTTGGTTTCTGAAAATTAGCTTAACTTATATTGATGAAGATCTTTTAAAAAATTGCAAAAACTTTGTTATGTTATTATTCAAAAATTGTGTAACACCCTGTATAATACAGCTGTAAACTTTTGATTAACGCAATCTAAACTAAGATAAAATTATGTAAAAATTATTAATTTTAAATAATAAGAGTATAGTTAAAAATAATTTTCTTTTGGAAGTTCAGAAATTATTAAATTTAGACCGTATATTAAAAACAAATAAATTAATGGTTCGTAGAATATCATAACATGCCCAAAATTAAACAAAACTAAAAATTGCAGACTCGAGACTTACGAACTTTTGTAAAATTTGCACGATTTTATATAACACCCTATATATTATGCGGACGACCATTTTGATGAACCGAGGCAATGGCCAACAGTTTAGACGAAACTTTTGTTTTTTAGTCTCATGAACAGGAAAATCTCCACATATTCCTGGGTCACATTAATCATAATATTAAATTTACAATGGAAATTGCATCAAATGGAACGGTTCATTTTTTAGATGCAATTGTTCAATGGAAGAAAAATACATACTTAAATGCAAATTGTCACCACCATCCAGCACAAAAGAAATCGATTATTAACTCACTAGTATTTAGAGCCATTTCGATTCTTCGGAAACTTCGGAAACTCGAAACTGACCGAAGGTCTGAGAGAGAATGGCTATTGTACTGAAGATATTACGCGTTTAATCAAAATACATAGTAATTTGACTTCGCGAAAATAGAACGATTTGGAACCATCGAACCAGGTAGTGTTATCCATCCTTACGTACATAGCACTAGAGACAAAATAAAACCATTACTTCGGCAGTCCAACATACGCACAATCTTCAGTACACATAAGAATATTGGACAATGCTTGAGATCCCCGAAAGATTTTCTACCCTTTTAAATCGAAGGCAAAACGTCGGATAGTAAATTCAGTTTGACACGGTCGAATCCCAAGTACACGATTTCTTAATTACTTATCTAATTAACTAAATTTTGCACAAAAATCAAGTGTGAAACAGGGATAATGCGAATCATGAACAGCAAAACAAAACTGCGGTCTAATAAAGTGTTTAAATATTCGGTAAAATTCAATTTCCTGGAAAAAGATTCTTATTTTTAATAATATAAAAATAAATTTAGGAAAAAATGCATAAATATATACATTTTTTACAGCACATATATACAGCACGTGTATATATACAAATTTTGTTATCTTTCATTCCCTTAAATGAAAGGATTTATTACGATGGAAGTTCCGGGTAAAGCGAATTTACTGATTTTCTTTTTATCTAGGATTGCTCATGCAAGCATTTATATAGCAAGATTAAACCTCTGAATTTATTTATAACAAATATAACAAGTGCAAAAAAATTTTCCGGCAAATATTCAAAAAATTCTTGAGCAACTATTTCCACGGAGAAAATATTGTTTGCCTTTTTTTTCAGGTAAAAACCTAGAGTTACTATGGAAAGTTTTCAGTATAAAATGCACTATTATTTGCTGAATTGTCGCATTCCGCCTGAATGCACAACTAAATCCCATAAATCTTTTGAAATTGCTTATAAAATAATTAGCTTCATATCTACTATCAAGTGTCGTACAAAAACCAATTAAACAACAAGTAAGAATGTAAACACTGGAATCTTAATATAAGAGATATCTCGATCAGATTTATATTGCAACATTTTAATTTGGCAAGAATGCTTTTTCTCAAGTGTGGCAATTTTCATAATAGCCATAGCGCCGCTGTTTACGGTCTTAACATTTAATTATCGGAATATACACTATGAGAATTATTTTCAGATATACAGGGTGTTTTAGAAAAGTGGTATAACATTTTAATAGTGAAATTTGAAACAAAATATGTGAAAAAAAGTTTATGTAACTATAATTCCGCAAAAGTTTCAGTTTATAATAAAAATAATAGTAGTAAAGATAATAATAATAATTATTTATTAATAACTAAAAGCTAACAAAATATACATAATAAGAATATTGTTTTATATTTTTAAATTTAGCCAACATTAATTCAGTCAAACAGCAACAAAAAATATTTGTTTAAATAGAAGTCTTCTCTTGAACTTGTTCGATATGTATGTATATCTGCTACACGGTTACAGTTCTGTAGTTATAAATATGATTTATTTAAGGCTTAACAGATTAGTGATCTTTAACATATCATTAACATTAAAGTGCTTACTCACTTAGCGAAAGCATATGGCAGCACATGGATGACGAATGCGTATGCGTTTGCTGGCGGATAGGCTCGTTCGCTTGTTGGTTCTTCTGCCGCGAATTCACTTAGCGAACGAATACGGCCGTACGGTGAGGAACGTACGCGTTCACTAAGTGTGTGTGTACGTATGTGTTTCCCTACGAACAGGTTCGCTCGTCTGTCGATACTTCAAAAAAAGAAATCGTTGCACGTTGTCACGTATTTTCCTATATTTGGTCGGACGCTCAAGGAGGCAGCGTGGGTTAATATCCTATTTATTATTTAAATGCATATCACATGGTCATTACAAGAAAGTTTACGACCAAATTGAAGTTTTTCTGTGCATCAAATAAATTTAGATTTAGGTCGTAATGGTTAATTACTGATTAATTTAGTGAAAGATGCGAAGGACGGATGGATTAATTTGGATTACACAAATATTGGTTTAATTGAATTGAAGACAAGTTATATCCTGCATGAAACCCATATTATTAGTCTTACCTACTCCGTTGGTTAGCAGATATTTGCCAGATATTAAGTTTCTAAATGAGTTTCATTAACGGCCTTCTTGTTGTTATGTTAAAGTAGTGTATTACTTGGGGTTAGGAAATATTTGAGGACCAACAGAGTACTGATAATAGGCCCATTAACTCTATTAGGTTACCTCGATGAGCAGCTATCTGGCGAGGGAGGCGCGAGGGTGAGGCGGCCAGTTTATTGGTTATTCAGCTTGACCTTTTCGTTGCGATAGATATCAGTTGTGTTTTTCAGAGTATTTTCTTACTTCCTGAAGTGAAAGTTTTAAGACGTTTTCGTCTTTCTGTGTACATATGTGAATATTTTAAAAGACTTTTTACGTAAATTATGAGTAAAGTATGAATGAAAATAACTACAAATAGACACAACAACATAAACCTAGATGCCCCAAGACTGTTCGTAAGACAAAGGTTATTTATAAGGATGAAATATTTAAAAGAATTGGCGAAGGAAAGAAAAAGATAAAAAAGGAAGCCATTCTGAAGTGGACTACACGAAAAGCTGTCTAAAAAGTGAGAAAAATTATCAACTGCATTTTTAATTTGTTACCGTTTAAGCATAAATTATGTGCTGATTTATTTCCTATTATTAAAAAAGAAGTTTGAAGAGTTAAATAATTGTGTTTACTGCAAATAGCATACCTGTTTGATAAAATATGAAAAATACTTATAATGTACATAAGGTACATACCGGTTAGAAATAGAGAAGAAATTTATGGTAGACTATTAAAAACTAAATCAGGAAAGTGCAAACAGCTTTGTTCTAATTTGAACCGTTTAGACTCTACAGCTGTTCAAAATTCAAAATCCCAAGTTTTTGAATATAAATGTCAAAAACCGAAACTAATTGGCTTGAGTATAGGAGGGTAAGAAATTTTTCACTTTCATGTATTCGGCAAGAAAAGGCTGCCTATCTGTGTCATTTGGAACGTCAGAAAAATGATAAATCACTGTGGTCTGCACTTAAGAATTTAAATATTCAAACCATAAAAAATACTTCACTACCCCAACTTCTCATGAATCCGAACAACATAAACAATTTCTTTACCAGTGTTTTTTGCAAATCTAACAATTCCACTGAAAAAAATACATTTTTATCAGAATAATAAAATTCGAGAAGGTTTGAATTTTAATTTTCAACTTACCGATTTTCAAACAGTAAATGCAGCAGTTGACTCCATTAAGTCAAATGGTAGTGGAAACGACAACATTTCCCTAACTAAGATTAAACTCTGCAAACATAAAATCCTATATCATATAACTCATATAATCAACTGCTGCCTGGAATTGGGATACTTCCCGTCATCTTAGAAGCGCTCACTTGTTTGTCTTTTGCCAAAGATATCCAATCCTCAGTCTGTCGCAGATCTTCGTTCGATTAGCCTAATCCCGACACTATCCAAAATTCTGGAAAAAATAGTCTCTTTGCAGATGACAACTTATTTGGTTAAAAATAATATCCTTCCGAAGTATCAAAGTGGTTTTAGAAAAATGTTTAGCACCACCTCTGCCCTTTTAGACTTGACTGACAACATTTTTCGAAGCCTTGACAAAGGTATGGCTGCGGTCTTGGTGGCATTAGACTTTTCAAAAGCTTTCGACACTATAGATCACGACCTTCTATGTGGAAAATTGCACTATTATGGTTTTGATGAAGCCGCAGTTAATTTTTTCGGAAGCTATCTCTCGGGGCGCTCACAGTGTGTAGTACTTAGTGGTGAACGGTCAGAGTACAGGGAGGTAATCTCGCGTGTCCCTCAGGGTTCAATTTTAGGGCTCCTTCTATTTACTCTTTATACGGCGCATCTTTTCGAACATGACTTAAATTGTTGTCTCCGTTCATACGCGGATGATACCCAGATGTTGTTAACTTTTGACTACAATGATATTAATAATGCACAAATTATCATCAATAGTGATTTAGAAACTATACTTGAGTACTCAAGAACTCATAATTTGAAACTAAATGCTAACAAAACAAACATAATAGTTTTTTCTACGGAACGTAGGAGAAAGCATGTACAGGATAATCTTATTATAAGAATAGACAACGTTGTCTTGCAATAGGCGCAGAAGGTAAAAATTTTGGGTGTCACAATAGATGAGAGGTTAAAGTTTTATGATCACATATCGAATTTAGTTAGAATTGCATATTGTAAGCTCAGAGTCCTTTATACTAACAAGTTAATTTTAAATTTTAAAGTGCGCAAAAAATTGTCGAAAAGTTTGGTTATGTCAGTCCTTAATTATTGCAACATTGTTTACTATCCTTGCCTTGATGTCATAACAAAAAAAAGAGTTCAAAGTATTCAAAACACATGCTGTCGATTTGTATTTCGACTACGTAAGTATGATCATATTTCCCCTAAATTTATCGAACTAAATTGGTTAAAATTTAACAAAGTCGTACACCTTTATTACTTTGCTTTTCTCCATAGGTTATTTATAAATTCTGAACCAATGTATCTTTGTGAAAAACTTATAGCTAGAAGCGCAATACATGATCTAAATATACGTACAATGCCGATTCACTCCACCGCCCTCTTTCAAAATTCTTTTACATTCAACGCTGTAAAATTGTATAATTCCCTAAGCACCCACAATAAATCACTTCCGCCTCTGGCGTTTCGGCGAAATATCAAAATCGGCCTTCATCATAATCAACTCATTACTCTGTTCTGATTCTTTTCATTTCTCCCGTTATCTTATCTTATTGTCCATCATGCGACCCGGTTATTTG
The DNA here is from genome assembly GCA_030620095.1 of Kuschelorhynchus macadamiae. NCBI lineage: Eukaryota > Metazoa > Arthropoda > Insecta > Coleoptera > Curculionidae > Kuschelorhynchus > Kuschelorhynchus macadamiae. The sequence goes on along the minus strand of JAUTXW010001903.1, from coordinate 838,056 downwards.
TTTGTTTATTTGATATTAATTATTCATTAAACGAACATTACTATTTGAAATTCTATGTATATATATATAATTTATCTTACATTATTTATATTGTTTATGTTATATTTATTATTATTATAGATAATTGTGTTATTTTGGGTAAGTTTACTATTAATAATTTTGACTAGTAACATGGTTAAGTGTAAGAGTAGCCTTAGGCTAAACTTCGCCATTTACATCTATTTATCATCATGTACTATACCACACCATTGTAAAAAAAATTATTTAAATAAAAGCCGTTAAGTAAGTAAGTAAGTAATATCTCGAAAACAATTAAACTTAGACCTATGGACAATATATGAAGTAGACGTAAAATTTTAGATACAATTCAAAAATGTAATAAAATATAGGGTGTTTCGTATATGAAAAACTATTTAAGTAGGTATATCAGTAATCCTATATACTAATATTTATATTTAAACTTTTTCTGTATGTCTAACCATTATCACCAAAACTGAGAACACAATACTGGGACACCTCGTATAAAAAAATTTACATTTTAAACTTTAAAAATACATCATATTTTTTTCAAATACGATGCGAACTTTTTGAAATGGTAAAAAACGTGGTTAAAATTTAAACCAACAATCCCTAAACCTAAGTTTAAAATTATAATAACATATCTTGAAGGCTGCATTTTATTGTAACAAAAAAGTTTCAATTTTGAACAAAAAAAGATTAATATATGTAATTAAACGCACACCGAAGAGATATTGACAATGCCGTGCTAAAGCAAGCCGGTCACCGAGTGACGTAGATCGCTCACACCGAGTTGGGATGAGTCAAAATCGCTCGAGGCAACCTATAGAGTTAATGGGTCTTGCTGATAATATGGGTTTCAATTTAAGATTGTAAAACGAAATAGCGGCCAAATAATTTTTTAAAAAATAATCGCAAAGAAATTTTATTCAATTGACTTTAAATTTTGCAGAAAAATTAAATGTGCAAATGGGATAAACTGGTACGAGTTCAGCATGACGTAACAAAATGGCGGTATGTGTCAATGTAAAAACTATTTATTGAATTTATTTTAAATTAAGCCCAAAAGTTAAGTGTGACGTAGGTAGATGGAAAATAGTAAAATATTGGTAGGAATCCAATATCATGAAACAAAATGGCGGCCAATAAAAATTAAAAGTATATGTAACACTTATATACCGTGACTATGTACTGAAGTAAACTGAGTCACACTTCACTATTCAGAACAAATAGAAAAACACGAGGGAAGTTCCGGGTAAAGGAAATTTACCGATTTTTTTATTTATATAATAAAAATATTGTATTCTTAAATTCGACTAGCAGGTAAGTAACAATTCAATATTAAATTCACTATATTTAAATAACATTTAAAACGGTAATTGCAAAATATTAAACTAATCCGACGAGAAAATTAAACTCAATAATTTTTGTCTAAAGTTATTATTTATACTTTTCAAATTCCCTGGTAGATAAAAATTCGTAGCGCCAAGCTGAACTACTTTTAAACAGCTCGGTAATAGGAGGCAGTGTCGATGGGGTTTGAAACTAGACGGCTCGCCCTTTATCTACGATTTTCAAAGTGCCGACTGCCCAGTGCTTCAACTTATATTTTTATTCAGTAAACTTTGATCAAGCCCAGTATATTTATAATAAGCAAGGTTTATTTTATTGGCATGTAATACACAGCGTGTTCCATTAAAAACATTATGTTTTTGGTTTATGGAGGTACAAACTTTTTTCTGATGGAGCTAATTTGGTAGGTCATAATAAATCTTATCAAAACATATTTGGTGTGTCAGTAAATGGAAAGGATCGATGAGGACAAATATCGTAAAAACCTCATTTGCAAAATTTAGAAGCTCATATACAGCTTTACACGATGAAAATTACCCTTTTAATTTGCCTAACGTGCTGGTCAGCCGACGCACGTGCCGTCCTCAGCTTCAACATTTCAATGATAGTTCCTTAGAACTTAATCAAAATATAAAAGATAACTCAAGTTATAAATCATTTAGTCAACATTCATTTGTGTCTACTGATTGTAGCACTAAATATAATACATTTAATCAAAGAACAAATGTTAACAGTGGTACCATAGAGGTACAAGATTTAATACAATTTAACGACATTTTGTCGAATGAAACTAATAAAAATAAAACTATAGGGCATATAAATAAACATACCCAAAATGTCCTTAAAACCGACGTTTTAGTTGGACTTTCTCACCATCATCAGGTACAATTGCATGAAAACTTATCTCTAAGAAAAACTAACCTAATTAATCTAAAATAATTTAAGCAATAATAATAACTTATTAATCTTTCTCAAAGTTTACAGGGGACCCAGACATCATGGAAAAACCCAACTACGATCCATATTCGATTTTTAACAGCTTTCTTCTTAGTACAAATCATATTTCTAAAAAACCCACTCTCAATTCAAATCTTCTAAGTTTAAAACATAAAATTAATCACAACGTTTTGACTTTAAAACATTAGAGCATGGCATCTCTAATCGAAATAACTCTAATTTAAATTCAAATAATATTCCTAATTTTCACCCCCGTAGGCCATGTGACAATAGAAGAATATGGTATCCCTTGTAGGGAAACCCATCGGAGAGGTGCTGTGTTCCTTGATATACAAAATTCTCAAAATGAAAACTTCCTAAATTTTACTCACCTAAATCGTAATACAATAGAATAGAAGATCTGCCTGTTTATAGAGAATGTTCTTCTTAACATTCTATCAATGGTTTATGCATGATGGGTCATTCGCATACTTAAGTCAAGTTGTAAGAGACCATTTAAACAACATTTTTCAAGAAAATTGGTTTGGTCGAGACTTCTTAGCCGCCACGGTGTCCTGACCTAAAGCCGTGTGATTTCTATACACGAGGACATTTAAAATAGTTAAAGTATTCCACACCGATATACAATTAATTAAGAAATATTAGTGGAAGGAGTTACCAATGCTTGTGAAACAATACGCTAAACACCGGGTATATTTCGTACAGTAATAAGAAATATGCGGAAATGTCGAGCATGTGCTCATGCACAAAGTAGCCACTTTGAACAACGTTAACTATGAATATGTAAATAGTTAATTTTCGCACTAATTATAAGCAGTTTAATAAACTTCTTAATTAGCTGATTCACCCTTAATTTATTTAATATCATGTGTGATGTTGCAAAACTTTTGTAAATAAAGAATTAGCTAAACTGCTTTGGACATAAAAACTCGCAACATATTGCTATAGTACTTATCGGAAAATAGGTAACTCTCTGCACAAATATAATCAGTTTTTACCTAATTAGATCAATCATTTTTCAATGTACATAAAAGGATTTTATAGCGATTTCTAATTCTAAACATTCAATTATTTGCTGAAGTAATAGCTTATACCTGCATGTTTAATTAGTCCCACGCTGGTTATTTAATATTGTACATTACTTATGCATATGCAAAGAAAACGATATAAAGAACATTTATATTCAATATCTACATAAACAAAAACATTCGCCTAACATTGACAGATAGGTACACAAAACAATAAGTAGCCATCCCGAGTTAAATGTTAAAATTGCTTTGTCGTCTTTGCTTTGCACGTAATCTTCCATCTTCAATGAAAAGGAGCACCAGATCGTGTCGGTAATAAAAGTTATTTGTGGGAAACAAAGGAATGTTTATTTAAAAAATTGTAATAATGAAACTGGTAATATTCTTTACCTAAACAAAAAAAATATAACTCACTTTGATGGTATAATGAATATTTCTTATAGAATTTAATGTCACTCTTTATTAATTGAGAAGAATAAACAAATTATACTTCATTTAAAAGGGCTCCCTAAAATTCTAAAATTCTGTTACTTAAAGTAAAATAGTTTATGTTTCAAACTGCAACAATGTAAACTCTTTCATCGAAAGGAAAATAAGAACGAGTTTAATTTCTAGCCAGTTTACTATGGTTCTGTCCCTTAAATAGTTTGAATGGGTTATGTAAAATCTCTATTAAAAAATTATTTTTTTTAAATAGACCTTTAAAATTAAGAAAAACTTAATAAACTTGCATTTTAACTTTTTTCAAATTTTTGAATATAGAAATTTTTATGCCTGTCGTTTTTAGCTAATCAGGCGCTTTCTTTTTGACATTGTTACTATGGCAACAACCAAATTTTCTGGAAAATTTACTTACCAATATAATTAAAAAATGTAAATTTCCTTGCTTTGACAGCAATCATACGTTCAGACAATATGAACTGTACTCGGAAACATATGTTTTATATTTATATTAACTTAAATTATTACAGTTTTGGACTAATTAAAAGTTTCTTCAACTAATTCTAAATGCTTTTAAAATTCCACCTGTACATCTTCTTTCCTTATAGGTGAATAAAGCAACCACATTGTTGAACTTTTTCACAATATGTCTGTGCTCCATAAAATAAAAATAGTACTGCGACACCAGTTTATTCTTTTGAATACTACATTTGTTCTCAAAAAAGGCACAATGTCTCGAAGAATATTGTTTATCTTCTGAAACGAATTTTCATGCTCAGGATCCAATCTAGACTCTTCCACTAGATATGTTAAATACTTTACAATTTTATGTTAACCTTTAATTTGCAGAGGTTCTTTGGAAAAGGAACATAGATTATACGACCTCCGGTTCATATTATTATCAGTTTTTTTATTCACTGTTATACTGCTTACTTGTTACGTTATGCGAACGACGCAACTTTCATACTAACATTGACAAAAATTTTTAATGACATGTGTCAAGAAACTTGTCATGGATTCCATGACTAACTTTGAAACTTTTTACAGTGTAACATTTATTTTAGCAGACAGATATTTACGAATATTCAACGTTTTCCCCTTACTGTAGTATAGAGATTGTGTACGTGATAAATTATTACAGCTAACTCTAATTAACTATATTATTTTTATACAATAATGGAAATGTAACTGAGTACTACAAAGTTTATTAAGCAGTATAGATAATAAAGTAACAACATAATTAAGTATAGTAAATTAGGTTTAAAATTGGAAGATAATTTCATTTAACAGGAAGTATTGCTTTGACTGTTATAATTGTTGGTGATATTAAAAGCACAGTTGTTAGAAACAATATTATTTGGATGTGTTGTTGATTCTTGGCGTTGTTGAACGTTGGTAAATGTGGATTTGACTATTTCCCAAAATATGCTCACCTCTCATGGTGCCAATTATATTTTGATGGTGATTTACATCCAACTGAAAGTATGGTTAATGACCCGTAATCTTAATAAGTTGTTGTCCCCTGAACACCATTTTTTGACAAATTCGACACTGCCGTAGCTCTTGTTGGAAGATTTGTGAGTTTAATTTTCTTGATATTAATTTCTATTTTTGATACTGATTCTTTTAACCAAGAAGAAATCTAATTTTTGCCTACAGGACAATTTTTATACCATACCTTCGAAGACTTTTCATTCCAGTTTGGATCAAGAGCCTCAACCAATCTATCCACTGTTAGATTTCCACGTTTTTCTATACATTTTTTAAAAGGTCGTATAGAAGAATCATTAATGCTTTTGCTGTTTCTTACCAACCACTTACTATCTGCAATTTTTTTTTGTCCACCATAAACTCTCCGTTATGATCTATGTCTTTAAAACAATTTTCAACTTTGGCCATTGTCACTTCACCACCCCTCCATGCTAGTTCGTGTGATATCACGTGATCAAATTTGATCTGGAATTTGGAAAAGCACATCTCTTGGAATTGTTTTGCGGTTGCATTCCACATAATCTAAAATAATAATACAAGTGTGAATCTTTGTCTCACTGCTGAACGAATCCATCTAAATGTTATTTCTTTAAAACAATCAACACTATCTTACCTTTACCACAGATTCTTTATAATTATCCGAATTATTTTTCTTCATGTTAAACTCTTAGCCTCCAAAACTGCAGCCAGTTTTTTAACAGACGTTTCTCCTTCAATTCTATACGATTTTTCTTGGCAAGTTCTAAAAATTGCTTCCATACGGTTTCCTTAGATTTCTTCGTATTAAATGGAATTAATTTATCCACATCTCTTCTTATTAACTCAGTATTTCCTTTTTCAAAACGTGACATTTTTCTTAAACGCAAAATAGAATAAAATCTTCGCCACACTATTGACCCTTGTATGGGAAAAACATAAAACGCCGGACACAGCCATCTTAAAAACTCCGTGCATCAGGTGCAACAGCAGCCCCACCTTTTTAATTTTTGTATTTCTCAAATAATTTTAATAAATATACAGCAAAAGTCAGGAAATTATTTCTCGGTCGCGATTTTTTTAAGAATAGTTTCAAAAAATTCATACCTTGAAAAAATTTCCCGAAATAATTCAAGCTCTAGGGAGATTATACGCCTTTACAATGGAAAATATCCGTGCTTATCATTCATATTTAAGTGAATAAAAAAATAAATGCCTAGCTGGAAGTATTTTTGCGCTTGTGCATTTATCACTTCTGTCAATGTCATACAAATCGATAAAACTGTATTTGGAATGTGAATCCAAATACAGTCAGCTTACCTTTGAATTTATTACGCATGACACAGAATTTAGAGAATTTTATAGTTCGATTCAGTAGTATTATTAATTAGAAGTTTAAAAAATAGCGAATTAAAACGCCAAATAAGTAAATCTAGCACTGCTAACATTAAAAATGTAAAAAAAATGTAAATATAGCTTTGGAATGGCAGTTTTGAGAACGATACCGGTCACTCCAAGCGTTACCATGACAACACCCACGCGTTTCTTAAATACAAACAATAGCAAACAATTATGGAAGTTAATTTCATTAATTTTGTTGTGAATCATTATCATCAACAGCCTTTTCATCCACTGCTGGATATCGGCCTACTTCTCGCTTATACCTATGCTGTGTGTCTTAGCTGTACTTAACACAGGTATATGGGACCTACAGTTTATCGTCCAATCGAAACGACGCTATTTGAGAGGTGATTTTAGCGTATTACTGATGGAGCGCGCAACCACTAACCCATCAGAAGGCGAGCGCATTATGTATTCTTAACAAAGTTTGTCTCAGCTCGGAATCGAGCCAGGAACCTTGAGCGCCGAACAGCAAACACCCAGCCATCGGCGCCACGCTCGCTTGAATACATTAGTTAAAATAAAATTTAGTTTCCAGTTATGTTTACAATATTTATTCGGTAAATACTCTAACAAAATATAACGCTTGCAAAAAAAAGTTCTTTCGAAAACCTCCGAAAATTGTTTCGCACAATTATGGGGAAAACATATTTATAGGTAAATCGACCAAGAAAAATCGCCGGAAATTACTTTCAAGTTTGAAAAATGACCACTAGGGGGCGCAACAGCAACTCAAAAATGGAAATGCCGATTTTTCTCTAGAATTTCCCTAATTTAGGTTTGTAGAAAATATAAGCATTGTATTGGGGGAAGGTCAAACTTTTTTTCTTTCAAACGTTTATATCTCTGTTTTAGATGAACCGATTACATTGAACTTAGTGTCAGAAAAAGCGCTTTTTTTATCTTCGCGCAGAGTTATTAATTGTTCCGTAATTTTATTAGTGGTCACTAGATGGCGTTTTTTAGTAATTCTGCAAATAATACAAATTTTCATTCCAATTAAATGGTATGATATGACTTTTTTGTCATAATTTACTTTAATGTTATCGAATAGTCAAATAAAAATCCAGGTCCGTATTTAAATTAAAAAAGTTGATGATTGTTGCCCGAATCCAAAACGTCGGATTGAAAAACTAACCTCATCCATTTGTAGAGGAGAAAAAGTGACACTGATGAAGTGAAAATTATTTTCATCTGTCGGTATACTCTTGCTTTTATTAAGAAAATAAGTGCTCAACGTTTTTTCGATTTTTTTCCGGAAATTGTGTTTGCACTTGTTATGTAATTAATGAAATTAGCATAGCATATTTTAACAATAAAAACAAATCGTGCAAATATTTTGGATGAATGGTTATACAGCTCTTTCAAGTCAATTTAAATATGTTTAGTATTTTTTCCTTTCCTGTAGAATTAATGTCAAATTAATGAGAGAATAATAACAGGAAAGTTAGACCACAATTATTTTGAAATGATTGTGGGGGTTGGAGAGCACTTTAGAGAAAAATTCTACGTGACACGCTACTATTATTTTTGCATTTTGTCTCTTTATAGGTGATCACCAATGTTGGGATTCTCACTCGGGGTGTCCGTTAACATATAAAGTTATTCTAACTACTAGTAATACAGACATGTCTATATTAAATATCGGAATTTGTTTTTATAAATGAATTATGATTATGATAAATTATTTTTCTACAAGCGTTTTGTGTATAATATGGTATAAAAAAACTTGCTAATTACTAACTTACTTTTCTTATATAAAATTTCGATTAAAAGAGGAAACCATATTTACGAATAATCTAAAATCAAAAACATATTGGTTTATATTAAAACAAATACTGCTATTGAAACAATTCTATATTAAATATCGGAATTTGTTTTTATAAATGAATTATGATTATGATAAATTATTTTTCTACAAGCGTTTTGTGTTTAATATTGTATAAAAAAACTTGCTAATTACTAACTTACTTTTCTTATATAAAATTTCGATTAAAGGAAGAAACAATATTTACGAATAATCTAAAATCAAAAACATATTGGTTTATATTAAAACAAATACTGCTATTGAAACAATTAGAAAACTGAAGGTATGTTGTTTAAACTAATCCGCATAGTTTGATGAGAATCACCGTTAATTGCATCTAACAAGTAGTTGTAAAATAAAAATTGATTTTATGTAAGTAACCTTCTCCCACTGAAAAATTAACTTTCATATCAAATGTAGATAGAAGATATATTTATACCACTGCAATCTGAAAATGAATTATATCCTACGGACCCTTTTGAAACCAATGATTATTAAATAGTGGTCGCTACCCACCTTTACTTAATTACTGATTTCCCCTCTGCTACAAATTGCTAATTTCCTGCATTTGCGTTAATATCTATGACATATCAGTAGAGTAGTATCAATAAAAGATCAGTTCGTATCTACTAAATTAAAATAAATAATATCTTACACCAGGAAATATTCTGAAAATAGGGAACACATCCATCACTTTAGTGAAAATAGTGTGTTTGGATTTGCTTGTAATAATTATTATTTCACGTTATGAATAAATCAAAATTGGCGTTTACAACACCCTTAAAAATGTATAAAAAACTAAAAATTGTGACAAACAAAATTTTTGCACTTCCCTGTCGCAACTTTTAAATTCGTTAACATCCGATAAGTTAAGAGGGGCTAAAAATTGCTTACGTAAAAACGACTATAGAATAAGTAAGATAATCCAAATATAAGGGTGCCAAAAAGAAACTTTGCAACTTGGCGAAAACCGCAAAAACTTAGTAAAGTACAACCAAATTAAAGTGGAAATCATGGAGAATCAAGACAAATGCAAATCAGATGTCGTTTGACAATCGCTTTTAGATTGTCTCGTTCTTTCTCTGCCAGCATACTGTTTCGTATAAGTTAGACAATGACCAAAACGCGTCAATCATTCTGGGGGTAACCCAAATGACCTCACCTTATCAACCGGCGATGCCGGTACGCACATATAAGGTGTATATATCTCAAGTTGTGACGGCTGAGCTTTACTTTCACTACTTCTTGCAGAAGTTATTTAAGATAGGGTTAACGGGTGTTGAGCTTTTAGTGTCGCGTTTTGAGTGTCACTGGAAAAGACTCACCGCTGGGTATAGGGTGTTTCCGGGGGAGCGGTATTTTTTTTTATCAGTTGCGGAGTACCATTATAGAGATTAGTGATTTGATTTTGTGAAGTGGATTATTTGTTTTGTGTGGCTAACTGATACGCGGTGAGTAAAAATTAGTGACTTTTTTAGTTTAGTAAAATGAGTAGCTTTTTTGGAAATTCATTCTATACATTTTATTAGCAGGTTTAAGATATAATAAATAATTAATTAAATTACATATAAATATAATAAAATCCAACAAAAAAATAACTTAAGAAAACGAGAAAAATTTTAAAAAAATTAGTCCAAAGACCAATGCTAAAGTTTAAAAATAAAAAAGTAAATTTTGAGTATTTTGCAATATTATTATTATATTATCTGTATCTTAAAGCAGAGATAGCTAAATGTATGAAGAAATGTCATTTAGAAACAAGGTAGATCATCATGAGTTTATGTTTTGGTAATATTTGCCATCGATGGCTGCTTACAGATTTAAAAAAATAATCACAATTGAATCTAGAGTACCGCAAAATTCTGAAACAGACAATGTAACGCTTACAAAATTTATATAAATAGTTATAAACATTTGTCAAGAATTAAGAACAATATTTAATGTATTTTTGACGAAGCAAAAAAAATAAAATGATATAATTGACCACCTGAAAGAGGGGCTAAGGAAATTTAACGAAACGTGCAAAACACGCTTAACATACTGAATTAACAAATTTTGTCGACATTAAGTAACGAACAAATTGTCTTAAAAATTGAAAGCTTGGTTAAAAAAACCTGGATAACCCTAACCCAGTAACAGTTTTTCATTTTACAAAGAATACGATTTTATGTAATTTTCCTGAATTGTCCACAACCTATCAACTATTTCTGGTTCTTTCAATTACCTTAGAGATATTGTTCTCTAAATCGAAAATAATGAATAAGGAGAAGAGAGACTATCTGCTTTGGCTTTAATTAGCTAGAACTCAAAATATTGATTTAGATAATGTAGGGGAAGAGTTTTTTACTGCAAAACTAAGACGATATTTTATGTATCGTATTCTTATTTAGAGTGCTAATTAAATTAAATGTATTAGAGACAAAATTTGCAATAATTCCATAAAAAAATATTATTTTTTTACGTTTAAACATGAATTTTAAAGGGGAAATTCGTTCTACAAAATCTGATAACTAGTTTTTGCCTGCAAGCTAGTCATATTCGGCAGCAGGCGTTCACAATGTAGCAGCTGCTGAAGCGTTCTCCGCGTGATCCATTTTTATTCGATATAGAAGTTGATTTCTTTTCACTGAGTACACAAAAGGCAATGCTTAATATAAAAAATGGAAATGGATTCATAGAAAAAGTCTGAATTTGACAGTCATGAGAAGTATTTAAAATTCTCAAAAACTAGAATTCTTTTCAGAAAAAAACGAAAAAGTCATATAGTAGACATGTTAAGCTTTCGGATTTTCGCAAACTCCAAGAAAGTACTAAAAAACAAGACGATTTCAATGCAATACTATTGGTCCAGGTCCTTTAAAAAAGATAATACCATATGGACAAAGTAAATAAACAATTATTTAAAAAAATAATTAAATATTACAAAATGTAATTATAAAAGCTGAAAAATAATAGAAAAAAATATTTTTTCTACAAGCCTGTTAAACATAGAACTTTTCATTTCAAGCACAAACCACAACAGCGTTTTGATTGCTTCTATTTTCTTCAATTTTTCTTTGAAAATATTTTCCCTTCGTTTGTTTTATTAGTTAATATAGAAAAAAATTGTAATTGTTATATTCGTTTTTATATAGAGTTTCATTTCTTGTAGAGACATAAAAGATAATATAGTTTCTATTGTGGAATAATCAATTATGTCTGTACCTATTACAGAAGAGAACACACGCTTATAATAAAAAAAATTAACTGGAGTATTTTATAAAAAAATCATCAAGGCAATTTTGTTGACTGGTTTTTTATTTTCCTAACAAAATAAAATAAGCGTTTAAAATATCTATGTGTCGCAATCGGTTGACGGAGGTCTATGTATTACTTTAACTAAAATATATTTATGCTTATTAGGAATTTTATTTTAACAAGGCAGATATTTCACATACCGTTCGTTTTAGAAAAAAATCGCTCGGGCCGGCCTATGTTTATTTCCCTGGGGACAAATTTTGTCCATATCACCAAACTTGCCACTTCCACCCCCTCGTGGGGTTGAGTTTCAATCCCAGAATCTTAATTAAATGGAAATAGGGGTCGAATGATACCTTATTTCAGAGGCAATCAAATTCTCTTTTCAACGCATCTTATTTTTTGAAATTTGATGCTTGATTTTTTTTTTTGGAAAAATAAGGGTAGGGCAATAAAAAGAAAAAACATTGCTCAGTGAAAAAATGTTGAGATCCTTTGTCACTTTAACCTCCCACCAAAATAAGCTGCAACCCTTAAAATATTAAATGGGATTAAAGCTCAAGTAATATCTCATTTCAAAGGTCATTAAATTCTCTTTTCAATGTCTAGCATTTTTTAAAAAATAAGTAGGTAGTTAAGTCAACACTCATAAAACTACAAATTTGCATCAATCTTTACGTTAATTTTATATAACGGCATTGATTTTCTGGAAAAAATAATTCTTCTTGAGCTTAGATTTACGGTATGGATATGGTTTAGATTTACAAAGAAAGATGAGACAAAATGTAAATTTTGTAATATGTAATTGTAATTATCATTGTTCACGATAATAAGTGCTGAAAGTGCTGGCATCCAATAAAATAATAGAGATTTTGTTCAAAACGATTCATTTCTGGTGTCATGGCCCGACATAGAAAAAAATCTAAGAGGGTTAAGTCAGGTGCTCTTGCAGGCCACTCTATTGCTCTTCTTCGGCCTATCCATCTACCAGGATTCGTCAGATTTAAATATTCACGAACTGCAAGGGTATAATGAGGAGGAGCACCATCTTGTTAAAATCAACTCAATGGCATTGTAATTGTTAGTATTTTCAAGCGTTTCTGTCAATGCAGGGTCGATAGCGTCTGCTATTAATTGCAGATACACTTCTCCATTAAGATTTCCTGGGAGAAAAAAAAGACCTATTAAACAATCGCCATAAATTCCAATCCAGACGTTTAATTCCTCAGGATGTTGAGTGTGAACCTTACGAAATAGATGTGGATTTTCGTCAGACCAACATCGACAATTGTGACAATTAACAATCCCATTTAGAAAAAACCAACACTCATCGGAAAAAAAATGTTGAACACTGAATTCGGATTATTTATTATTCGTTCCTACAAGGATAGTCTCTCTTCTCCTTATTCATTATTTTCGATTTAGAGAACAATCTCTCTAAGGTAATACACAGATGAATTTTGTAGGGTAAAATTTATGTGTCTTTCAAATTCCAGTTTTCGGTTTGCCACTGATCTTGCCTCCCTAAACTTTGCTACCAGTTCAATTATGTATTTTCGGTGAACATGCTTATCTGGATTCATTTTATTAAATACCTGTGCTGCAATATTAACACATCTACCATTTTCATAATAGGGTTTAATCAGCGATACTCTTTCTGCAGTAGAATAAATCATTTTGGATCAAAAAAACTCCACTTCTAAGGAAGATAAACAATTGCAAAATGTATAAATTTTTTACACAAATTCCATATGCATAAAACACTTCTTTTTCGAGATAGGAATCAATGGATTTCAACATTTTCTTCATTAAGAATGAGAAATCGTATTTTTTCTCTTCATTGTTCTTTTGAAAAACTAAGATGCGTGGAAAAGCGAATTCAATTACCTTTAAAATAAGGTACCAGTCGACCCCTATTCCCATTTAAGTTTTTGGGGTCAGAGTGCACCTTCGCGAGGGGGTTGAAGTGACCAGTGACATGATATGCGCAAAACCTTTCCTTCGGGAAATGAAAATCGACGGGTCCGAGCATTTTTTTTTAAACGAACGGTATATGAAATATCGGCCCTGTTTCGTTTTGATTGACCTACCCGGTATATTTCCCCACACAAATTTATGGTTTGACAGGAGGTGCTAAAAATTGATATTTTCTGTCAAAGTAGAAATTGGTGTCAGGAGATAGATAACTAAAAAATAGTGCAATCCATTTCGATGTAAGTTAAGTCGTTTGTGAGTTACACAACTTTAAAGGGTCAAAAATGTCAATTTTCATGCGCTATTTTCTCAAAAACAGCTGAATTGAAGTATAGGAAACATGACATAAAAAGTTTTACACATTACAATATTATTATATTACAGGCTACAGATATTAATTACCTTATTTAATTAATTAAAGACTTTTTATTTATTTAAACTGTTTATAGTTGTAACAAAAGGTTTTCTTATTTGTTTCAATTATTTTGTGAACAAATAGGATTGTAACTTTAGGAAATTGACAAAAAAATTATTGAAACACGTATTTTGGTACTTGTCTATTAGAGCAATTTACCCCCACGAATATTATAAATTGCTCCGTCTTTGAATCTTATAAACTCTCATCACTAATAAATTACGGATCTTTAAAAATTTCAGTTATGTTTCACAGGCTAAAAATGTCTCCTTAATAAAATAAATCTAAGGTGTTTAGATCTGGAACTCGTGACGGACGTGTTTAAGATCCTCCTGTATTAATCAAATATTTTGTACTCTTACCATCGAACCTTTCATTATAATACAACGCTCATATAATACATTTTAATTTTATGTTTTTCTTTTAACTTGAAACTAAACACTTTTTTCATAACTACAATGCAAAGTAGAGCATGACTTTGTTCGTATATTGGTATTCATGAAAAAAAATTCAAGGTGTATATATGATTGTTTAAATGTTGATCTTAAGGTTGTATAAATTAATGAAATATTTACATTTGTTTACATTTAATTTTATTAATAGTATTTAGTATATTTAAAAAAAATCCGACTATAAATACTTAAATATCTCATAAATTAATCTCAACACCGAGAATATGCTGGGACCATGAAGAATCAAACATATGGTACATTTTATTTAGTTAATATCTAACAAATTTGAAACTGAACTATTTGAAAGACATACTCTCCACTTTATAAACTGAAATGTGACTTTTTGTCTTATCTGTAAATTTCACAAAACAACAACCGCTCTATTCACTAAAGAGGTTTAAGTTTAGACCAGGTCTAACTTGACACATAGGTTTAAGATGACATTCTCAACAATTAAACAAATAATTTTTCAGAATGTCACAATTACAAAATGAGAGTGACATAAGCGAAACATAACTGGGGAATTAAGAATTTTAAGTGCCATGGCAAGGATGTTTCACAAAAAAATTGCTTTGACAGAAAACAAAATTTAAAGTAGCGATGGTTATGGTAAGTCGAGGATCGACATTTCAGATGTTTGGAGACCTTTACTGGCTCCTGCGAACATTTCTGGATTTGAGGCGTACTTTCACGCATCATTGTACACGAATCTACTATATAAGGTCATAGTTTTAGCCTTAGGTATTAAATTACACTTGATAGTGATCGGAAGCATATCGCTATGGAAAAGTTGGGAATAATTTAAATCAAAGGCAACAAGAATTTTTACTTCCCTCTTTCGTAAAAGGAAAGTTAACGTTTCAGGGTCCCTAGATGCCAAAAAACATGTTTTCTCAATTCCGTCGGTCTGTCTGTCTGTTCGCGGCATAGCTAAAAAACAACTTACCTGATTGTCTTCAAATTTTGGTCAAATATTAAGTATCATATGGGGTTGACCTGGTAACATTATAGTAAACATCCAATATGGCAAAACAAAATAACGGCCCAGTGAATTGTTAAAAAAATTATTATTAAAATCAAACTAGTAACCTCTTGGTACAAATTCAAGATGGCGGAACAAAATAGCGGCTTAATAAAATATTTAAAAATTGAACCCGAAAAAGTGCTGAATGGTTTGATTTCAATTTGTGCGCCATAGCTAACTGTGATATAGGGATCAACTAGATGCCAAAAAATATGTAATTCTATCGGCCCGTCTGTTAGTCTGTTTGTCTGTCTGTCAGGTCGCGGAATAGTTTAAAAACTAACCCGATTGACTTCAAATTTTGATAAAAAATTAAGAGTCATATGGGGATGATCTGGTAGAATTTTGGTAAAAATGCAATAAGTATGGCAGAACAATGTTAAAAAAAATGTTTGTTAGAGTGGTGTATTATTTGGGGTTCGGATCCAGTAAAAAAAATACAAGTCGACGTTTCGCAAATTTATTGTTGCATCCTCCGGAAACATATATAGATTCTATTTCTTGCATGAAACCCATATTATCAGTCTTTACCTACTCCGTTGGTCCGCAGGTATTTCCCAGATGTTAAGTTTCTAAATAGTTTTCGTTAACGATCCTCTTATTGTTATGCTAGAGTGCTGTATTATTTGGGGATAAGATTCAGTAAAAAAGGTCTTTTTTAAATTGTCGACATTTCACTATTGTTGCATCCTCATGATGCATATATAGATCCTATATCCTGCACGAAACCCATATTACCAATCTTTACGTACTCCGTTGGTCCGCAGATATTTCCCAGATATTAAGTTTCTAAATGGTTTTTGTTAACGATCCTTTTGTCGTTATGTTAGAGTGGTGTATTATTTGGGGTTAGGATCCAGTAAAAAAAAATTTAATTATCGACTTTTCTCAACTTTATTGTTGCATCCTCATGACTCATATAGATTCTATATCCTACGTGAAACCCATATTATCAGTTTTGACCTACTCCGTTGGTCCGCAGATATTTGCCAGATATTAAGTTTCTAAATGGTTTTCGTTAACAATCCTCTTATTGTTGTGTGTTGGGGCTAGGAAATATCTGCTGTCCAACAGAGTAGGTAAAGATTGATAATATGGGTTCAAGCAGGATATAGAATCTATACGTGTACTGAGGATGCAACAATAAAGTTGGGAAATGTCGAGAATTTAAAAAATACTTTTCTTTCATTTTACTGGATCCTAAAATCTAATATAAGAAGAGGATCGTTAACGAAAACCATTTTAAATTTTGCAAAAATCAAGTGTAACATAGGTAGAAAGAAATTGGTAAAATATTGGTAGGAATCTAATATGATGGAACAAAATGGCGCCCAATAAGAAAGTTTGAAAAGACAGTATATGTAACATTATATATACTGTGACTATGTACTGAGCTAAATTTGGTCACACTTCAGTATTTCTAACAAATGCAAAAAAAATCACAGCTATGGATGTTCCGGGCAAGGGAAATTTACCGATTTATTTAAGCACAGAGCTAAGGAAATATATAGATTGTAAGCAGCTAATAAAAAATATTTTTTTTTTTAGTTTTCTGAACCCAATATTTATTTACAATAACAAATAACACGTTTACCGTTTTTGCTATATTACCATTTAATTTTATAAACGATAAATAAATTCTTTAGTAGTGTAACCGTCTCCATATTGAACAGTGGTTTTATGTGACTAGTTGGGTTTCAATGTTTGCAAATTTTTAAGGTATTTCCTCAAGCTGTACGTTTTATTTTTGTTTCCGCATATTAAAATGGCTTTAAACACATATTTCTGGGAACAGTTCTGTAATACAAGAATACTATATGAAATTAACTTCTCTCTTTTGTACCGTTTACAATTTTAGAATTTCGTCTTTCACCTTTCTTTAATAGTCTTTAATGGTCTTTAATTAAATTAACCACACTTCAGAGTGAAAATGAATACTGCTAAGAGCAACTAAAATTATGGGATTGTTGACGTTTCGCTTTTGGATAGTTTTCGGACCGTTCATTATGCGTAAAAAGGCATAATGAATGGAACTACTAGGAAACATATTCTTTGTCTATTTTAATACAGGTAATACAAATGACATGAGAATTTTTTTTATTAATTAAAAAAAAATTATGTTTCCTTCTTTTGCTCTTAATCGTTTTTGGTTATCACCAAACAAATATTGGGTCAATAATGGGTAAATTTGCTTTTACCCAGAACTTCCTTTGTACATAATACATAATAATTTCACATACAGGCATTGGCGCCCGACGCCACAAAGGTATCAGAGGGGTGAAGTTGATTCTAAAAATGACATTTTTATATCATTAATTTTGCCCTCACCGGTATTTCATCCATTTCGTCTGTTGAATTTAGTTAATTTAGGCTTGCTAGATATAAATTTATAAATCTCCATTTCACATCGACCTTCCCACATCCATTATTTTCGGAAAAATCCGGGCCCCCTCTCTCGACGGACCTGGATACCTCTGACTATTTCAAAAAATCCGAAGGCAGAAAATAATTACTGTGAATCTATATGTGTTTTTTTAAATCGATAAATAATGATTAAAAAAAAAGAAATCTAATACGAAATACATTGCTGGCCATAAACATCCCAAAAAAAATTACTACATAATAAACCCTGGAATATTTTCATAATTAAATTAGATATTGCAGTGCACATTTCGAGAACTTTTAGCAATTCTGTTTATAATTAACCAGTAGAATCTCGTCTTAACAGCAACCCATTTATTTATATAGAGTGTGAATTAAATATATGCACAAGTTTACTTTTCCTTCGGAAATTAGCTAAAAACAGTTAGGATTTTTTTTTATTTATACCAAGATAATGTAGACTTCACGTATATATAAATAAACAATTAAGTTAATTTGTTTTAGGGTTTTTATGTAATATCTTTATTTTCTTTTATTTTATTGATAAAATCAAATAGTAAAATAAATAGTTTTTTCATGCTGATTTTTTAAATACTTTAATAGGCTGCCATTTTTGTGCTAAATTTGAGGTAAATTGGATAATCATTTTTTTAGTAATAATTTTTTTAACATTTCACTAGCCATTCTGTTAAGCGATATTAGATTTTTACCACAGTATTGCCAAGTCATCTCCATATGATCCATAATGTTTAACCAAAATTTGAGGTCAATCATGTAAGCTGTTTTTCAGCTACGCCGCGAACTGTTAGACCGACGGAATTGAGAAAGCATGTTTTTTGGCATCTAGAAACGCTAAAATGTGAAGTTATGTAAAACCTTGGAAGGTGATTCTTTCACATTACAATTATTTTATTTGGCCGCCATTTTGTTTCCCCGTCTTAAATTCCATAATTTTACCAGTTCATCTCTATATCACACATAATCTTGGATTCGTACTAAAATCTAACCAATTTGGGTTGTTTTTTTGGAATTGAGTTTTTAAAAATTTCTTTACGCGGCCATCTTGTTCCACCAAATGGCTCACACCAGAATTTTACCTGTATATTCCTATATCACATTTAATTTTTCTGCAAAATTTGAGGTCTATTTGATAAATAGATTCTTAATAATGATATTTCTAACACTTTCTGACGCCGTCGTTTTATTCCGGCGTATTGAGTTTTTACCAAAATGTAACTATCCCGTCTCCATATAAAAATACGACCCTTAATTCAACTTTTGTTTTGGTAGGGTTGGTTGGGTTAGGTCGAAAACAAAGACATACACTTTGAAGATCTAAATTAGTTTAATTTTCTAAGTTTCATCCTATATTAGACCATCTTCAGGAGACTAAAAAATAGATAGGATAATAAGCAAATAGGTAAATACATGTACGTATACAGAATTAACAAGTAGAACAATTAGCAAAACTATACAAAATATATCAATTACAACACATCACATAAAATATCTTAAAATTTTCGTTTTTGTTTTTAATATAAATTGTTATGAGTATAATTTACAAAACAAGTGAGGCCCTTTGTGTTACATTAATTTTAAAAACATAAAACATTATGGAACAAGACAGGAATTATTTCAGACGAACACATTTGTTTTTAATGTTGATATGTTATTAAATGCCGAATATCTGCTAAAATTCCATTCTTATCAAAGGGTATAAAAAACACAAACACTACTACATTTATTTTTCGGGCTACTCAAGAAGTATTAAATGTTAATATCCAATTTAATATACCAAATTTAGATTGAAATAGGACAAACCTAATTTTTCAATATCTTGTTTTTTATTTATGTTAGTTTTATGTTTTTTAATTCCATTACAATTAATAACCTTTTTTTGTAATTAATCTGCCTGTCAACAATACTAATATCTTCAAAATTAACAGGGTGTTGAAAACTTTGAAAATGTTCAGCTAAAGCTGTTTTGGATTTATCATTAAGGAGAATTATAGGTCTAACGCTTCTTTTATGTTCTAATATACGTGTTTCTAAGTATCTGCTGATTTGGCCTATATATGCGTCAGCTCATGAATTGGAATTTTATAAATAATGTTACTATCTGTTGCAGATTTTGCAGATTTTGTTTCTGAAAAAAGTTGCTTTAGTGAATTTTCGTTTTTAAATGGTTTTGTAATTCTATCACTCCGTTGTTCTCTTTTAATCTTCGCCGAAAAGTTTTTAATATATGGTATTTTAAACCATGTTCTTTGTTTATTATATGTTTTGGTAATTATTCGCATATATAAAATTTTCTTAACTTATAAGGGTAATCATTTTTTAGTAGATACTAAAAATTTCGGAGGGTGATTTTTTCATTGTTATACATTCTGCTCTGCGACAATACTAGCGGTTTTGAACTATAAATCTAGTTCAGGTCTGAAAGGTATATCCTGGAACATTTTGCATAAATTTAAAATATATAGTCTAGCCATACATTTAAATGAATTCTGCAAAAAGTTAGGATCTCATGAAGAGGCAAAAGGAGGAGAGGATACGGAATTTGGTGTGTTTATTTTTATATTTCATCTGCATTTTGATTAGAGAAAGTATCTGTTCCATCTGCCCCGTATTACGTGATTTAAAGAAATATAAGCAAAAATGTGAGTGCTTTCTACTCCTTATGTCACTACCTGGTAATTTATATTAAATTAACTAATTTATATGTTCATTAATATTTCACATTCCAGCGTTTTTGTAAACCAACTTTAACATCAATTTTGAGCATTTCTTCGATATATTAATACAATTCAAGCTACTGATGATTGTATGCAGACGTTTTTACTTCCCCACATAACAGCGAGTATATTGTATTCTTGATACATTAACGCTATATAGAGGAAGTATTTTCAGAAAATATAAGTTAGGACGTTTTGGAGTCCCTAAAATATGAAAAACATAGTTTTAGAACAAATATTTATGATGTCTGTACAGAGGTGTGGGTGTATATATAAACAAAATTTTGTCTAACGATAACTTGAGAACTTTTATATCGATTCGGTTCAAATTTTCTCCAAAAATATTTTGAGAATGCATAAACTGGTAACTGTCAAATTGAAAATAGAGATCGTTGGGTCATCATATGCCAGATGTTATTATTATATATATATATTTAAAAAAAATGTAATATTTTGAAAGCGAAACATTTAAATTTATTTAGTTTTTTTATCAGTACACAGGGTATTCCCAAAAGGATAAGGCAGTTCCCTGAAAACGAAGAAAAAATAAAGACGGTAAAATGTGTCAAACTTCTTTTATTTTTTGTATACAAAAACATTTTTTTCAACTACCCTGTGGCTTAGAAGGATAAAACTGCCACATGAAAATAAAAAAATGTGTTTCAGAAGTATTTAGTTCGTATTGAAAACAGTGAAACACGTTAAATTTCTTATATTTTTTGTATATAAAAATATTGTTTCAACTATACACTACCACTAGTTTAATAAATAAACTAATAATATTTTATAACGACGACAAAATGCGACAACTTAATTATATTTTTTGCATATAAACCTCTAAACTTGAGAAACCACTGTCGTTCATACACAAACGGGGAACTACTATTATCATGTATACCCAGACTATGAGTATTTTCTACCAAAGGCTGCCTGTATTAATAAGGTAATTAATTGTTTACATAACATAAAATAATTAATATTGACATTGAAACAGAAACTAATAAATAATAAGCATTTTTGGGATATAAATTGAACAGCAGATCCCTGTCAGAGTCAGACTTTGACTTGGTCTCAAATCTAAAATTTTCCCCTGATAAACCTGCGGGCTCCAAAGGAGGTGGCTTACCTCAGGTGAATCAAACCTTCTCCTAATGGCTGTCCAGTGGTTCTTAAAACCACCTAGAACCCCTCTGGCAGCCATGACACATCCTCCCTCAACCAAAGTAACCTAAACTAATTAACCAAGTCGTCAGCATGTCCCCAGTAATATTAATATAATTGTTTGATAAATTATTCGTCAGTTTAAGTTCTTCAAGCAAAGTATTATTTTCTCAACCAAATAAGTTACTTTCAGTAAGTAATTATTAAGTAAAGGAAGAACACAACAGAAGCTATGCGAACCCTAAGTAAGAAGCCAAACGAGAACCTAGCTCTACCGTTGTATGGTTTATAAGAGAGACCAAAAGAGATCAAAAGATGTTTTTGGATTGTGAGTTTTGCTAAACCCCCGAAATTGAGCATATGTGACACTTTATATGCCAGAACATAATTTTACTTTTTCCCTCTTAAAAATGAAGTATTGTAATCGTAAAAAAAATCACCCTTTGAGATTTTTTCAGATGTTTGCATTTCAGGGTCCCTTGACTGCTAAAGAAAAACGGGTGACAGATTCCTTCCACGTACCGTCTTCAAGAATTCAATTAGAAATGTACCTAGCGGGGCACTTCTACCACTAAATGGTTGACAGAAACCTTAGAAATTCTGCAGGGGGACTCCTCTCTCTTCCCTCTAGTGTAGCATCCTCTTAAAGGCTTCAACATGGGACATTCTTGATGCGACATGTATGATATGATAAAAATAAATGTTCTATACCACTGCTCAACCCCGCTATACACTTCACTCATATAACAACCGAACTGTTCTAACAAAAAATAGATTCCCCTCTAAAAAGAATGTACCTCAGGGGTAGCGAAATTGTGTTTCTGGTTAATTACATTTAAAACACCAAATCTCAAGACAAAATATTAAAGCTTTTCAAATTACTCTTAGGTAGAAAGAAATTAAATTTAATATGCTTGTTATGGGACCACTCCGGCATTGCCCTGAATACTTCCTAAAAATTTCATCCAAATTGATAAAACTATCCCGGAGTAATCGGCATACGTAAAAATTTGACGTGTTTTTTTGAATAATATTTTATTTCTGTTTCAATAAGCTGTTCATCCTTATAGAGCTACAATGTATACTGGATAAAGTGATTTTTATACAAACAAATGAAATAAATTGGACATGTCTCGCCGGTTTTCGAAATACTGTATTATCATTTTTTTTAAATATATGTCGAAAAAAAATGAAGAATCTACGGCAATGTTTTCGACAAGTTTTTTATCAAAATATTTCCCTCAGCTATTTTCTCAGCGCTCAGTTTGGCTGAAACCGGTTTGCCAAAATATAATTTTTTGTACATTTTTATACCCCCCAAAATCGAATCCCAGGGCAACATATATACTAATTGTGGTACAAACACAAAAATCAAGGATTTTGTGGAAATCAACCGGTTAAATTTTGGTACAAATCTAAAATGATGAAGCAAAATGGCAGTTTAATAAAATATTTAAAAATTCGGCCTAAAAAATTACTCAGTGGATTGAGTTTTGTGCAATAATGAATTATTGTAAAATTGTGGGACGAATTCAAGATGGCGGAACAAAATGGAGAACAATAAAACGTTTGTAATCGTGAAAAAATCACCAAGTTTTACGAAGCTTTGCGTTTTAGCGTCCCTAATTGCCAAAAAAATATGTTTCATCAATTCCCAATTCCGTTGGTGTGTATGTCTGTGTGTCAGTTCGCGGCATAGCTTAAAAACTACGTAGCCGATTGACTTCAAATTTGGGTCAAACATTAAGGATCATATGGAGATGACCTGGTAGTATTTTAGCAAAAATCTCATATGGTGGAACAAGATAGCGGTCTGGTGAAACGTTAAAAAAATATTACTAACAAACCAATTATCCAATTTACTTGCAATTTTGCATACAAATCAAGTGTTACACAGGAATGATCATTGCTATGTAACATTTGGTTTACGAATCCAAGATTGCAAAACACAATAGCGGCCTAATAAAAATCAGCTTGGAAAAAATACTTGTTAAATTAATTTCAAAATGTGTGCAAGCATTAAGTGTGATATAGATATAAACTGGTAAAATTGTAGCACGAATTCAAGAGGGCGAAAACAAAAAAATCTTCTTATTCAACTACAGGAATTTTGCAGAGAAATTAAATATGATATAGGAATAAACTGTTACGAATTGAACATTGCGGAACAAAATGGCGGTGTGTGGCAATATAAAAACATACAAGTTGTTTTAAATTATTCCCAAAAATCAAGTCTGGCAGCATAGGCAGAAACTGGTAAAATATTGGTTGGAATCCAATATGTTGGAACAAAACGCTGACCAATATAAATATTTGAAAAGACAGTATAATTGGGTTACTAAATGACTAAGTACCGAACTAGACTTATAATACTTGCCATTTCTAATAAAAGAAGAGATTCAAAACTAAGGAAGTTTTTATTGTACCTGTCCCATCTTTATAAAGAGGTAGACATAAGAAACTTTACATTATGTTGAAAATCAGCTTGCTTTAACAATACAATAATGCTCCTAGAAATACTTAACACTTAACATTATTACAAATAGGTATATATTGCGTATTTGTGGTCGTACACTTTTATATAACCCGAATTATTAATAACCTAATTATTACTTCTTCAATGTGAAACCATCAATTACCTGCTTTTGTGATTTGTTGCCCAGTTTAGTAAGATACGTTAATAATAATTATTTGTACCTGCAATTCAGTTTATTAAATTTGAAAGGATCATTAAGACATAATTTGGAAATAGTGACATTTGGAAATAGAACAACTATTCATTATATTTCCGACTACACATACTTTTAATAACTTTATAGGCTGCCATAAAAGATATAATATTATATAAAAAATCAGCCATGTGAAAAAAACATCAGACATCTATTATGTCCTCACTAGTAAATATTTAAAAACAACTAGTTGGTAATGTATCACAAAATAATCACAATTGCTAGAGGGTGTCCACCTTACTTTAGAACCTATAAAACCAAAAAAATTAAATAAAGAAATGTCTTGGTTTAATTTGAATTTTTAAATTATATTATTTTCATTTGTACGAAATGTTTCTATTGCTCTAACTAGGTATCAAGTTTCTAATTTTAAAAGGAACACCCCGTATAGGTATACATATTTTAGTAGATATTCCAAACTTAATATATATAATATAATACTCAGACGCTACGTTTCTGATATATTGTCATTTTTTTTCAGGATTTTTTTTCATAAATATATTTAGCTTAATAGCTCTTAATAGCTATTTACAATATTCTTCAATATCACAATAATTTAATGGTATATAAAATATTTGAAATTAGTCTATAACTCATTTTTGATAAAATGTCATTTTTTAAATTAAATTTAAGTTTATGTAAATTTTAGTTTTTTTAAAGAATTATTTAAATTGTTATATTTAAATAAACCTCTAAAAAAATTTTTAGAAGATTTTAAATTTTTCTGACATAAAACAAAGTTTTGGTTCCCCCTTTTAATATATTTATGAATTTGATTAATTTTTTTAAATATGTTAAAGAAATATGCAGCAAATATATTTAGAGTAATTTTATAAATAAAAACTAGACAGTTAAATTTTTTAAATATTCATCCAATTTAATTTTCTAATCATTTGATATATTCTAATGCATTTATGACGTGCCAAAATTATTCTCATTGCTCTACTTTGGAGAATTTGTAGTCTGTTTTTATCAGACTGTTTACACATATATAAAATAATATAACAGAAAGTCAAATGTGGAAGAAAAATAGAGTTAAATACCATTTTTTTTTTATTTAAACTGATATGACCTCTTAATCTATTTAAAGTTCCGATTTTTTTCATTATTTTTTTTACTTTGAAATATCTATATAAATCAACTCTATCAATTTAACGATTATTAATTTTAAATTCTAAACCCAAATTACTAAAAACTTTATAGATCTTTGCGATCTTAAAATCATACGTTTTGTTTTAATTTAATTTTTAACTTATTAACTCCCATCCATTCTTTAACAAGTTCTAAGTCATTATTCATATCTACAACTCATTGTAAATAATCTCTTTTAGCCAAATAAATTATTATATCATCAGCAAAAAAATGAAAATTGCAATTTTGAAAAATATTTGACAAATCATTAATATACAAAATAATCAATAAAGGACCGAAAACACTACCTCGAGGATCACCTACATCTATTACTTTTTCTTTTGATAAGAAAATTTCAAATTTAACCATTTTGTCTTCTGTTACATAAATATGAACATAACACATTTTTTGCTCGAAAATCATCCATTTTAACAGTATTTTTAACTTTTCTTACTAGCACAATAGTAACTATTTTTAGTTTGTCCGATACAGATCCAGTATATAAACTGCTATTTATAATATCAAGTACAGGGAGGTACTCAAGACACTTAAACGATTTTTAAATATCTGCTTAAGCTGGTAATGTTTCTAGTGTATTTATTTACTAATTTCATTACTGCAATTTAAAAAAAAACAAACAAATGATTCAGTGTGGCCTAATTTTTGATAATTATCTTATTTTTTTAAATGCATCCTTCTGCATATTATGTCAAATTTAAAGAGATAACTGGGAGACCAATTCAACTATGTATGATACCATGAGTCTATGAGTCAACGTTTCTGATTATTGAGCATTATCTTCGGAAAATTTTATTTTTTTGTAACTAAAGAACTACCAAATACTTAGTAATACCAGATATATTATTTCAATGTATACAAAGTATCGTATGTTTTTAGTTAGGGCCGGATTAAGTACTTATGGGGCCTGAGGCTGTAAGTATTCCAGGACCCCTGATCCTTTACGAGAGCAGCCCGGTCATAGGGCACTAAGTATTTGGGGGCCACTTGGTCGAGCTTCAAAATAACTGAGGACTAAAAAAAGGGTCCCCCGTCTTGTATTTTGCTAATAAACAACTATTTCTTCTTTGGTCCATGCTTCGTGGAGTCCCCCACACCCCACTGTACTTGTGGGTTCTAAGCTTGATCAATAATAAATCATCACAAAACATGCTGGGACTTCTGCCTACTAAGGACGGGGCCTGGGGATATAGACCCACTTTAATCTAGGTCTGTTTTTAGTATCTTCTTTTACCTATAGAAAGTGTCAGTTATCTAGGCAAATTCAATTAAAATAATATTCATAAAAATATATAAAAATTACCTAATAACAAATTAAAATATTATCCTTTCACTTAAGGCCGTCAACGGTAATTTAAATGTATTTATTAGATATTAAATTAAAGATTAAATATTTTTAATCACACATTAATTTTTAAATGGAATTTTAAGTAAAATGTTAGTTTTAATTTGCAAAATATTGCACTTTATTTACATCATCAAAATTGCTCTTGATCGCCAGGTTAAAAAATCTTTTATTATGGCTAACTATACTAGAATCAATAGCGCTTACTATTTAATTTGTTATTCATTAGAACACTTTTACTATTTTAAAAAAATACTGTTTGTGTTCAATTTATTTAGTTCACAAATGCTTACTAGGTAAAAAAAGATATTAAAAATAAAACTGATGCCGTTTATGCATTAAGATTATGTATCTGGTGTTGGCAACCTTTTCGTAGTTGTTCACATAAAACAGTAAAACGTTCTGAAGATAATCGGCAATAAGTTAAAAACGTTGACTCGCAAACTCATGGCATCACATATCATTAACTTAATCTTTCAGTAATCTAACTGAATTTAATATAATGTGTACATTATAGTTACCCTTGGTTTTCTCTTGAAATAAATGTTTTTTTCGGGGTCTAAAAATAATTGCCTAGAATTTCAGTTGTACGCTATGTTCTTAACAAATAAGAAACAAGGTTTTAAGTATTTAACGTATTTATTTTATTATCTGCCTAGCGCTTTCGACAATTTGTCATCCTCAGAGCTAAGACCTCGTTAATTTTAAAACATACTCAACCAGAGTTAAACATCTGTTGTTTAAGCATCTAGATACCCTGAAACGTAAAGATCTGGAAAAATCTCAGAGGGTAATTTTTTCACGATTACAATACTTTACTTTTACGAGGGACGTAATAAATATTATATTTTTCCAAATTGAAACGGTTTTCTAAATGGTTTTTATTATAATATTAATAAAAAATTGGTAAATTCCTTTACCCGGAACTTCCCTCGTAATGAATTATTTCTTTTATTGGGAAAAGTGAAGTGTGGTCCAAGTTAGTCACAGTATATATGTGTTACATATACTGTTTCTTCATTATTATTGGGCGCCATTTTGTTCCATCATATTTGATTCCTATCAATACGTTTACCATTTCCTTTCTACCTATGCCACACTTCACTTTTGGGCATAATTTAAAATAAATTCGATAAGTATGCCATATTTACATTTAATTTTTCTGCCAATTCTAATATCAATTGAACAAGATATTTTTGTGTTAAATTTTTAAAAATTTTATTTGGCCGTCATTTTGTTTCGCCATCTTAAATTGAAACCCATATTATCAGTCTTTACCTATTCCGTTGGTCCGCAGATATCCCAGATAATAAGTTTCTGAATGGTTTTCATTAACAATCCTCTAGTTGTTATATTAGAGTGGTGTATTATTTGGGGTTAGGATCCAGTAAAAAAATCAAAGGCCCTTTTTTAAATTGCCGACGTTTCGCCAATTTACTGTTGAATCCTCAAGACACATAGTTTTTATATCCTGCATGAAATCCATGTTAGTCTTTAATTACTCCATTGGTCCGCAGATATTTCCTAACGCCAAATAATAAACCACTCTAACATAACAACAAGAAATCCGTTAATGAAAACCATTTAGAAATTTATTATTTGCGAACCAACGGAGTAGGTAAAAACTGATAATATGGGTTATATGCAGGATATGCAATATATATATATATATATTGACCCTTAATTTTTGTCAAAATTTGAAGTCAATCGGGTAAGTAGTATTTAACTATGTCGCGAACTGACACACAGACCGACGGAATTGATAAAACATGTTTCTTGGCATCTAGGGACGCTAAAACGTGAAGATATGTAAATCCTGAGAGGGTGATTTTCCTCACGATTACAAAAATTTTATTTGGTCGCGATTCTGTTCCGCCATCTTGAATTAGTAACACAGTTTTACTAATTGAGCCCTATACCACAATTAGTTATGGAACACAACTTGAAATCAATCCATTAAGTAGTTTTTTGAGGCTGAATTTTTAAATATTTGATTATACCGCCATTTTGTTCCGCCATCTTGGATTCGTACCAAAATTTTACCAATTGATTCCAACATAATACCTGATGTTTATGCAAAATTTGAAATAAATTGGATAAGTAGTTTTTCATAATATTTTTTTTAACATTTCACTACGCCGCCGCCATTGGGTTTCACCATTTTGGATTTTTACCAAAATATTACCAGGTCATACCCATATGACCCTCAATTTTTGATTAAAATTTGAAGTCAATCGGGTAAGTAGTCTTTAAGCTATGCCGCGAATTGACAGAGAAACATACCGACAGACGGACCGACGAAATTGATAAAACATATTTTTTTGGCATCTAGGGATGTTAAAATCTAAGGACTTGTAAAACCTGAGAGGGTGATTTTTTCACGATTACATACTTTTTATGTGCTCGACATTTTGTTCGGCCACCTTGAATAAGTAACAAAATTTTACTAGTCGATCCCTATACCACAATTAGTTATGACACACAATTTGAAATCAAACCATTAAGCAGTTTCTCAGGCTGAATTTTTAAATATTTTATTAAGCCGCCATTATTACCAGTTGATTCCAATATATTACTTTATGTTTTTTGCAAAATTTGAGATAAATTGGATGAGTAGTTCTTTAAAAATATTTTTTTAAGATTTCACTAGGCCGCCATTTTGTTTCGAAGTATTGGATTTTTACCAAAATATTACTAGGTCATCCCCATATGACCCTTAATTTTTGACCAAAATTTGAAGCAAATCGGGTAAGCAGTTTTTAAGCTATGCCGCGAACTGACTTACAGACCAACAAACAGAGAGACCGAGAGACGGGCCGACGGAATTGATAAAACATAGTTTTTGGTATCTAGCAACGCTAAAACATAAAGTTGTGTGAAACCTCAGAGGATGATTTTTTTTACGATTACAAACATTTTATTTCGCCGCCATTTTGTTCGGCCATCTTCAATTAGTACCGCTATTTTACTAGTTGATCCCTATACCACAATTAGTTCTGGCACACAATTTGAAATTAAACCATTATACAGTTTTTCAAGCTGAATTTTTAAATATATTATTATGCCGCCATTTTGTTCCACCATCTTGGATTTGTACCAAAATTTTACCATTTGATTTCAACATAATATTTGATGTTTTTGCAAAACAGACAGACAGACGGACAGATAGACAGACAGACAGACAGACAGAGAGACAGACCGACGGAATTGAGAAAACTGTTTTTCGTCATCTAGAGACCCTAAAACTTTAAGATTTGAAAAAACAGTGATTTTTTCACGATTACGATACTTCCCTCTTACGAGGGAAGTATAAAGCGGTTTTTAAACCCTTGGTTAATGACTTAAAGAACGATATGTAAAGATGAAGCTTTTGTACTAGTAGTCCAACACATTATATTACAAAACCCACCTAGGATATTTAATATTGACAAAATATAGCTAAAAAAGTAGAAATAAATTGTTTTTTAAGAGACTCCTGTTAATTGACGCTTTGATAATAACTGTGTGTTTATGTTTCTGTAAAAAGCATAACATTCACAATTCAATCAAACTATTTTCAATTAAATGTTTTTAGACCTTAATACGATAAAATGAAAAAAATGTCATTGCTTATTCGTTTCAAGGATTTTCTTCCAGCTGTACTGCAATATTAAAATATTTACAATATCTTCTTTTTTGCTGTTATCCTCTAAATTGCTTGCAAAAAGTATAATGGTATTCAACAACTGATTAACAAATGATTTTTCACCTTTAAATTGAATAGTTTTTCTCACATAGAATATTACAGTTATTATTGAAGGAGAATACTTTAATAATGAAGGCAAAAAAAATCCCACAATATTGCACTCTTAAGGTAATAAATGTGCTAATTTTATAATGTAAACAAAAATTACCAATTTCAATATGTCTATAGATATTGTTATATGCAATATCCTACATGCAAACGAGTAGATATAAATTAATAGATTGGTAGTACTAAAGCAATTGAATTGCATGTTTTCTTTAAGATGATAATGGGTCTTTGATTGTCGGTATGTCTAATCCATGTTAAATCCTTTCGAATAAGTAATATTTTGAATACTTAATAAAGTAGGTGCAATAGTCGATGTTATGTAACTGGTGGGAAAAGTGAAATATTTCCGGATGCTGGTTACAATTCCATTAAGCAGTGGAATTTCAAATGTTTTCGCCGTTACAGTGTTTCTGTTGTAATATAAAAGGACGTACAATATATCAGCTTCCCATTTCTTCATATTTTAATGCAATAAAGAGTTGTCAAATACCGAGAAATATTTAGCTTAAAAACGTTTTTCGTATAAGAAATAATAAAATTTAACCTTGATAGCATACCAAAACAACGCAACAAAGAATGTCAAAAAACAAAAGTTGTGTTTTGATTATCAAGGCTACCTAAAATAAGTTTAGTATTATTTAAATATATATACAACAGCAAATTGGCAAAATTATAAATGTTGCACTAATGAAAGTAGTAAACTGGAGTTAAGTTAAAATTTACAGTAACTCATAGGAAAAATTACATCGCTGGCGTAACCAGAGAGGGGTGTAAAGGGGCAGCTGCCTCCTCAGACTCATCTGAAATTTATATTTAAAATATTCCCTATATAGTACAATTTTGATTAATTTTTGTTACAGCTGTTTCTGCTCGATTTTCGTGAGATCTGGCACTTGCTAGATTTTGGGTCGCTAGTTACGAATCTGAGATCAAATCTATTTGGCAACGTTTCGTTTAAAGTCAAAAATTTAACTTTTTAATGGATTTCCCCTCTTTCTTTAGGAGATGCCCTTTCTTTTAGCAAGAATTTAATGGGAATAATATTAAACTGCATAGAAAAAGAACTTTTTTTTTACATTTATAATTCTGAAAATTATATAATTCGAACTCGAATCCGCTTTTTTGCGAAAATAGAAACCGCCTTACAGCTGGGTATATTAAACCGTATTTCATTATTTTGTTTTGAAAGACAAATTATTTCAAATTTGAGAAGTAGGCACTTCTTCAATTTTTAATTTACAAATGGCAAAAATGTCACTTTAAACCAACCTTGAAAAAAAACCCTGCTGCTAACATAGTGTAAAATGCATATTATAATATTTTTTATTATGATGTTATCAAAAAACTAATAGTTATACAGTTTAATTCATTGGTGTATCCAAGATTTTGGTTGGGGGGGCTGTCATAGAGAAACCCTTTTATAGTAAAACACACTTTATTTATATTTCTTCCCCACTGACACAGTAGCTTTCTTTTTACAGAAATCTTAACAAACTTAACTTAATGTCCGTAAATTAATAACTCAATAACAAAATAAACTGTAAGTTAAATCTCTAATTTTTTTCAAAACAAACTACTAATTAGAAAACGTCCAGCGCAAAAATTGCAATAAAAAAACGTAAACTTCCAGGGAAATTGGTTTTAAATATTTCAAGATTGGTTAAGTTAGCTTGGCGATGTTAAAAATATGCAGAATTACAGAATTTAAGTAATTCAACGGCTTCGCGAGTGTATTCGCGAGATTTTTCTCCCGACATCTTTGATTATTCGTCGCAAACGATTCGCAAACGTTTAAATTCGAGCGGTGGTGTTGTTGTATTATCTATGTTTTGTTAATAGTTGTTACATAGTTAATAATAAATGAGCAAAAAATAATAGGTAGAAAGTAATATATAAAAAACAGTCGTTAAAACATATTTTAAACTAGCCTTTAGGGGGGGCTACAGCCCGGCAGAGGGGGGGCTCTCTGGATACGCCTATGGTTTAATTTCACTTTCATTAAATATATGTTAAAAGAAAAGATAATTTCTAAAAAAATAAGAGAAATTAATTTAAAATTTAAGACTTTAAAGAAGGATAACTCGGAAACGAAACGTTGCTATCACCATTTGACTTCGGATTCAGCTGCCCAAAATCTACAAATGTTTTGAAAATCATGAAAGTCGGGGAGAAAGAGCTGTAATAAAAATTACCCAATTTTATATTAAAATGATACTTTATATAGTACAAATAGGGTCGTCACTAAGGGAAGAGGAGGTAAATTGGGAAATTTCTGTAAATTCTTGTTAGTGATACTATTTTTTTTAAGTCAGCAGTTGATTTGGTTGTTGAAGCTTAATTGTATTGCGGTGTCGTTTTTCTTATACCTTGCCCCATGGAGTTTAGACGAAATGTCACCCAATAAACTAATGGTTACTTCTTATGCATCTTTAGTACATATTTAACTAACATATGTGCTATTTCAATATATTCGCAAAAAATTAACGTAATAAACCAAACATTAAAGCATTGAAATGTATATTATGAAATAAATATATCTCATAATATTAATTTTATGTACCAGTTGGCAACGGAAAAAAATATAGTCATTTGTTTTTTTAGAACGCTATTAAATCCAAATATATGAGATCGAAATTCATCATCTCTTTTTCATTGTCGTTCTAGATATTCTGCCAAGTAAAAGTAATATGTACGAATCAATGTAACCATAGATACAAGAATATTTTTTATGTTTCTACTTAGACTTTGCTCGAGATATCTGAGGCGCTTAGAATAAGAGTTTATAGCCTAGTCAAATTCGTCAAAAAAAAGTGCCGTGAAAGGCATTAATTTCCACGAAGCTGGAAATGATTTTTTTTCTTTGAACATTCTATATAAGTGTAGCATGATTTTGCGACGGTTTCTGTGGTGAGCTAAACTTTTGGAAGCTAAATTTTTCTTACACTACTTTCCGAAACAGCAGTGTAAAATGCAGCGCGTTCTGTTCGATTTTGGATTGGAATGGTCAAACTATTATTTTCAGCTTCTTTAGTACAGACCTCTATAACGCTCGCAATAACTTCACGTCCACGACTTCGAATTGTTTTTCCTCTTTTGCTCGCCATCGCTACTTCGACATAATAATTCAAATTCAACGCAACGCATTTATATAGAAATGAAAACAAATGCTCGAAATAGCCTCAAGTGCATGGCGACTCTAGGTACATCCCAATTACAAGTGGACCAGTGCGAAATTTACTAAATCCTCGATTAATTTTCCGTACCGCTTAGCTGGCGCACTTTATAGGTGAAGCGGCAAACTATTACAACAAATAAAATAACATAAAATTTATTTACGTACACAATTTTTACTTTTCCGCTTGCTTAAGACTATGAAACTTTATTTATTTTAAGGACCGCCCGGTTTTCTTTCGTGTCCCGCACTTTAGTGAACTTCGTGGTTTAAACTGTCTTTGATAATTGCAAAAGAGTATGATTTGCTATTTGAAAGCCAAACAACTTCTGTGAAAACTGTAACTTGTTGGTAATTCCAGTGCGCGCTTTGGATTTCATCTTGGGTAATTGCTGAAATAAATTTCTGCAATATCCTTATGCAAAATAATTTTGGAGCTCTTAACGTTAATCCGTTTGGCTTCAAAATACTGTTGTTATTTTTCGTTTAACGAAATGTGAATCTTGAAAGTGTTTTTCTATCTTTACTCCAGATTTAAACGTATCTGTTTTCTGTTTATCATTTCCACATTATTTCATTTTATTAAAGTTGGTAGAAATATAGTTTCAGAAATTAATTTGTATGTTTAAAAGATTAAAAATACCACATATTATTTGGTTTATAAATTAAATAAAATAATAATTACCAGCCTTAGTTATATAAATTAGTAAAATATAGTTTAGCAATTTTCTAATTTGTGATTTTTAAATCATCTTATTTTACTAAAGTTGGTAGAAATGTATTTTGCAGAAACTAGTTTGAATCGATGTTAATAGTTTTAAAATACCAAGTAGTTCATTAAATAATAGACAAATTAAACTAATAGTTATACAGTTTAATTCATTGGCGTTGAAAGTGTTTTTCTATCTTTACTCCAGATTTAAACGTATCGTTACTACTTAAGATTTCAAGTTTGCCGTCACTATCTTTTAGAGGCACAACAGAAAAAAGAATGTCCTTACATGTCCACAGCAAATGGCTATCAAAAGACCTCTGTGTAAGTTTGGAAAAGCCGGAATATTCTTGTTTAAACCTCCTATAAGCAAGTTTATAGTTTCATGATATTTACAGACACGAACATAGTGGGGCATATCAGAAATAAGTAATATAAACTTAGGTCTCAACTTATAAAACTTAACTAAGTTTAACTTTGATATGTGGGTTTTCATTAAGTGTGTAGTGGTAGTGATTTCTAACACACTTGCCAAAATGTGCAGGTGCCCCATCTTGTTGAACTAAATTTTGTTCTGTAATAGATGGTTATTGTCTGGATCGGGAAATAAATTAACTGAAGTGAGTATAATTTTGGTATTAGGTAAATCTGAGTAGGAGTTTGCAATTGTTCCTGCCCATACGTTTAATTCTTGAGGATGTTGTGTATGGTGTTCCATCATCCAGTAAGGATTGTGATTGGACGAATACCTGCAGTTATGTCTGTGTACAAAGTACCTAAGAGTTAACGTGGCTTCATGGGAAAATAGGACATGACACACAAAGTCAGATTCAATATCGACGATATTCATCATTTCTTGACAGAATACCAGTCGTCTATCTGGAACATCTTCTAAATAATTCCTGGAGCAATCTGATACTACCAGGACGCATTGGATTTACTTTAAGCATCCTTCTTACTGACCTTTCGCTGTTAGTGTGTTCGGGGGCAAGTTTTGGAATGGAAATTCGTGATTCAGCTTGCAGAGCAAGCAAATAGAATAAGCAATAATATTAAGAACAAAAAGTAGGTACAAAGTTCTTTATAATATTTTTGAATTTAGTTTCCAATACCTCCAAAACAATAAGTAATACATATTTAATAATTTGTTAGGTTGTGTCATTAAATAGAGTTTTAAAAACTGATATAGGATAGATCCAAACTGTGCAAATTTCAACTGCCACTATCTCGAAACAAATACAAACAATCATTATGTACAATTAAGATATGCAATAAAATACAGGGTGTTCCATTTAAAATTAGCAAATTGACATTTAATTCTGGTATAACCGGAAACGCTCCCATCTTGAAAATATTCCAGTTAGATTACATCAATCGACAGTAGTGGAGGGCCAAATTTTCAGATTTTTGACATTTACCCCCGTATTCACTAAAAAGGTTTAAGAGTAAGACCAGGTCTAGTGTCATGGTACTTGAAACTCTTAGTTCGCCAGTTATGTTACGCTTATGTAACTGTCATTTTG
Organism: Kuschelorhynchus macadamiae; assembly: GCA_030620095.1. NCBI lineage: Eukaryota > Metazoa > Arthropoda > Insecta > Coleoptera > Curculionidae > Kuschelorhynchus > Kuschelorhynchus macadamiae. Next base: position 801,781 of record JAUTXW010001903.1, on the reverse strand, counting down.
TAATTGTGACATTTAGAAAAATTATTTGATCAATTGTTGCTTGTCATTTTAAACCTATAACTGTCAAGTTAGACCTGGTCTAAATTTAAACCCCTTTAATGGGAATATGAGCTTACAACAACGAAAAAAGCTGAGCTATTTGATGGAAGAATCGGAAACTCCAAAAAAACTTTTTTTTATATTTCTCAATATAACTTTTTAGAAATACATTTTAGGAAAAAACAATAAGCGTGCATGAATTTGATCGCTATACAATTATCTACAAGATGCGGTGGGTTTAAAACTCCCGCATGTAATATTTCCGTTGCAAAATAGTGGGAACTGCGAAAAGATGTAAAAACCAAGACCATTTTCAAGCGCTCGTCTAACATGTTAGAAATCAATTAATTTTGCTATAAATTTGGATTTAAGTATTACAAAACGAAAATCCCAAGCCTGGTCAAAACCGGCCTGATAGTTAATGCCACAGTTAAAGTTAAATAAGCGCTGATTTTTTTACACACGTTTGGGCCCATTAGCTATCACATACAATCGTTCCAATGATTTTTTGTTATTTTTTACCAACTGGAGTTGTTTTAATCGTTTCAAAAATTTTGGTTTTATGGATAAATTCTTCTGGTTTTGCGGGTTTTGAAATACCGAAAATACGTAAATAAAGTTCTTGGAAACACGCTTCATGGGAAAAAAGAACGTTCAATTTCGTCATATAGATGTTAACTGTCAAAGATGATAAGTGTTAGCGGCAAAACCCGTAAAATCATTTGATGTAATCATTAATAGAACAGATATTTGTTAGGTTGTTATATCTTCAAAGTTATACTGGGAAGTATGAATAAATGTAATTTTGTGTATTTTTGGAGTTTCTGATGCAAATAGCACAGCTTTTTTCGCTGGAGCAAATTCATATTCTTATTATACACTGCTGCATGCTGAACAGAGCAAACGAGACAAGCGAATTGTTAGGTAAAATTTAAATTCGTATATTTTTAAAACAAGGAGATATAATGAGTGATTTTAGTTATTTATACAGGGTGTTAAACAAGACTCTGGAAAATTATTAACACATTATTTGATCAGACAATTTATATAAACGATAAACGAGTTCTAATTACGGCATCTTAATCCTTGGTGAAATTTGAAAAGTTTTTTAAAATTATTTGAGTTGTTTGTTTTTTTTAATCACATTTTTCTTACGTATTAGCTGTAACTTTTTATTAGCTATTTGATGTGAAGTTTTCTTGCGAGAGAGCCCTTATGTCTTAATTTTTTGGTAAAAAGCAAAAATTTCTTAATGTAGGTACATTTCAACTGCCTGCAGTATAAAACCAAATTTAAATTTAAAAGTTTTGTGTGGGGTCTTTCCTCATATTTCGCCACCCCCGGTATTGGTTTAATTTTAAGAGATAGAAAAAAATATTAAATATAAAATTTTCGAATACATGAGGCATATTCAGGAATCCACTGAATAAGCTCGGAAAGATTCAAGCGGGCTTTCATACCCGATATGGGCTCGCCGAACCGTGATCCTATGTAAAGATCGTTTTCCACATTTAATGTAGAACGTAGTTCGTATCTCTATTAAAACTTTTTGTATGTTTAAAAATTTCAATAGATCCTCTAATTTTGTTTATAAATTAAATAAAATAATAATTACCAGCCTTAGTTATATAAATTAGTAAAATATAGTTTAGCAATTTTCTAATTTGTGATTTTTAAATCATCTTATTTTACTAAAGTTGGTAGAAATGTATTTCCTAGAAACTAGTTTGAATCGACGTTAATAGTTTTAAAATACTACGTACTTCATTAAATAATAGACAAATTACTTCATTTAGTTACATAAATAATAAAGTCTAAATTAGCCACACAGTTATTTATAATTTTTCAAACTTTTATTTAAGTAAAGTTGGTAGAAAGGTATTTTTATTACAATTTTTACTATTATTACAAGGTATAATATGGCTAAGATAATATTATGACCATATTAGCATGTCTATATCTAGGGCGGCATGGCAAGCTTTCGTTTACTACTACTATGACAACAGTAAAAAGTAAAAATTTCTTAATGTAGGTATATTTCAACTGCCTGCAGCATAAAACCAAATTAAAATTTAAAAGTTTTGTGTGGGGTCTTTCCTCATATTTCGCCACCCCCGGTATTGGTTTAATTTTAAGAGATAGAAAAAAATATTAAATATAAAATTTTCGAATACATGAGGCATATTCAGGAATCCACTGAATAAGCTCGGAAAGATTCAGGCGGGCTTTCATACCCGATCTGGGCTCGCCGAACCGTGATCCTATGTAAAGATCGTTTTCCACATTTAATGTAGAACGTAGTTCGTATCTCTATTAAAACTTTTTGTATGTTTAAAAATTTCAATAGATCCTCTAATTTTGTTTATAAATTAAATAAAATAATAATTACCAGCCTTAGTTATATAAATTAGTAAAATATAGCTTAGCAATTTTCTAATTTGTGATTTTTAAATCATCTTATTTTACTAAAGTTGGTAGAAATGTATTTCCTAGAAACTAGTTTGAATCGACGTTAATAGTTTTAAAATACTACGTACTTCATTAAATAATAGACAAATTACTTCATTTAGTTACATAAATAATAAAGTCTAAATTAGCCACACAGTTATTTATAATTTTTCAAACTTTTATTTAAGTAAAGTTGGTAGAAAGGTATTTTTATTACAATTTTTACTATTATTACAAGGTATAATATGGCTAAGATAATATTATGACCATATTAGCATGTCTATATCTAGGGCGGCATGGCAAGCTTTCGTTTACTACTACTATGACAACAGTAAAAAGTAAAAATTTCTTAATGTAGGTATATTTCAACTGCCTGCAGCATAAAACCAAATTAAAATTTAAAAGTTTTGTGTGGGGTCTTTCCTCATATTTCGCCACCCCCGGTATTGGTTTAATTTTAAGAGATAGAAAAAAATATTAAATATAAAATTTTCGAATACATGAGGCATATTCAGGAATCCACTGAATAAGCTCGGAAAGATTCAGGCGGGCTTTCATACCCGATCTGGGCTCGCCGAACCGTGATCCTATGTAAAGATCGTTTTCCACATTTAATGTAGAACGTAGTTCGTATCTCTATTAAAACTTTTTGTATGTTTAAAAATTTCAATAGATCCTCTAATTTTGTTTATAAATTAAATAAAATAATAATTACCAGCCTTAGTTATATAAATTAGTAAAATATAGCTTAGCAATTTTCTAATTTGTGATTTTTAAATCATCTTATTTTACTAAAGTTGGTAGAAATGTATTTCCTAGAAACTAGTTTGAATCGACGTTAATAGTTTTAAAATACTACGTACTTCATTAAATAATAGACAAATTACTTCATTTAGTTACATAAATAATAAAGTCTAAATTAGCCACACAGTTATTTATAATTTTTCAAACTTTTATTTAAGTAAAGTTGGTAGAAAGGTATTTTTATTACAATTTTTACTATTATTACAAGGTATAATATGGCTAAGATAATATTATGACCATATTAGCATGTCTATATCTAGGGCGGCATGGCAAGCTTTCGTTTACTACTACTATGACAACAGTAAAAAGTAAAAATTTCTTAATGTAGGTATATTTCAACTGCCTGCAGCATAAAACCAAATTAAAATTTAAAAGTTTTGTGTGGGGTCTTTCCTCATATTTCGCCACCCCCGGTATTGGTTTAATTTTAAGAGATAGAAAAAAATATTAAATATAAAATTTTCGAATACATGAGGCATATTCAGGAATCCACTGAATAAGCTCGGAAAGATTCAGGCGGGCTTTCATACCCGATCTGGGCTCGCCGAACCGTGATTCTATGTAAAGATCGTTTTCCACATTTAATGTAGAACGTAGTTCGTATCTCTATTAAAACTTTTTGTATGTTTAAAAATTTCAATAGATCCTCTAATTTTGTTTATAAATTAAATAAAATAATAATTACCAGCCTTAGTTATATAAATTAGTAAAATATAGTTTAGCAATTTTCTAATTTGTGATTTTTAAGCAATCTTATTTTACTAAAGTTGGTAGAAATGTATTTTCTAGAAACTAGTTTGAATCGACGTTAATAGTGTTAAAATACTACGTACTTCATTAAATAATAGACAAATTACTTCATTTAGTTACATAAATAATAAAGTCTAAATTAGCCACACAGTTATTTATAATTTTTCAAATTTTTATTTAAGTAAAGTTGGTAGAAAGGTATTTTTATTACAATGTTTACTATTATTACAAGGTATAATATGGCTAAGATAATATTATGACCATATTAGCATGTCTTTATGTAGGGCGGCTTTGGCAAGCTTTCGTTTACTACTACTATGACAACAGTTTGAATTGTCAAATACGTCTTAAAATAATATGTATGTATACTAAAAAGTTGTATAAGAGCTCTTAATAAAATAACTCATTGAAGAATTTTAGAAAGTAAATTTATGCACATTTTGAAACGAGTTGAGCGAAGTTAAAAAGTGTCATTCGAAACTAACATCCAGTTTAAGTGGAGGGCAAATTATGTCAAAAAATTGCTAGTCTGCTAAATATTTAGATATGCCTAAAATAAAATTCAGTAACTTTGTTTCAAAATATTACATATACGTCGTAAAACATAGACATCTTTTAAGCAGTACTTATTCACCCGATTATTCACATTTCAGCGTTAAAGAGAGAAGATGTACTAGAAGAATTCGAAAAATAATTTAAGTTTGTCAATTGTAAAGCTATTTGTATTATTTATTTTCCATAAACTCTAAATCTCACCCAATGCAATAATAAAAACGTGTAATATGACATTTATGGATTTTAATATTTATGCATTTCTTAACTGTCAAAACAATTTCCAGTGTAATTTTGCCTAGGGTAGCCAGAATTATTTCCGGAATTTTTTTCGTTACCATAGTAACGTTTCATAATAACATTTGATTGGCCATAAAATAAGAGGCGTGCAAATTTCACTATTGAACTTATATTAGAATATTCTCTTGAGACAACGCGTACTACTAATTCTGAAAGTCACGAAATTAATTTCCAAAGAAATTTTACGGAACTAAAGCAGTTTATATCCTACAAACTAGAAATGCAAAAAGTATGTTCAGCTAATTTAAATACAAATTGCGGAAGGCAAACCTTGATCTTGCAAGCGGCTTTTTGGTCTGTTTCACTTTAAACGAAAGAGAAATTGCAGCAGTAACATTCAAGCAGGAATGAGCCGTCCGTGACTAAACAAGCAATCTGTTTAGTATTGAAGTGTGGTAATAAAGGGTTATGCAACGAGAATGCACAATTATCGCAAATTAAAAACGCTCCTGAGAATTTAAGGAAATTTACAGATTATCCTTAAACAGAATTGAATTAAAAACAGTAAAACATAAAATATGCTATTTCATTTCATCTTCAAAATTTGACTGTATTATAAAAGAGGATATATTCACATTACTCCCCTGCAGTGGAAAATTAAATATAGTATATAATTTGAAATGATTTTAAAAAATCATCTGTCGACTTTATTGATGATAATTCAATATACAATCGCAATATTCAAATAATGTCAAGATGCCTTGACACGTGGTTACTCCTTAGAAATATCTTTATCCGTTTCACAGTAGAACATTTTCTCTCCACTTCTACAGTCGTCGTCAACATATTAACAACATTATTTTTGGAATTTGCCATAGGAATCATATATCACATTAGCTCAAAGATATTGGGTGGCTTAATATGTTTAATCGCAGAAAACTGCACCATTTCTCTTGGCAATAAAATAGTCAAATTTAAATCGATAATAATCGTCGTAGTCTTAGCTGACTATTCGAACATAGGAAAGAACTTTTTAAAAGAAGTTTTTTATGTAAGCTTTCTTCTAATTTAAATTCTTTGAGCATTGCGTCATTTGGTCAATCCTGTTTTGTTTTTCAAAAACAAATAAAACAATTTCTATTTCCTCACCAATAAATACCTCTGAATAACTATCAATATTTTTATTTTCTTAATTTATAATATTAAAATTTACCGTTTTCTTAATCCTTTTCCTTTCCTTTTTTCTTCCTAGTTTAAACAGTATCTGGTTATCTGCCAGGAAACTGCCATGACATTTATTTTTCATTTACTAATATATACATATTTAACTACATTAATTTCCTGTATTAATGGCGTGCAAATGAAAAGTAATACATTTCGTTTATTATTATTATTATTATTATTATTATTATTATTATTATTATTATTATTATTTTTATTATTATTATTATTATTATTATTATTATTATTATGACTTGTTGTCTCATAGTATTCCTGTGGTTTTATTTTATACTGACGGGATTAAACCAAGTCAGTACAAAAAATAAAAATAAAAAAGGAATTGAAAAAAAAACAACTATTGTGTATTAAGAAATGATCTAACGATGCTACATGTTTTCAAAATGACCGATTTTTGGATGTTCCTGTGAATGTCTATATTAAGTCCTAATTGAACCAAATGCGTTGTAAACGTTGTTGGGGTGAGACCTGTCACTGATATGAGGAACAATGATGACTCTTTCCTGTTTCCACAGCCTGTTTACTTGCATTGCCAAGTCGGTGTATTTGGCGATCTTCTCACTGTATTTCGCTTGGATGTTCTCGTCGTTAGGGACAGCCATGTGAATTAAATAAGTGATTTTCTCTTTTTTGTATTGAAAGGTTATATCGGGTGTGTTTGCGGGGATTGTTTTATCTGTGTGGATGTTAATGTCCTTGTAGAGCTTGTAGGTTTCGTTTTCAAGTATGGATGTTGGTGTATAATGGTAGTAAGGGTTTGTGATCTCCGTTAGTTTGTATGTTGTGGATAATGCTTGTTGAACGACCTTCGCTGCTGAGTTGTGTCTCGCGGTGTATTCAGCTCCGGCCATTATTCTACAACATCCAGTCGTTATGTGCTTTCGGTAGTTTCTGGTTGCTATGACTTTGTCCTGGATGGCAAGCAGGAAGACTTCTGTTTCGGGGAACAGCTGCCCTTCTTGTAACCACCTATATGAAAGCGTTTTATGTATATGGTCTTGCTTTATGTGGTATCTGTGTCTTCCGTGAAGTGTTTTTTCAGACCAGGTGTTCATCTTTTCTAGTCGTCATTGGATGTGACTGTGTGCGTCTGCTGCGTGGCTCGTTTGAGACAGGTTGAGCGGTGTATAATTCTTGTCTGCCTTCACTATTGCGTTGTGGAGGTTAGTTTGTTTGTTGTGGAAGAATTTTCTGAGTTCGTGAATTTGTTTTTTATTTAGCGATTGTATATCTATAATTCCCCTTCCTTCTTATTTTCTCTCGATGGTGAGTCTTTTCCTTGCATGCGTTGGGATGTAACTTCCTGTGTTTAGTGAATTCAGAGCGTATGAGAATGTGAATGTTTTCTATGTCTGTGTGTGACCAAACAAATACTGTAATGATACCAAACGAATACGTAAGAATAGGTATGGCGAAGGTGTTAATAGCTTTCGTTAGATTTCTGGAATTCAGTTTGGTTTTTAGTAGCATTGTGAGTCTGGTTTTAAATTCCGTCTTGAGCTCTGATTTGATATGAGTGTGGTTAATTTTGGTGCTTTGATGGAAGCCTAGGTATCTGTATGTTTCTTCTTTGAGCATGTTATCTATGTGCATGTTATCTATCATGTTGATTGTTTCCCTCGTAGGGTTGATTGTTGATATGAAGTAGCTTGCATTTACTTATACCAAATTCCATGTTGATGTCCAGGGTAAACGTTTCTGGGATTTTAAGGAGTTTCTTTACACACCTTTGTGATTGCATATAATTTTATGTCATCCATGTACAAGAGATGGTTTATTTTGTGTACGTTATTATTTTGGTATTTAATTTGGAATCCGAAGTTTCTGTTATTCAGTGTGTTTGAGAGTGGATTGAGACAGAGGCAGAACCACAAAGCGCTGAGCGAATCTCCCTGAAATATACCTCGTCTGATGTAGATCTCTTCTATTTCGATGTGCTCTTTTTGTGTTCTCAGGTTGATTTTAGTTTTCCACGTACTCATGATTTGCGTAAGAAATTGCCTGATGCTTTCATTGACTTTATATAATTCTAGCAGTCTGGTTAGCCAACTATGGGGTATCAAATCAAAGTCTTTTTTATAATCTATGTAACCAGTATGAAGGTTTCTATAATTTTTCCTGTTTTGTTCCATGATGACGCTGTCTATAATTAGCTGCTCCTTGCACCCTCGGCTGTTTTGTTTTTCCTGCACCCTTTTTACTCTTCCGTTAGAATGTTTTTGTGTGCTAGATGTTGTTCCATTCTCCTGGTAATTGTGGCTGTGATGATCTTATATAGAGTTGGAAGGCGAGTAATAGGTCAGTAATTTGACGCGTCCTTATTGTCTGAATTTTTGGATTTAAGGTATGTTATTCCTTGGGTGAGAAAACTGGGGAGTGTGATAGGTTTTAAAATAATTTCATTAATTTGGCGAGTGAGAAATTCATGTGTGGAGGTAAACTATTCCAGGACATCTCCAGTTATGCGTGTATTTGATTGTTTCTGCAACTTCTTGTGTTGTCATTGAAAAGTCCTCTTGTTCCTTCAAGCACTTGTGTCTGTCTTCCGCTTTAATCCATGAGGCGTTATTATTGTGTAGTTTTGGTTCTGACCAAATACTTTTCCAGTATTCTGTGATCTCTGTTTTGGTCGGTTTTGGTAGAACTGTTTTTCGCTTCTTCGAAACAGGTTGTTAACGTCCTTTCTTTCATTTGATTCTTTGTATCTTCGGAGTCTTGCAGCATACACGGATAATTTTTGCTTCAGAGTGTCAAGGATTTCTGTAAGCGTGTGATCAGGAGATGCAGATTTGATTTTCTCTACACTTTGTGTGATACGTTTTGACTGGTTGCCGTTCATGGATTGGGTAAGATGACCCAATTCTTTTCTAATTTTGTTAATTTTGTTTTCGATCCTTATCTGCCATTTGAATTTTGGTTTTATATTGTTGGTGTTTCTGTGTCGTGGCGGGAGTTTCTAATTGTTCTTTGTTATCGTGGTTATAGCTGCTGTGTAGATCACTGTACGAATGTCCTCAATTGTGCTCGCATTCATTATGTAGTCGGGAATTATGTGTTCGTTGATGGTCTTTATGATTTTATGTATGTCCCGTTTGAAGATTACACGAGGAATAGGATCGGATTAATATTATTATTATTATTAGTATTATTATTAAGCACTTTTAGCAATTTAATTGTGAAACAATGCAAGTCAAAATACAAATGATTTTTCTTGCAACAGTTTTTTTGATTTTGACTTATTTCTGGGACGGCATACTTTTATTCAGACAAAACTCTGCCGGTAAAATTGTTTGCAATTCAGTATTTGGTAGAAAGTTTGCTGTTTATTGGTCGTTTCAAGGTCACAACGCATATCACGTGTTTGCTGCGAACTGCTATTGGATGGACCGCGACGAAAACGTCACTTCCCAGTGCGGCAACGACTGCTTGACGTAGTATTCGTCAGAAGGCGAATTTACAAGAGAAATAATATATGCAAATATATATCCTGTGGTATTGTGTAAACGCTTTGCCGGAATAAACTATGCAGATAAAACTTAACGCTTCTTGAAATTGGTGACCAGTGCTGCAGCTTTTGTAGCTCTTACTAACAAACCGCCACTGCTCCCCTCTTTTCCCATTCATCCTTTCTTCTACCGTCTTATTGATACAAGCAATGTTTTGTGTCAAGAATAAGGTTAATTAATATTTTTAACGTTCATTAAGACTTATAATATTCAAAATAACTTCACGAGAAAATAGGTCAGGCAATTATTAAAACTAAAGTTATCTCTAAAATGATTTCGCAAAAAGAATCAAATCGACGTCATTCCAGCACTTTACATGATTTATCAATATAATTGCTTTGAGACCGCCCAGCACTATCTTGAATACTTCCTGAAAATTTCAGCCAAGTTAGTATAGTATAGTTATAAATGCTTTTATTTATAAGGGAGAGTTAAGCATTACTCATCTATCTTTTTAAGGCTTTCATAGTCTTTATTTGTTAATTTAAAATAAAATAAAGCGGGTTATTTTTTATTTATTATGATAAAGTTAAGCTGATATTAATTTTTAAATATTTTGTTAGGCCGCCAATTTTAACCAACTTCAAAAAGAGAGGTAGTTAACGATTTTTTAGTATGTATGAACAGAGTTTTCCCGTACATTTTGACACCCCCTTAGGGAGTTAATTATTCAAGATAGAAGAAAATGTTGAATATAAAAGTTATATTGAACCACCCGAATCTGTGAACAAAATAAACAAAAAACATTTGAAAAGTACATAAATATTGAGCATCGACTTATTTATTTTAAATCGAACACCCTGTATATTATTTCATTAAATGCGTCTCTTCTTGTCGATTATAAAAAATACCAGGCTTGATACCTTTGCCATTAAAGAAATCGAGAAAATTGACAAAAACTCTTCCATAAGACGCAATGTTTTCTTATTGATCCTCTGGATTGTTGGAAGAGGACGAATTTACACATTCATAAATAATCTTCTTTTAAAATTTTAGGCTTAAGTACTGAATACTAATTTTATTTAATTTGTTTCAACTTTAGTATGACCTTCGAGTCCACCCTGTAGAATTAGGACTTTTGCACAATTATAATTTGTTTATGACTTCTATATTACTCAAACATTTTGTTGGGTGCTCTTTAGATTTAAATTTTGTCGTATCGTTTGATGTGTTAAATGCGATGTATACATTACAAATTTCATTATTATTGTTATGCCTAATTAACAAAGTTATTTTAAGTTATCAGGCTTAAGGCGTGAGGATATCAAAAATTTGCTGAAGTTCTAAAAAGCCTGCTTTGGTTTTATGATATCCATTGGCTATTTACGTATCAAGGGAGGAAAGTACCTCTTTTCCCCCCACGGATAGGTTGATGTTGGATGCTAAAAATCTAGGACCGTATTTGAATTAAAAAAACTTATTGAAAAACTAACCTCACCAATTTGTGGAGGAGAAAAAGTGACAATGATGAAGTGGAAATTATTTTCAACTAAGCCTACAATTTTAGAAAAACTAAAAAAGAAACAAAAAAGTAGTTAACGATTCGACCCTATTTATGGTTTTTAATTTTAGGCTTAGTTGAAATGAATTAAATGAATGAGAATAAATTTCACTTTATCATTGTCACTTTTTCTCCTCTACAAATTGGTGAGGTTAGTTTTTTAATTCGACGTTTCGGATTCGTGCAACCTGGATTTGTTTTCACTATTCGATACATTTTATAACCATAAATTAAATTATGACAAAAAAGTCTTATCATACTATTTGATTTTTTTGAGAAAATTCGTATTATTTGAAGAATTACGAAAAAACGCCATCTAGTGACCACTAATAGAATCATTACGGTACAGTTAGTAGCTTTTTCTGACACCAACTTCAATGTAATCGGTTCATCCAAAACAGAGATATATCTATACGTTTGAAAGATAAAAAAGTTTGACCTTCCCCACCACTTCATTATTGAAAATAAAAAAAATTATAAATAGCACAAAGTTCCATAATTGCCTGCAGAATACAATGCTTATATTTTCGACAAACCTTAATTAAGAAAATTCAAGAGAAAATTAGCATTTCCATTTTTGAGTTGCTGTTACGCCCCCTAGCGGTCATTTTTCGAACTTGAAAATAATTACCAAGGATTTTTATTGGCCAATTTACCCATAAATATTTTCTACGGTTTCCGAGTTATGGCCGGAGACCATTCTCAATTGGACTCCGGTACTATAAAATAATTTTTAATTTCAAAAATTTTGCTTCGGATAGTAGCTCTCTTGGGAAAGCATTTGCCCCTTTGCCACCCCTAAATACCCCACCTGGTGGCCAGCAGTTAGCGAACTGACAGCCAACCAGGCGAAATTTCAAAAACATGTTTCTCGGCATGTATGAACCCTGAAAGGTTTGATGGTAAACCTGCTCGTTTTTTGAACACAATTAAAAAATTATGTGCAATCCCACTTAATCATAATAAACTAAGTCAGACATATCAGTTGCCATACTTTTTGAAATTCATGTTCACGGCAGTGTAGGATATGTACATATTCCAGTGATCTAAAGACATAATATACAGGGTGTTACTTTTAAATAAGTGTATGACGTCATAATTTTTACACAAAATTTGAAATCCAAATTAATAATTTAATAAGTCAGTCTAAATTATGAATAGTTTTCAACTTGCATAATGTATTCCAGTTAAATGTTCTGCCCTGTATCCGGGTAACATTCACTTATATAACACTAATCACATACATTTCTAATTATATTAATTGCAGATATAACTGTTACTTAAAATAGTATAGTCCTTATTAAAACGTCATCTAATTACTGAGGACACACATAATAGTACAAATTGTTGCAAAATGACATCATATTGTTTTATTGTTTTATAAATGAGATCGTCAGTTTGTCTTAACATTTCTCATTATTACCTTCTACTCTTGCCCCGATTTCAAAACACAGTTTTAGATAACTTATTTATTAAAATAAAATTAAATCAGTTTTGAGTTTTGTAACTCACGAAAATAACGCGCCATATTAAGTGGATGAAGAAATTATAATATCTATATCACTCTTATTTTTGCTTTTTTTTTTTCAAAATGAAAGTATTATAGAACAAGTCTGATGAATTTAATTTCGTTAATGTGAAAAAAAATCTTAGTTACAAAACTGTAATTTCGTTTTGGATTGTCCTAAGAATGCGGCTATTTTCAGGCAGGCTTAAAAAGTTTGTGTATGCATTTGCAGCATTATCTGCTCTAATAAATCATTAGTTCGTTATATTGTGCGTGACAGAACGTATTGCTGCTTTCATTGCAAAATCTTTCTAATAAAATATAAATTAAATGGACACGTTTTGCGTGTGGGCATTAAAAAATGTATTTTGGTAAATATGGTCCTTGTTGGCATATGTTTTACTGTTTAACCTCTACAAAATATCAATTTCTACCTTTGCCAGCAATATACAGGATCATGCATCGAAAACTTTTCTAAATATATCCAAAATACGTTCGTATGTTTTAAAATCTTAAATGGGGAAAAGGGTGTCGAGTGATACTTTGTTGTAAACGTAATAGAATTGCTATTCTAATAGGACCTTTGCTCGTTGAAATCTAGTGAATAGTTCCTGAGAAAATTAATGTTAAACAAATGTGTGCGTAAATGTGAAGAGATAAAAGTCTAATCTTAACAACTGCTCCTCTGGAATTTCACATGTTCCGCTGAAGAACCTGATATTAACAGTTTGTTTTTTGCAAAGGTCAAATTTGCAGTGAGAATTAAATCTTGCTATTTATTTCATTTTTTTTTAAATTGCGGATTAAAATGACGTATAGTATTGAAGAAAGGGTTGAAATTATTTCAAATGCACACTTGTCTCGGAATTAGCGACAAAATTTTGGGAAATAGGATCAGAGCTAAATAAAAAAAGGAATGTTGAAAATCCAGTAAGAAATGAACCTGTAGAAGTTCCAGTTTTGGGTTATATTGCAGTCGATCCCATATTGAGCACGAGGAAAGTGTCCGAAATATCGTTTCGCGTAGAACCATACAACGGATTTAAAAAAGTATAGGTTCCATCCCTACAAATAAAACTGGAAGCAGGGGTAATTCTTCTGCAAGTTTCTTGATAAAAATTTTCCAGGCAGATGTATTGGGAGAAAAGGTTATATTGAATCGCCTGCACAATCTCCTGATTTATCGCCACTGGACTTTTTCTTGTAGGGATATTTAAAATCTAAAATGTATACATCCTAACCTAACCTAATTCTTTAGAAGACTTATAACAAGGGATCATGTACTTTTCCAACAAATAAGTTCCCAAATGTTCGCGAATCTTTCGAACAGTGCCTTTATAATTGCGTGGAACTTGAAGGTGAACATTTTGAACATATACTTGATTGACACAAATGGAAATACATTTTGTGACTTTCACATTTTTTTTTCTTGTTTCTCAGGACATACTTACTCGATTTTCACGAGCAAGGTCCCATTAGAAAGGTAATTCAATTCCCCAGAAACAAGATGTCCCCCTTTCCATTTGAAATTTTAAGGGTGAAAGCCACCCCGTCATAGGAGTTGGAGCAGGGAGGCGCAAATATCGAAAACTGAAGACTAAGGTCCACGTGTCCGAGTTTATCTTCATTTATTAATTTACAAGAAAATAAAACTCGTTAGAAGTTCTCTCTCCTAACGAATTTCAGTACGCACAGCATAAAAAGTATTAAAATTTTAATGCTTTTCTGAATAAAATGAAAATTTCATTACGAAAGGTATGTCCATTTTTTTACCAAATTAATCGGAAGTTCCCAACATTATACCAAAGAACCGTTATATTTCGATTAGGCGGTCCAACAAGCGGAAAAACATAGATTCCCTAAATAGATCTCAAACTTTGTCGTCTTTAAGTAGAGTTGAAATCCATTGATTCAAAAATTTCCGCGGAGCTCAACACATATCAACACCAGATAAAAACATAATTATTTAAAACATGATCTGTATTGCCTTTTGATATCCAAAAGCCTTAAAATATGCCTTATAATATTTTTGACTTTTAAATAGGACACTCAATATATTATTATGTTTTTAGATTCTGCTTTAAACTTTAAACACATTTTATGTTACATGTCCTATCAAGTTCAACTCTTTTCGAGAATATGGTGTCTCTATATCGTCATTTGGGATATTTTTAAAACCCTCAATCGGCCGAACAGTTAAACTGAAGAGAACAAAATGAGATGCTTTTTCCTAACTTAACTCTTGAATACCAGATGACGTTAATTTCTTGTTTGAGCGCGGAACACAATGCAATTTACGTCATTCGTTTCCGTGCATTTACTTTTTCTTTTTTTTTTGTGAAACGGACGACATACGAGACGTACTGTTAATAAAAAAAGTTTCACAATTATATTATGCCTGTGAGAGCCTTCAAAACTGTCTCTGGAGACTAGGCTATAATACGTAACAAATCATTCAGTTTGTTTACATACCTAGGTGGAAAGTGTTTCAATTTTTCAGGAGAGGAAAGGATAGTTTATGAACCATCTCTCGTAACAGGAATGAAAACTTTTCACGGAGGTTTGTATACTATTTTATTAACAACCATACCTGGCGTTTTTTGTAACAAATATTACTATGTGAGAAATTAACATAGTAAGACTCCTATTTATAACGACAAGCTTCGCCATCATCAACAAATAAAAAGTCAATTTGACAATGGTACTAAACAAACCATGCATACACACATTAAATGCATTTTTGAAAGATTGTCATCAAAAAAATGTTTTCGAAGACTATGAGCGATTAAGAAGAAAACACTTGTACTCATCCTCAACTGAAAGAAGCCGCGGAAAATTTGAAAAAAATTAAATAATAGAATAAAATTGAAACATTTTCGTTATTCAGTAAATATCGACATTTACCTGGGTGGAAAGTGATCATTTTCCATCCAGGTAAATGTCACTTTCCATAGGGATAAATCCCAAAGTCAGAAATATGTTTCTTTGAAACTTTTAAAATGTCAGAAATGTCAACATTACATACGTGGTTGTAAATAATAGTTATTTATACTATAAGGGATGTAACTAACATTTACCAGTCGAGGACGAGTTTTCGCCCGAGCGATAGCGAGGGCTGGCAAAAAAGTTCGAGACTGGTTAATGTACTTACATCCCATATAGTATATAATATTTTTCCCCCTCCCTGTATTGTATGTTTACAAGAAAATGCTGGATATATTTTTAGATTTTCATTATCATTACATTCGATAGCATTCTCATTAAATTATGAAGGCAGACGTGATCCGTTGCCAAAGCAACATAAGCTGTTTTTATTTTCTCAACAACGTCAAGCTGACAATTCATATCGAAAAGTTTTCGAAAGAATTCGAATGGTTTGATTCTGTGTGGACAAAATGGATGTTTCAGACATAGAAGAATCAGAGAATATTGCTTGTTTATGTCTACTACCGGAAAAGTCGAAAAAAAGGTATGAAGCAGCATATAAATCCTTTAAGAATTGGTGCCCAAGCAAGACGGCTACTGCAGTCTCAGAAACCTTGTTTTTAGTGTATTTCCACGAAAAAAGTGCTATATTGAAGTCCCCATCAAGCTTATGGTGTGAGTATTCGATGTTTGATGACCCTTTTTATAGAGGAAATATAGATATTTCTAAGTATCCAAAACTTCGAGCATTTTTGAAAAGAAAAAATGATGGTTATAGACCCTAAAAATCGAATGTGTTTAACAGGGAAGATGTGAATAAGTTCATGCTTGAGACCCCCGATGATATATACTTATTAATGAAGGTCGTAATGGTAATGGGAGTTGCTGGAGCGTGCCGTTCTAATGAACTCTGTGAAATGAAAATGCACAATGTTAAAATAAGTCAAAAAGTCATAATTGTGACCATTCCTGACTCCAAAAATGAAATGTCACATATATTTACAGTGACAAAAAGTGACGACACTCAGGTTTGTCATTTCAAAATAATTCAAAAGTATATTACTACAAGACCCACATGACGACTATTAATCCGTGCTTCTTTATGCGATATCAAAATGGAAGGTGGTTAAACCAGCCTTTCGGAAAAAATTTTTCGTTTTCGTCAATTCCAAGTAAAATAGAGAAATTTCTAAAGTGTGAGAACTTCAAAATGTATACTGGACACTCTTTTAAAAGAACGTCGGCAACTTTATTAGCAAATAAAGGTGATGTATTAGCTATCAAGCGACATGGTGGATGGAAATCCGCTACTATTGCGGAAAGTTACGTAGCTGAGAGCCTCAATAATAAAAAGGAAGTAGCGAATAAAATTGTATACAATAAGACCCAGCCAGAAGTCTCTTGCAGTGCTTCAACAGTGACAGAAACATTGGTTAGAAATGAAGGATCTGTGGAATCAGAAAATGTAATACACATCAAGAAGAAACGAGAAAACGTGTTTCCAAATTTTGTTAATAATGTAAATAATTGTAATAATTGTACCATTAATATTCATTTCAACTAATATCACCGGATTTTTGTAATATGTTGATAAAATCAAAAATTAAACTTTCACTTACGTCTGTCAAAGCAGTGTCAAAATAAGTTGCTTACAATACAGGGAGGGGGAAAAATATATTTCTGTCTTCACGTTTTTTTTTTAAGATCTTTAAGCACAGTTTAGAATTTTATTTATATATTTCTATTATTTTCTAGTTCATGTGAACAGAAAGAATTTGAATTGATCATTTCACCGTAAAATTTAAAATAATTTGCTAATTGCAAAAACTGAATAAACCTACAGATGTTGTAATATAATACGATTAGCACACTCCTTATTTGTTTTATAGACTGCGTGTGCCCAAGCCAGTAATTAATTCCGTTAACGATTGAAGGATGTCAGCGCTCCACACGTTTTTTACCGGTATTCGCATGTTGTCTTGTCCCCCGGGCATAATTCGCTGTATACAAGGCAATTTACGCAGTCTAGCAAACTGCGCTAGTTTCCTGCATGCAGACTGGTATGCAGTTTAGTAAAAATTGTGGACATGGAAAAATATGCCCTGACGAGTGATTCATATATGAATTTATGCTACCAAGACTATTATTATTACTTAATAATAGATGAATAAGATACTACAGGGTGTTAATGTGATCATGTTGCAAACTTCTAGGGTAGATAGAAGACACGGATAGAAAGAAAAAAGTTCATATGAACATCGGTCCGGAAACGCTTCGTAAAGGAGCTAGAGCCCTTTAAAAATGGCCCTCATAAATCAGCTACCGCAACCAATTTTGGGACTGTTGAACAATGTTAACTTTAACCAGGGGCGTGCGGACCTGGCCTACATTTGGATAAATTTAGCCCCATTCCTCCAAGGCTTTAATTTCATGCCATTTTGACATCAGATTATTATTTTGCTACGCCTTCTACATAAAAATCATACTCTTGTAAAAGTCGTTAAATGTCACTGTTTATTTGGAAATTGGCTAAAATCAAGTTAAGATACAATTATTAAAGTTTTATTATTATTATGCTAGGTAGTACAAAAAGAAATTTAAAATAATAGTTGCTGGAAATGCTGGCCGCCATGCTCGATGCATTTATTACACCTACGCGGCATATTTAAGTTGACGTGGTTAAAACCATCAGGCATGGTTTGGATTACTAATTCAGCCTTAGCGGAAATTCTAGCCACCAAATCTTCTTCTGACTCGACTGGAGTTTCATAAACAAAATTTTTTATATGCCCCCAAAGGAAAAAAATATAAAGTTGTTAGATCTCGGCAGCGTGCTGGCCAGGTGACAAGGCGCGTTCAGTCCAATGTCAAAATAGTACCGGTTAAAGGAGGAGGCAACATGATCGGTCCAGTTAATCGTTCTCCAACAATGCCGGCTCACATATTGACCGAGAACCTATGTTGATACCCCTTATGTAAACACCATGAGGGTTTTCATCATCCCCCACATAACTAATTCGCCAATTAAAAATGCCTTCTTTTGTAAACTCAGCCTCGTCAGTAAAAAGTGCACATTTTGAAAATCGACGTTTTTCTGTACACAGGCAAACCACTGGCAAAATTCTACCCGGGGCATGAAATCATTTGGTCCTAACGCTTGCACTGTTTCAAGATGGTAAGGGAGAAGAAAAACTGTTCATGAACAACCCCCAATATACTGACATGATTTACATGCATGGCTTTTGCGACTGCCCGGGTAATTACAGAAGGATTATTTTCAAATCGCTTCTACCTTAAAATCCGCCATTATCTAACCGTTTTATTTTTATGGAGCCAGTTTACCTTATCCGTTGATTGACCTTCTCAAACAGTGCGTGAGCTGCGATTCACCTTTCAGGAAACCGCTCTTCATATAGTCGAAAAGCAGCTCTACCATTACATCGAACTTCCCCATAAATTAATAGCATATCGGCGTATTCAGCGAAAGCGTAAACTTCCGTAACTTAACCGTGACACTAATTTAATTAATAAAATAAGGTACATTTTTTTTAACCTGCATAGCTGCAATAAATATATCAAGCATGGCATCTGGTATTTTCAGCAACTATTTTGTTTTTTTTTTGTACTACCCAGCATAATATTAACGCTGATTAGTTTATCTCTTGATCCCTAATACCTGTACTGAGCCTCATCGCTCTTTTGACCTACTAATTTCTTTAAGACTTCAATAATTGTATCTTAACTTGATTTTAGCCAATTTCCGAAGAAGCGGTGACATTTAGCGACTCTCACATTTATGTAAAATGCATAGAAAAATGATAATCTGATGTCAAAATGGCAAGAAATTCAAGCCTTAGAAGAATGAGGTCAAATATACCTCCCTGGTTCGCACGTAACTGGTTAAAATTAACATTGTTCAATAAGCTTCAATAGATGCAATTACTAACAGTAATTCATGTCCCAAATTTTTTTGCGGCAGCTGAAGTAGTTCCAGAGCTACGAAACGAAAATTAGTTTATGAAGGTCATCTTCAAAGGGCTGTGAGGGAGCGTTTCCGGCCCCATGGTCATATGAACTTTTTTTTGTTTTCATATGTTCTATCTACACTATAAGTTTGTAATATTAACACCCTGTATATAATGTGATTATACAATAAGCACCATTATATATGGGTAAGAGGGATGTCATTTGAATTTTGGCCAAAAAAGTGCACTAATGGGCACATTTATTTACCAAAGGCACACTGTTCTCCAGAATTTAAACATTCTTTGTAAACATTGATATTTTATCACTGAGATTTTTCGGTTTCATCATAAAACTTAGTCTTTGCTAGCCTCTTCCATTAGGTATCCTAAATGCTAAATATTCTGCATCGTTGTTTACTGTACACCTTATTAAATTCGGGTTCCAACGTCCCCAGCAAATTGAGAGATAGATATAAAAATGTATGATGATAAGGCAGAACCCGAAAATGTATCAGAAAAGGACGGTTCTTATTTTCCCGAAAGTGAAGCAAAAGCACCCGTTTTAATCGAACAAGCTGAATTAAATAATCTAGTTCGGGACATACACTTGTCCAAAGAGCAAGCTGAACTACTACGTTAAAGATTACAGCAAGGGAGTTTACTATCCATTGGAACCAAAGGACCAGGAGCTATCCTTCTTTTTTACTACGCAGAATTAAATGTGCGTTTGTGCTATTTGAAATAGTGTCATGGAAAAATTAGATCCATTAAATCCACACGAATGGCGTTTATTGATAAATTGTTCTAAAATAAAAGTAGTTCTGCTCCATAATAGCACCAAAAGGCCCCTCTATTCTTTTTGCTCATGTAGTTGACATGAAGGAAGCATACGAAACTATGTCACTTATTTAAATGCAAAAAGCTATGACACGAATAAGTGGCAGATATGTGGTAACCTAAAAGTCATTGAACTGTTCCTGCTTCAGAAATCAATTTATTCCAAGCCAAGCTAACCACGTGTTGGTGCTAAAAAAGTTCTGTTACCCCCTTAACGCATTAAACTGGGATTGATGAAAAATGTCGTAAAAGAATTAGATAAAAAAGAAGATGCGTTTAAATACCTTAAACAAATTTTTCCTAATCTAAGTGATGCTAATCTTAAGAAAGGAATAATTGTTGGACCACAAATTAAAAAAATATTAAGGGATGAAAAGTTTGATCAAAAATCAAGTGATGTTGAATTAGCTCATGGAGGTACTTTAAAAGAATTGTTTGGAAATATTTAGGAAATGAAAAAATAGTAAACGACGAAAAACTTGTAGAAGAACGACTTGGAAGGGCTATCGCACGTCTCTTAAAATACATTTCCTACACTACAATTTTAATTTTTTTCCCGAAAATTTGGGTGCGGCTAGTGACGAGCAAGGAAAAAGACTTCAACAAGATATACTAACAATGGAGCAACGCTACCAAGGCAGATGGGATCTAACAATGGTGGGAGATTATTGTTGGTTTCTTATAAGAGGAAGCGGTCAGGAATATAAACGTCAGCATTTACAAAAAAAGTTTTCTACAAAAGGCTTAATACTTTTTTCCAAAAAATTTCTTGGAATGAACTTATATTTAGAAATATGTAAAAATTATATAAAAATGATAGTGTAGTCTGTAATCGAAGAGCCAGCAAACTAAAGCAAAACTTAAACTAGGTCGAAGAGGTTGTAAGAGCACAAAAGTTACAAGAGCCATGAAATTGATGCTACGCTTGCTCTCACTAGATACTTATCTTAGTACGACATTCTACATGAAATGAGATAGGTTTAAAAGTTACTCATCTGGAAGCCAGGTTCTCAATAACATTATAAACTTTATGTTAATAAGCCCTACATGTACGATTAATACATCGCTGGTGAAGGAACAATACTTGTTTTAGCAAGTAGATCAAAGGTAGAAAAACATGCAAGATGTGGTTTCTATTAGTGATACCTTCGAAAGTACTGTGGGCGACCAGTAGATGGCAGCACCGTTCAAGAGAAAGACTGCACAGACTGGTAAAGTTATCAGAGTGAAAAGATACAAAATTATTACATGGAATTATGATACACAAGTAAAGACTTCCAAATTAAAAAGGCTTCTATTTCGTTGGTTCAAGAATGCTAACAGTTCAGAGGCAAGAAAATTTGGCAGAGGTGACGTAATGGTGGTCAATTTAAATATTTTAGACCTAACCTCCATGACCTATTATCACCCTCAATTAAGGTAAATCATCAATGAAAACACCTACAGTGGACTTTACAACTTTTAAACCCCGATTTGGGAATTCATTGTGGACGAGTTGTGGAGCACCATCACTAGTTTGTAGCAGGTCCCACTAGACGACATTACCATCTACCTTGAATGACTAAAATTAACGAAAATAATCGCAGTAATCTATCTATCAACTTTAGTTCTTCAAGTTAAATCGAATTCACATCCTCAAGTCCCTACATTAAATTGAACTTTCAGTAATCCTAATTCAAAAATGTTTTCCAAACATGCTTAAAAGTAGGAATATGAATTTCTAATTACTCTATAGCTCTGCCACGAAACAACGACTTAATAAAGTGAACTGTGTTCAATTTAGGACCCTCAGACTTATAACGACTCCTACACAGTTCTTCTAGCCGAATGTAATGAACCACCATTATGTATTCGATGTAATATCCTGGCCCATAGATTTGTAATTAGAAATAGGAGAAATAGAAACAATGCTCTGATGGATAAAATTTACAAATTAAGTATTTCTAACCTCACCTTATCATTTTAATCAAATAAAAATAGCCCACCATTAGCCGAAGAATTTACATCCACCAGCAGAAAGCATGATTTTGTAAGCTCCTTTAGAAATAACTCAAATAAAATGCAAGTTGTACCTCAATTTACAGACTTTCAATCATTAAACTCAATAATACTGAAAAATCTTTTAGATAATTACACAGGCTTTTGTAAACTTTTCACCGACGATTCCAAAGGTTGTGCATTCAGTATTTCTCAAGACAACATAATTCAATAATTTAAATGTAATGACATAGCATCAATCTATTCAGCTGAGGCTTTTGCCATATTAAAATCACTAGAGTATATTTACATTAATAATCGCATAAAAAACGTTACAATTTTGTCGGATTTACAATATGTACCGTTATCCCTTCCAATCAGTTCACATTGTAAACATCCAATTGTCGCAAACATCCACAATTATCTTTTAAAACTTTATTCCAATGAAGTGGAAATAATTTTTATATGGGTCAAGAGTCACACTGGTATAGCTGCAAGGAACAAGTTAATAAGGCTGGAAAGGAAGCATGTTCCTCTGAATTAAAAATTAATGATATCTCTTATTCTGATGTAGCGCGTATATTAGAAGTAAATATCATCAAGATTGGGAAAGAAATTATCAGGAATATTCCAATAATACCCAAAATGCATATACATCAATATATTGAACTCAACCAAAAGGCTTTGATACACTATAAAAATATTCCAAGACATTTATATATATATATATATATATATATATATATATATATATATATATATATTATTATCGATGCATAGTTGAGCATGCAAATGTCAATAGTCGCCTTCGGTTTTGAGATAATGAAAGCTACGACGATCTAAATGACCGTTTATTCAATTGCAAGCTCAACACACAATCTGTATCCTATATAATTTCAAAATTAGGAAAATTAAACCATTTAATATTAATGCAAAATATAGTCAAAAATAATAAATTAAAAAATATATTCTTGGAGTACTTAAAAATATGCAGCGTCAGAGTTTAGATTAGAATATTTACAATTAGTACACTAGTTAGCGTTGTTTCCTCTGTTTTTTTCTTGTATGTACTTATCCGGGTCTACCTGTTAATTGTCTTTTCTACGTAATAAAAACCGTCCTGAGCTGAGCCTAGGGCGAGAAGTGTGTGTCCCTATTTACCTATCCCTGAGTTATCGTGGGTTTTGGCTTCTATTTGAGGCTAGATTGGGATAATCTTAAATAAATGCTGGTACGACTGCTTTAATTGATGCAAAATATGAATTAATAAAATAGCATCGTGGCTAAATGAGCTTTACTTAAAGCCAAAAAAAAAACAATTTATAATTATAGAGTTTTTGATTCCTGTTTTCGGGGTAGGTTATACAGGAGCAGTTTTCTAGCTATTATGAAAAAGAAGTTTGTTAAATGATTTATTATTTAGATTAATATATTTAATTTTTGACACTAGTGGTTTATAAATTAATTTTTAGCACTAAAAACTACCCTTTTATAAAAAAAGTTTTAAATAACGCACTATTCATAAATATGAACGGATGAAAAAAATACTGCCCTTTTTATACAGCGTTTCTGTCATGATAACTTTCTCAATTAAGATCGTGCCTCCTTTTCTCCTGACCTACAGACCTCGCCTTTACGCCATTGTTTATTATTTTTTAATTAAAATTACTTACGCCTAAATATGACAAATCACCGTTCCCCATCGAAAGGAAATTTCTTACTCAAACCAGCAATGACACGGCTAATTTTTGTTTAGAGGACAACCCTATTCGCGGTAGTATTCCATCAGATGACAAGAATGTTCTGCATGCAAGAAATAAGCATTCGAAAGATTTAACCTTGGTCGCGTTTATGTTAAGGCAAATTACAATTCGTTTCGATGGTAATTAGAATCGCATATTGCCTCTGTATTTATATCAAGTGTCGAATAACACGGTAGCGCAATGAGTTGACTATTATAATACAGATAAACATCGTAATAAATCATTCCTTATGCTTGCTTCATACCATAACGTTGAATGGTTGAACACATTTTTTATCCGTCTAAATATTGTACTGACAATATATACAGGGTGTCCAGATTTCGATGGTTTTACGGGGTATCTCTGTTATTTGGAAAAATACACAACTTTTTTATAAAAGGAAAGATACTGAAATTAAAATTTTCATAGCCCGCTTTATTTCTAAGATATAGGGTGAAATTGAAAATATTGCATTTTGGGACCCCCTCGAATCTTAGTTATCGTTAACTCATCAGAAAAGTAAAAAGTGGTTCCAAGGTAGTTTTTTACATAAAATCCAGAATTTTGACTTTTGCTGTGAGTAGTCATTGTTATATGACAACAAGTTAGGTTTTTTTAATTGAAACATCCTCTATATTTTTAAGTATTCTGTTTTTATTTTTAAGAGTTTTTCCTAAACATACACAAGTAGCACTTTTTCTTTGAAGTAACCGGAACTTGGTGTCGCCACGTTCTGTTTAAGCTGAGACTACGTAGTCATTACCAAAATGGGTAACAATTTTAGGGTAACTATTTCGTGAATAACATGTAACTGGGACTTTGACTATTACGTAGATAGTACGGAATTGTGTAGTTCCATTTAAGTATGCCGAATAGTAATAATTCACCCTATCGTCACTTCCTTATTTCTGTCTTTATTTAATCCGTTTTAAAAATATGTATGGTTCGTTTTAATACAAACAAAACAGTTATGGTGACTACAAACACTCAAATTGGGAATATGGTGTAGAGCGTATAGTTCACTTTTCTGGCTATGCTAAGGACCTAAAATTAAAACGCAGGCAATTTCTCTTGTGAATATGCTGATAATAGTCGTAAAAAAATTACGCGCCTTTAAAATTCGTTAATTTTCTTTACGTTTTGCTCAAATATATTGGCCAATTTAAATCTCAAAAATGTAATTTTGAACTTTGGTTTAAACAGTAATTATCATTAAATATCATATTATAAAGAGTTTTTTTAACGTAATGTTTAATTTGTTTTTTTTAACGTAATGTTTAATTTATATGAATTTTTAATCTTTATACTCACGAAAACATACATCACAGCTAAATTTTTATAGGGGAGATGAAAATAAACAATGACGTTCTATTTGGATTCTTTAAATACGCAACCGTCACTTATACCCAATTACACTGAAGTATTGAACACTAAGATGGAATGAATAAAGTTATCTACAAAGTTCTTACTAAACCTATACTGTATGTTATTACCAAGCAGTTACGATTTGGGAATATTCCGCCGATTCTTTAAAATTTAATGCGTCGGTGAGTTGCGGTATATGAGTCCTACTATAATTCTACCAACTAACATAACCATTGTTTCTTTAAAATACATACTCATAAGAAACCCACGTAGGCGAAAAGTAAACAAAACTATTTTAGCAGCAATATGGCCGAACCAATCAGAAATTGGTTACTGTATTGTTGCCACTGTTCTTATAAAATCACCGATCGAATCTCGTACCAGCGCACAGTGTGGTAAATCGGCCATGTAGTACGACATAATTATTCAAGCATTGTTTTAACGTTTTTTAATTTTAATTTCATATAATACTTTTTTAGGATAGGTAACAAAATGTTTTGCAAAAAAAAATGTAAACAAGATGCGGGTTACTAAAATGGCTTCAGTTTTTAATAAAAATGTAATGTTTTGTGTAACTTAAATACAATTGATGTCAAAATGCATGAATCATTGCTTTAAACTTATTATTAACTAATAGCTATATGACGCATATAAAATTAAGATAGAATACAAGGTGTCTTGTCAAATATTGCTTTATTTAGGTTATGTAGAATTGTGAGTACAAAATATCATTGAGTTTCTATTCTATTCATTACATAAACAATAGAAGAACTTTTAGACTAAACAATATGTAACAGATAATGTTTTAGAAAAGCCCACTACGTATGCACCTGCACCCAAGCACTCCTTAATTTTTTTGATATTGGTAATAAAACATTCAAATAAAAATTAATTAGTTAGGTATACTTTTCGTGATAAATAAATTGTTTTTGTTATTTGCCATATACAATGAAGTCGATATTTTTTAGATATTGCACTTAATATATTTTTATATTTATTTTTGTATTTATTTTATATTTTATATATTGCACTTTATATATTTTTATATTTTTATGAAATTATCTTTACAAAAATGCCAATTACTGGCACTGAACTGGTAGCTTAGGAGATATCTTCGTTTAAGATTTATTTTTGTAAAGGTAGAAAAGTCGTTAAAATTTATCTAATTGATTAGTTTTTTATTTGAAATTTTCATTTCTAATATTAAAAGAATTGAAGGGAGTGTGGTTTTATAAAATTATATCTTAGTTATTTACCGAATTTTAAAAGTGTTATCATTTTGCTTGGAAATAATGTGGCATTATAACTGTTAATTTAGTTTTAACACGATGTGGCATGTAAAACTTCTACCGAGGGATAAAATATCCATATTTTTAAAATGGGTTCGCCATCTTGAACTTTAAAAAGATGACAGCTGTAATACAAAATTCCGAAATTTTGTACCATAGTCTTTGCAAAATGTTTACCGTTATTACACTCGGACGATTATTTGCAAAGTTCTGGTCATATAAACATCGTGCAGTTTTTTTTGGTGCAGTCAGTAGTAATTAAGGAGCCATAGTTAAAGCTATATAAATCCCGAATGGGCATCTATGAGCAGCTAATTTTTTGGTTTTTGGTTAAAAGGGATCCTTTTTCTTATTTTTTATATAAAAATTAAACTAAACTTCAACAAACTTTTTTTTGCATGCTCTACAAGTTAAAAAAAACTACGTAAATATAGTAATACCTAAAAAGACCCAAATTTTCTGAGGTAAGGGCTTTAATATTTAAAAAGTTTTGATACCGTATAAAAGTTTAATTATAAACAGTAGTCATGTAAGAAATTAGAAAAACATTTGCTATGTTTAGTATCATATTTTCTGTTTTGAAAATGATGTATAGAAACATGTTAATTTCAGATTTAAAATATTTACTAACTTTAAGGCTTCCCCTCCGAGAACTGTAATTATAATTTTGTTTCTCAATTGCATTTTTCTATTATTAACACTATCTTAAATATAAATTTTTAGAATATGTTAAGAATATTGCAAAATTACATTTGGGACTTATGTCGTGCTAGACGGCCGATTTAACTCACTGTGCAGCGCCCCTATCTCCGGAACCTCAAGTACAAGAGGTAATAGTTTATTTGTAGTAAATAATTACTGTAGTTCTTACTTCTATGTTGCCAAGTTCAAGCCAGTTCAAAGTAGCAGTAGGCGATAACTTTTTCTACTCTACAACGACTCGTTTTACTTTATAGCAATACGTTATCGGAGTGCATTTGAACGTAATGGAGTAGTCTCTGCAAAGTTCAAGAAGGTACTGATACTTAAAAGTTGTAATTTAGTAAACAGATTAGAAACAGTAAATTTGAATAATTTCTATTATGTAACGGAAAAGAAATGACGACCTTGGAGTCAATTCCTTAAGTAGTTGCTTGGCAGTAGTTATTATATAATTACTTTACATGGAAAATTACTATAAAGTATTATTCGCAGTAACAAATACATATATAATACTTAAAAACGTGTAGCCCAAAGCGTTTGTTGATATATAGTAGGATTATTAGTAATAAATACGTAAAAACTCTTAAAGAGTAGTAGTGGAAACAGTTGTAGCTACTTTAGTGCTAGCTGGGTTTAATACTCTATGTTTATTTCCAGTATTACGTGCAATATTATCACTTTATATTAAAAAAATATTCGAATTTTTAATTTGGATTTGAATTTTCACTTTTTAATACCTACCTATTAGCAACTTAAATTATTTACAACTATTACAGAACCTACTGATTCAATTAAAGAGCTAAAAACCTAACGCGAAACTAAAAATAATTAAACATAAGTTTCGCACATAATGCCTATTCGCCTCAAGGCATTCAAAATAATAAATGACCACCGCTGTAACTCTTTGAACGCCCCTTTAGTAGCATTTTCAACTCTTCTATTGTTTGATACTGTCTAGTATAAATTCTATTTTGAAGGAAAGAAATCCAGCAAAACCGATAAATCGGGTATTATAGGTAGCCATTTTACAGCTCCGTTGGTTCCAATCTAATGGTCTGGAAAGTTTGCGTCTAGGTAGGTCTCCTCACTATTTGAGCATTATGATCGGGAGATCCGTCTTGCTGCAAATACAGATAATTGAATCGTGCCAAAGCGACATCTTCGGTTATTTCAGGCACAACTATTTCCAGGATCTCTAAGCATTTAATTGCAGTAAGGGTGCCGTCATAGATTTTATAGACAATTTTGCTTCCAAGAATGATGCATGAAACCTAACATTAAATCCAAACCTACCTTGTCTTTTACGTGGAAATAAAACATGCCAAACCCTGTCATTATTCCGGTTGAAAATACCAGCACTGTTAAAATGCTCCTCGTCGGACCATATAACAACGCTTTCAAAATTAATGACCATAGATATAATTTATATATAAGTATAATAAAAGCTAATTAAACTTGCAGAGCAGGTATTCGGATTCACTTCAAAATGCCTTTTTCTATAAAACTAATTTTTGTTTTTGTTTTTAAGAGATTAAAAGTTTAATTTCTTCAGGCAATACATTTAAAAAATGTCAGTTTCTAATATAGTGAACAGAAACAGAAATAATCTTTATTTCTTGCACTGGTGTTATGATAGTTTAGATTTCTGTTGTTAATGGTCGTCTAGATTATTTTTTAAATGTATAAGACCGCTGAGGTTAAAGCAAACACCCATAATACCTTTAATAGACAGTTTATCAAATAAAAATAAATTAACCCATATTAATTACTCGCGTCGCAGTTTTATTAGAACGCACGCAACAATATGTGATTTGGAGAAGCGTCTTCTTGTTTACGATACAATAGGTACAAAAATTATGCTCAACTATAGACGACTTGAACCAGCCGATCGGATGCAGTTCTTCGCAGACTATAAGCAACTCTACCGTTGTACGGTGGAACCCATTTAGGGATGTATATATTTTACATTGTCTTTGGTTTAAGATAGAAGGCAATGTAAGCAAACTTGACGAGACAAATCTGAGTTCTGAACATCTCAGCCCTGCAATCACTCTCACACCTTTTCTTTGACCAGCAAATATTGTATTTATTTATTAATGCCTAACACATTTTACAAATCGGTAAATTTTCTTTACCCGGAACTTCTCTCGTTATGAATCTTTTCTCTTATTAGAGATAGTGAAGTATAACGAAGAATAAGAATTTAGTTCGGTACATAGTGTTTTAGTAACACATATATACTGAAATTTTAAATTAGACACTGTTTTGTTCCACCATATTAGATTCCTGCCAATACCAACATTTTACTAGTTTCTACCTATAAGTACTTTTTAAATTGACACACACCGTACCAATTTATCCCTAAATCACATTAAACTTTTCTGCAAAAATTAAAGACAGCTGAATAGGGGCCATTTTTTCTCGCCATCTTGAATTCGTACCACAATTTTACCAGTTTATTTTTATATCACACTTATAATTAATTATCGCATAAAATTTGATACCAACCCATTAAGTGGTTTTTTCAGGCTGAATTTATAAATATTTTATTTAGCCGCCATTTTGATTCGCCATTGGATTTATACCAAAATTTTACCACATAAAATTTAATTTTTGTGCACAATTTGAGGTAAATTGGATAAGTAGTTTTATAGTAATAATTTTTTTAACATTTCACTAGGCCGCCATTTTATTTCCCCAAATTGGAATTTTACCAGAATGTCGAATTCAATCGGATAAATGGTTTTTTAGCGAACATACAGACCGATGGAATTGAGGAAACATGTTTTTCGGCATCTAGGGACCCTGAAACGTAAAGATCTGAAAAAATCTCACAGGGTATATTTTTCACGATTACAATACTTCCCTTTACGAGGAAATTAATATACAAACAAATACATAATAAAAATACACTTAAACTAAGCTTAAAGAAGTGGGTCCCTCACATGTTTCATGTTTAGATATATACCAAGAAATTTGAAAGTTTAGTATTTTTATTTAGTGGTCTTAGTGAAAATGTTAATGTTTTTGATCAGTTTATTCGAGACCAACCACTTTTGTATGTCAATGAATGCATCCCGGACACTCAGATCCAATTTCTCCTGAAAGTCAGACTTATTGATGTGTGATGTACACGCAGGAATGTCATCTATGTAGGTACACAAAAAACTAGAGGTCCTAAAACTAAATCCTGGGCTACTCCATCTTGAATCTTATGCTTTATGGAAATTTCGTTATTAAATGACACATACTCTACAAGATCTACTAAATATGATTGATATAAGATTTAAACTGTCTACTGGAATTATGTTGATTTTATAGATAACTTCGAAAGAAATGACAGCTTCCTTTGTCTCATGTTGTTTCAAAAAATCAATTTTCCGCACCGATATCCATGCGAAAAGTTGGTTTTCCCGCACTAGTGCGGAAAAATTTTAAACCACGAACATGTTGAAAAATGTTTAAGCATTGCGCCTGACGATGCTTATTTATTAATCAAAGTCGCAACACTAATTGGAATCGCTAGAGCCTGCAGGCGTTAAGAATTAACTCATCTGTTGTGTGAAAACGTAGTCGAACAAGAAGATTTCTTTCTGGTGAAAATACCAGATAGCAGGACTCACCAGAGTAGAAGCTTTATTATAACTAAAGAAAAAAATCTTAATTTAATCAAGAAGAAAGTAAATGTACTACTCAAACTGTTCGCATTAATAAGTTTGGTAAGATGCCATCGGACGTGGCTGCTTTTTTGAAACTTCGAAATCAGAGGCCTTTACTGGACACTGTTATAGACGCTCTTCGGCTATTATGTTGGCCGACGCTGTAGTGGATATTACTAATTTGAAACGTCTCGGGGGATGGCAATCGACAAAAGTTGCAGAATCTTATGTGGATGAATCCATGGAGAACAAACAACGCATCGTCAACCATGTTCTACGCCTTCTCCCTCGCCTTGTACAAGTTTCGCGTACGAAAATCATTGCTAACAACAGTGAATCAGTATCAATATGACAAGTTAAGAAGAAAAAGTGTCAACATTATTGCCATCACCAAAAAGGCTAACCATCAACCCAATTTAGTTAATAATGCCTATAATCGTCAATTTTCGGTTACCTACCATGTTAATTACAACAAAGAATAATTTTTTTAAACAGTTTTTTATAGCTCTATATAGTTACTACCTTTTTCCAAATTATTAGTTAGTTTTAAATATATAATACTATGTTTTTGTTATACTTTAATAAAAACTATTAAATCACTACGAATTAAGTACTTATTTCGGCACGTCTGTAGAAAAACTATTGGTACTAACACTTGCAGAAAATGTTTTATCCGCACTCGGCTTTTTTAAATTCATTGCTTAAAAAGCAGTCATCGATAATGTTGACATGATGAAACAGAGAAATGGAAGAATCTCTTTAACAAAGCAAAAAGAAAATTGATTATCGACGGGGTTGAGAAATTTATATGGAATTAAAACAACTACAACTGTAAATAAAACATTATGATAATATTAAAATCCTTATGTATAATAGACAAATTACTAAAATTTCACAAGTTATTCTAATAAATTTATATTTTCTATTAAATTTATATTTTGAAAATATCCTCGAAAACCTCGACGAAATTCAATAAGTTTTATATTATTTATTATATTTGGCTTGGCCATTTTTCTGGAACGTACAAAATCCTGCGGACCCTTTAGGACGTAGGCTCTAGTTCGACGGAACCCCGCTGGGATGCCACTGGTTGGTTTCATCAGATACATCCTTCACTTATTCTGTAACAAAGCATTTAAAAAGCCATTGAACCAGTTTTTACCTGGAAAATCTCAGAATTTGTCACTGTTTGAATAAGTAGAATACCGCCTACGTATTATTACTTAGTATCGATATTTATTATTATGACATAAGGATATGGCACAATTTCTATATAAAAGAAAATCAGACTACCGCTCTCATAAATATATAATAAACAGCGGACTTAATGAGACTGTAATTTTCTTTTACGACCAACATTATCACACCATTATTATCCTTATTACACTATAGAAAAAATATACTTATTTATCTTCTTCACTACTGTCTTGCCAGAAGCATACTTCCTTTTCAAGTAGATTTAATAGAAATGTACTTGTGCAATTCGTTCTTGAATTTGTAACACCGACAGACCTAATTAGTATTAATTTGGCGATAAAATAGGTGAAACCAATCAAATATTCAGGGTTTGTTTACCTCAATAAATGAACAATGCACTAATGATGAAAAAAGGTTAATTAATTTTAATAGTTAAATGCAAAAAAGTGCATTCTCTAAGCCGATTCATCCAGCATGCTTGTCATGGCGTCTCACAACCGACAGTCAATAATTATTGTTTTCCAATTAAACCATAACACTGTTATGATTTTTCAGTAAGTTCCTGTAGTGAAGGTCATTTAAAACTCGTTTATAACAATTTCCCTAAAAAAAGTTCTTTGCTAATTATTAACCTATTTTAACGTTTTCAAGGTAGTTTTTTTTACTTAAATATATTTACAAATTCATGAATTTGCTTTGGGCAAAATACACTCATAGAAATTTGTAACGACAAAATTTTAGTAATATCTGTAATACGATATTTTCTGATTCCTTCAAGCGTTTTAAATAAATTTTTTTTAAGCTACATTATTAGACTTTATTCTTGTGCAGAATATTTGACATGAAACACAGTTAACGTCAATATACAGATTCAAAAACACGTGTTTAACAACATTTCTGAGTTAAACAAGAATTCCCAAAATTATGCATATCACGTCAAATAATAGCCCCAATTTTGCTTAAAACGTGCTTTTTAAAAATCTTTGCTAACTGGTTCCGTTTTTCACCTATAGAGATGTTTCTAAACACCTACATAATTGTATGATTTTTTGTTGTAAATTTTTAAAATAAGTAAAAGTAGCTTTGAAACAAAAACGCATCGATTGTCATCGGTCACCCACAATGTTCAATAGTTTATTCAAGGTTCTGTTTTGTTAGTTTGTTACTTAAAAACGCACAGGTGGTCGAATAGAATTAACAGTTCTTATTAATCGCTCTGTAAACCCATTTCGTTATTTAGAGATTTTGGAAATAACATACCGAAATAACAATCGAACACATATGGGATGCTTTAAAGCGGCGTTTGTATGCTCGAGCTATACGTCCTAGAATTACTGATGAATTGGTTGAAGCAATTCATGAAGAATGGCATTTAATTCCTCAAGAGTTAATAGACAATGTTATATCAAGTATGCCCAGACGATGTCGGGAGGTTATAAGGGTTCGCGGAGGATCCACCCGATACTAGTACCTGTAGTACCTAATTGTCTATATTTTTTATTTTACGTCGGTTTTAAAAATAATGTTTTAGTTAAGGTTATTTTGCTAATAAATATGTTTTATTGGTAAACCTTGTTATATGACTTTTTCACCAATATGGTAGTATCACAAATGCAGAGGTGTACAAAAACCCTGATAATTTAAAAACGGATTATTTTGGCAAAGATTTATAAAAAACATGTTTTAAATCAATTGTTGCTTTCATTTGACATGATAAGCATGATAATGGACATAATTTTGGGTAAAAAACACGTGTGCTTGAATCACCCTGAGTATTGACGTTAATTACGTCTTATGTCAAACATCCTTCCCAAGAATAAATTTTAATAATATAACTATAAAACAAACAAAAGTTTATTTAAATCGCTTGAAGGAATCAGAAAATATCATATTACAAATATTACTAAAATTTTGCCTAAGTGGTTTCAAATTTTCATGAGTGTATTATCATTTGATGCTAAGCGATGAATAAATGTTTAAAAGAGAATTAAACAGGTTTAACGTTATATACAAGGTGGAATTTTTAAACTAAAATAAGTATTGCGACGGTCAAGCGAAAACTACCCAAATGAGTTATCAAACGTTTATGTACGTGAGCTAGACGTAAACAAACCCGACATTCTATATCGAGGGCATTCTGGAAAATTATAATGGATTCCGATTTAGGGTTAGTTCTATACTAGATGTGTAAACGTATTGTGGTCGTGTTATGTTATATAATGAGTATTTAAAGAAGTTAGCCTTGCTGTAAAGAAGTTTATTATTAAGAGAACCCACAACAATATATTTTTTTTAAAATCTTATTTTCCTCTTTTATGATTCTAAGCATACTCTATACAAATTGTCTCACCAAAAAGGTTGCCCTCTATTTGTAACTCTCCCGGTATATTTTGGGAAAAGCGCTACGACTATAGCTGTATAGTACAGGGTGATCCAAAAAGAAGATATTGCATCACACTTTAGATTTTTAAATGAAAACCACCAAATTTTTTTAGATTTTATATAAAGTTTTAATCGAACTGTGTAAAATACCTATATTCAACCGTTTTGAAGCTATTTGGATTTGTAATTCTAATAATTTAATCTAATACTGATAATCGATTAGACGGTAAAAAATAATAATCATGGATACCAGTAAGAATATTTTGCAGTTGCAGTTACTGTCAAAGTGTCACAGAAAGTCAGCTTTTTTCTTGATTTTAAATCGTTCAGTAAGTTGAGATAATTATTATTAACCATCGTTTATTCCATTAAAAAAAGGGTAGACATAACAAAACTCTACTACCAAAATGGGAGTTCTGTAAGGGCTACTGCCCGGTTGTTCAATAAGTTACATACATACAGACAAAAATGTTAACGACGAGTATCTGGATAAGTTAATAAGAAAATTTCAAGAAACTGGATCTAAAACTGAACCAGTGAGGAACGAAGTCGCAGAAATAGCGGTTTTTGGGACACATGGCACTTGACAATATGCAAAACACTCGACAACTGGCTGTCTCTTTAGGATTTACGAGCACAAAATAAAACTTATTCACGAACTTAATGAAGACGATTATGATTGGAGATTGGAATTTTGCGAAGAAATGAGCCAACCCAACGTTTAATCAACAATTCAAATCTGTTTTTTTAGATGAGTGCACGTTCTATTTCTTCGGTGCTGTAAATAGACATAATTTCCGCTCCTGGAGTAACTGGAATCCACATTTGTTTCGAGAGGTACACTCGCAGTATCCTAAAAAATTAAACGTTTGGGCTCCAATATTCGGAAATAATATTGTAGGATCTTTCTTTATTCCTGGAAACTTGAGGGTCGAGGTGTACTTGGACATGTTAGAAGACACTAATTACGGAAATAATAGAAAAAGAGTTAATAATAATCAAAATGATCTTCACTTTCGCCAAGATGGTGCAACTGACCAATTTCAGTGCACTAATCGATTTTGGTTTGCTGATCACGAATCTGAAGTCAAATTTTATTATCTACGTTTCGTTGTCGAGTTATTTATCATCAAAATCTACAAATGGTTTTCATTATTTCTTCTTTCTTTTCACAAACATTTCGGCATATGTTATAAAAAATCGGTGGAAAGTACAATCACAACAATGTTCGAGTTATACATATTTTAATTTAAACGCGTTATTTAGCATTAAAAACGTGCAACTATTAGTTTTTCCAATTAACAAAGGTTTTCAAGTATATATATATATATATATATATATATATATATATATATATATATATATATATATATATATATATATATATATATATATATATATATAAAAGCACTTTGTACCAAAAGAATATAGTTTTCACAAAAAGCGAAAGATTCTATCCTCCAGGTTCTTGATTAGGTGGGGATGCAGTCAAAGAAAATATTTATGAACGGCCTAGTGTGGAATACTCTTTATTGTATGGTCGAGCTTTCGAGAATGTTTATTCTCTTCTTCAGGACCCTTCCAAGTGAGTTAAAAATAAAACAGTCCCATTGCAACAGGTTTAATGTTAAAACTTATACGTAACTAGAATATAGACGGTAACTAACACATATCAACAGTAAAATAAACTTTTTGGTTACATTTTCAAATTTTTAAAAAATTTTATAAACACGCAGCGAAACCACGCCATGGCGGCGTGCCAGCATTGTTCCGCCGTATTGGATTTTTGCCAAAATGTTGCTGAGGCATCCTCGTATGATCCTTGATTGTTGACCAAAATTTAAGATCAACGACGTAAGTAGTTTTTTTTAGCTATGCCGCGAATTGACAGAGAGACAGACTAACGCATTTGAGAAAACATATTTTCTGGCATCTAAAAACGCTAAAACGGGAAGATATATATGTGAAACCTTGGAGACTGATGTTTTTGCAATTACAAACATTTTATTTGGCCGCCATTTTGTTCCTCCATCTTGAATTCATACCACAATTTTACCAGTTCATCTCTATAATACAGTTAATTATAGCACAATATATGAAATCAATCTATTAAGTACTTCTTCTTTTTAGTAACCATCAGTGGCGGCTCCATTAGGTCAAATGGTCAATGACCCCCCAATAAATATTTCCAAACAGAAACAAATAAATAAAATAATACTTAATTTATATTTTTTCAATTTTTTTTAAATTTGGAAATTCCCTCTATTATTCTAAGCGTATAAACTCGTTGACCGTTCTCTTAATTCCGCGACGCACTATGCATGCCTGGCACCGCGATCTCTGGAGAGATTTCGCTTCATTTGGAATCGATCACGGCTGGCGACCCGCGTTGACCTCGTGGTTATAAACGGAAGCGAGTTTTTCCCGAGTGTTTCCGATCAAATTCGCATAGGGGCGTATATGTAAGATACGGCTTACGTTGGCAAAGTTTGGGTCAACAGCCGCGCTGAGGAAACTTAAATATTTTTGTCAGTTGATGTGTTTAATGTGGATCGTGTGATAGGTTGTGGTTACGATTGCGTATTTTTATTCACCAAACATGTAAAGACAAACACAAAGAAGTAAATCGTTATTTTCGTACGGGTGCGAAGTAACAAAGGCATTTTATTGTTTCGTGTGTCTGATTTTTTCAGATGACTCTTTGTGGTTTATATGTATTGAGTATTGACCCACCTGAAAAGTTGACCACGAGCCGCCACTGTGTTTTTTAACATTTCGCATCTCACCGCTTATTTGACCCTTAATTTGGGTCGAATAGTATAAGTAGTCTTTAGCTATGCGACGAACAGACTGACGTGATTGAGAAAACATATTTCTTGACATCTAGGAACCCTTGATGAGGGAAGTAAAAAAACTAAAACTTAAACCCATTTTTTAGACACCCTCTATATTATAAAGTATGACAAACTTAAAAGGTAAATCCAAGAACCTGAACGTTTTTTTCGAAAGTATGGGCGTTTTTAGTAGTTAATAACATGAGCCTGCAAATTTTCGTTTCAGGCTTGCAGGAATTGCTGATTTTAAAACGCAGTTTTGTTCGTCGCTTAAAACTTTTGCGACTCATTAAAAAAACTTGTGAAAACAATAGCTGCGAATTGGTTAGGAAGATCCTAAGGTATCTAAAGAAACGAAGATTTTTCAGTATTTGCCAATAAGCAAGCCATTGATGAAAAAGCAATATCCAAAAGTGTGTGAGAATTTAAATAAAAATTACAAAAGAAAATATTTTTGATCGTCCTGTATCTCGAAGACCAAGCATCTGAATCTGTAGGAAACTGTTTACAATATAATTTTATTTCATATTTTCAACTCTACTTTCCCCAAATTTGCTGCCTTTATTTGCAAACCCCCTGTATATTGCGTATAATTCAACTCAGAAACTGTACCTAGAAACCTTAAAATATATCTTTTTTTCTTTTACTATAATATGTATAAAAAAATCTCAAGAATTCTTCTATGACACAAAATATGATTCAGATTTAACACTAATTACAATATCTGTGCCTAATTAGAAGAACAATGAAATGATGATAAGACCTATTAATTCTGCAAACAAACCGCTTACTTTCAATTACGTACGCCTACACGAAAAGAATTGCAAAATGGTTAATTAGTTTGTTGATAAAATTAAACAAAGGAGCGTTTTAGCTAAATGTGGGATTTTATTTTGAAATATTTTCGAAATAATTTTTCTTGAAAGCGTATTATATAAAAAAATGAGTCAAATTTAAAATACAGTGGTTTTTATTTAATAGACATAAGTATTATTTCAATAATTATCTGTTTTTTAGTCAAAAACTGTGTTTTTAACTTATGTGTTAATTTTTTAAGCGGTCCTCAAGAACCAATCTTCTAACATGTGAATATCTTTGTACTGATGGAAAAGAAATAAACTCATTTTTTATGTTGGCGATGCCGACGAACTTTCGGACAGACTTGTCAAAACGAAATATAAAAAAAGTCTATTGCAGAAAAAGTAGAAACTTTGTATTTCGTGCAAATATTTATTAAATAAAATCATAGCCAAGCGCTTTCCGTTTACGTCATCTTCAGTGCCAACTGAAAGCATGCAAATAACTTTCTCTTAGAGAATTCAAATGAAAGAATGTTGAAAAGTTAAATTTTAATCAATTTGATAAAGACGAAGTTAGTTTGGAAATATAAATAATTAGTTTAGAAAACAACGAAAAAATATTTATAGTTTACTCTTTCGAGGTAAAAGTAATTTTAAATTATTTTGCTGTCTGGCTGTCGCTCTGTATGTTCGCGGCATAGCTAAAAACTACTTACCCAATTGACCTCAAATTTTGGACAAAAATTAAGTGTAATATGGGGATGAAATGCTAACATTTTGGTAAACATCCAATATGGCAAAACAAAATCCAATTTATCTTAAATTTTGCACAAAAATCAAGTATTATGTAGGAATCAAGTGGTAAAATTTGGGTGCGTATCCAAGATAGTGAAAAAAAATGGCGGATAAATAAAATGTTTAAAAATTCAGAATGAAAAAACTACTGATTTCAAAGTATGTGCCATTATTGTTTGTGGTATAGAGATATACTAATAAAATTGTGATACTAATTCAAGATGACAAAATTAGAGAAACGTTTAAAGAAAATATTACTAAAAAACTAATTATCCGATTTCCTCAAATTTTGCACAAAAAACAAGGGTTACAATGAACTGGTAATATATTGTTATGAATTTAAGATAGCAAAACAAAATGGCGGTGTAGTAAAATATTTAAAAAATCGACCCGAAAAAACTACTTATTAGATTAGTTTTAAAATGTATGCAAGCACTAAGTGTGATATAGAGATAAACTGGTAAAGTTGTGGTACGAATTCAAGATGGCGGAACAAAATCGCGGCCAAATATTTTTTTAAATCAGCGTAAAAAAATCTTATTGAATTGAATGCGATATGAGAATAAACTAGTACAAATTCAACATGACGCGACGTAACAAAATGGTGAAGTGTCTCAATATAAAATATACTATTAAATCTTTTTTAAATTATGCTCAAAAACCAAGTATGGCATAGGTAGAAACTGGTAAAATATTGGTATGAATCCAATATGATAGAACAAAATGACGGGGAATAAAAATGTTTGAAAAGATAGTATCTATGTGCTATTAAATGTCTATGTACGGAACTAAATTGAGCAGTGGCGGCTCCTCCATTAGGTCATATGGTCAATGACCCCTCAATAAATATTTCCAAACAGAAAATAATAAATAATTTATATTTTTGATTGTTGTTGTTAATGTTGATTCCGCGGCAGCCGCCCTATCGATGCCTCGCACAGCTATCTCCTAATGTTTCGTTTCGTTGGACCACGAGGTTGGCGGTCCGCGATGTCCTCGTGTTTATAAACGAAGGCAAGTTTTTCCCGAGTGTTCCCGATTGAATTCGTATAGGGATGCATAGGTAAGATACGGCTTACTTTGGCAAATTTTGAGTCCGCGCCGAGGAAAGTTTTTGTCAGTTGTAGCGTTTAATGTAAATCGTG
Source organism: Kuschelorhynchus macadamiae (assembly GCA_030620095.1). Classification (NCBI taxonomy): domain Eukaryota; kingdom Metazoa; phylum Arthropoda; class Insecta; order Coleoptera; family Curculionidae; genus Kuschelorhynchus; species Kuschelorhynchus macadamiae. Next base: position 761,581 of record JAUTXW010001903.1, on the reverse strand, counting down.
TGATAGGTTGTGGTTACGATTGCGTATTTTTAGAGAATTTATTTTATTTTGAAGACTTGTTTGTTGATTTTGTGGTTTAAATTAATTGAAAAAATTATTGCTTTAAATAATTCTAGCCACAGTGATTTAGAATCTTAATATTTCAAAAGCCGCCAGTGAGCTGAACTTTGAGAAATGTCTCGAATTGAAGGCAGATGTCGACCTTTGCCGGAAGTTAAAATTCGGCAGACAAGTAAAGACAAAAACAAAAAAGTAAATTGTTATTTTAGTAAAAATATGTACAATTTATGTGACTGAATATGTGATTGTGAAGGGAAAAGGGCATTTTATTGTTTCAGGTCTTTGATTTTTTTGAGATGGTGTAAAATATAATAATTAGAAAACTAGGTGTATGTACGTATGTATGTATATGTGTATTCCTAATGAAAGGAAAGATTCTTAACGAGAGAAGTTCCGCTTAAAGGAAATTAACCGATTGTTTAATAATAATTTGTATGATATGTATACCGTAAATGTATTTGCCTGGATTGTTGTAATATTTGTAATATAGTAATGTGTTTGACTTTCAATATCACTTTTCAATATTTTCCGATAAAATTTTATTAAACTTTATCTGTAATGATAAAAAAATATATCGATTCTTAGCATGAGGCCCCCAAGAAGGTGAGGCCCTAAGCTAGCGCGTATTTTGCTTATTGGCAAATTCGATCCTGCAGTTAGCATTCGAAACACTGTAAATCGAAAAAATAAAGACCACGCCGATCTGACAGAGGGAGTTATGTGAACGTTCTATATTTTCTATAAACCACTTTCAAACAATCATATAGTTAATATATGGTAAAGTATTTAACAAATTAAGTGCTAATTCATGATAACAAAGCTCTACAGTTTATAAACTGGTTTTTGAAACTTGTTTACAATTTATTTTTAACAGGCATGTCTTTAAAAATGCATAGTTGTTTAAGGAAACGTATTAACACCTATAAAAAATGCATCAAAATACATATACTCCAAGAACAGTTAGCTCAATTAAAATGCCACAACACAATATTTCACGTTTTGCAAAAATGCGTTTATAGTATGACGAATAATGTGAACAGCAGTTCACCTTCGTTATACATAATGCAGGCCGATTTTAATACACAAATCAAAATAAAATGTAAATAAAAACAATTTGTTAAGTAAAGGATTTATATTGTATTGTTTATGAGGTATATATATTTTCATACATAGGACAATACTTAATTTTTTAAAGTAAGAATGTTGTGTTGGCAGAAACTTTATATTACTGAAGAGTATTAATTTCTATTACTATTTTTAAAACACAAGTTCTTTATCGACAAGGGAAAAAAATGTCCATAGCAAAAGTATTTTATTTATTTTATTTTTCTTGAAGATTATAGGAACTTTTACGTTCCTACATTACCTATAAAATTTAAATACTTTTTATTATAGGTTTTTTTCGAAAAACACAACGGTTTTTTTATTTAAAAATCAGTAAATTTCCTTTATCTGGAACCTCGTTATGATTTTTTTTTCATTTGGTAAAAATATTAAAGTGTGACCCAATTTAGTTCAGTATATAGTTAAGTATATGTAACGTCTTTCAAACATTATTATTGGGAGTCATTTTGTTCCATCATATTGGAATCCTACCAATATTTTACCAGGTTGTTTCTACCTATGCCATAGTTTACTTTTGGGCATAATTTAAAATAAATTCAATATATAGTTTTTACATTGACACGTACCGCCATTTTGTTACTTCATGTTGAATTTGTGTATGAGTTTATCCCATTTTCACATTTAATTTTTCTGCAAAATTTAGAGTCAATTGTACTTGAGTTTTTAAAAATTTTGGCCGCCATTTTAAATTCTTATCCCAACTTTACCAGTTTATCTCTATATGATACCTAATTCTTGCGGAAAAAATTTAATGAATCTAAGTAGTATTTTCAGGCTGCTTTTTTTAATGTTTTATTAGGCCCCTAATTTGTTTTGCTATCTTGGATTCATATCAAAATGTTACCAGTTCATTCCTATCTAAAACTTGATTGATTTTTATGCAAAATTTAAGTTAAATTGGATACTTACTAGCCTTAGTAATAGGGATTAATAATAATTTTTTTAACATTGTTCCATTATGTTGGATTTTTACCAAAATATTACCCAGTCATCCCCAAATGACCCTTCTTTTGACTAAAATTTGAAGTCAATCTGGTAAGTAGTTTTAACTATGCCGCAAACTAAGTGACAGACAGACAGACGGCCTGACGGGATTGATAAAACATTATTTTTTGGCATCTAGGGAGGCTAAAACGTGAATATATGTAAAACCTGAGAGGGTGATTCTTTTCACGAATAGAAACGTTTTATTTGGCCGCAATTTGTTTAGCCATCTTGAATTAGTAACACAGTTTTAATAGTTGATCCCTATATCACAATTAATTGTGGAACACAATTTGAAATCGATTAAGTAGTTTTTGGATTGGAAGGTTGATTTTGTAAATATTTTATTAGGCCACCATTTTTTTCAGCCACCTTGGATTCGTAAGAAAATTTTACCAGTTGATTCCAACATAATACTTGATATCTGGGCAAAACTTGAGATAAATTGGATATGCAGTTTTTTAATAATAATAATTTTAACATTTTACTATATTGGATTTTTACCAAAATATTACCAGATCATCCCCATATGACCCTAAATTCTTGTTCAAGATTTGAAGTCAAGGGGGTAAGTAGTTTTTAAGCTATGCCTCAAACTGACAGACCGACAGACGGACCAACGGAATTGATTAAACAAATTTTTTGGCATCTAGGACCGCCAAAACGTAAAGCTATGTAAAACCTGAAGGGTGATTTTTTCACGAACACAAACATTTTATATGGCCGCCATTTTGTCCGGCCATCCATCACAGTTTTACTCATTGTCCGCTATATAACAATTAGTTATAGCACAGAAATTAAAATCAATCCCTTAAGTAGTTTTTTCGGTTACCGGTATCGGCTTGTTAAACTGCACAAATGTCATGAGCAGTTTTTCAAATTAATACAAAAGAATATTTTGTATTAAAAAAGCCCTCTTTGACAAGTCTGCTTCCATTAGACAAAGTTTTGCAGGGCATTTTCAAATAATACAAGCTGGATTTTATCAATACCTGCTAGTCTGGTTATCAAAAGAAGACTAAAGCAGTCAAATCGTCTATGTGCCTGTCTTATTTATTGAGTTGTATTACTACCAACTAGGGATGGGTCTATTATCGATAATTATCGATAAATCAGCAACATATCGATAATAGATGTGACTGTCACCTGTTTCTCAGACTTATACATACTCTGTAGAAATAAAAACTTTATTTATTTATTTTATATTTATTTAGATAAATGAAAAAATATCGATATATCGACAGTTATCGAGAAATTCCGATAGATAGGAGTGCAATAATGCTGATAGGTACTCGATAACATCTATAGTTATACAAAGGTGAGGACCTTGTTTTTTTGCTCTCCGATTTTTTTGTGAAGAAATTATGCATCATATGTTTATGAAAGTGGGGACCTCTTTTTGTTTTTTTTTGCTCCTCAATAAATTATTTCAATATAATTATTAAAAACACAGTTCTCTTTATAATGGGCGTCATAGTGCACTAATCATCTAAACAGGAATATATAAATCAAGATTCGATATCTGAATTAAAGACATTTCCCAGCTTTAAATAAAAAAATAATTGTTTGGTCGTATTTTAGTTACTATAGTTTTATAAAGGAAAAGGGTGAGCTTGAGAAGATGTGGAATGACGAAGCCTAACATACTGTCCTGCATTATTAAAAGTAATAAAAGAACAGTGTCACATTAGAAACATCAAAGCATCTAAAAATAGTCTTCCAGCTTTGTTTAATAAAACAATATTTGATCATGTTTTTAGGTATTATTACTTATAAAGACTAATATTTGCTGGATGTTTGAATTCTATCTTTTATATGTATTATTGAAAATAATGTTGGTAACGACATGATATTATATTGTCATTGTCGAATTTATGTAGGTATACCAAATCTCAGTCAATTCCGATAACGGAAACTGCTTCAAGAGTTACTTGCAAGATTTGACCCAAACATACACACTAACATAACAAGCAAAGTTAAATAAAAGCATTTAAATAGGTTTAAAAACAATTTGTTATATCTGAAATATGTCAATGCAAAAATTATAAAATTAATTACAACTTTTGGTGCTCGATTTCTCAGCCTATGGTACAATGGCAAAAAAGTTTGCTTGTATGTCGACAATATACTAAAATATTAAAGTTTGTTTCACGAAACCCAAAATACCTATAATTTGTGCCATGTCGATTTAATATGATTAGCTAACCTCATAAAATACTAAGTAGAATTAGAGATTCTAACTATTCAATGCGGTAAATTATATTTCAAAACATTTAACTAAGTTGCACAAAAATGACCGATAAAAAAAATCAAATTAATATATAAAATAGACCATTGCCATTAAGAATTTACAAGTGGCTATTAGTCAAAAATGTTAATAAAGTCTTACACACAATCATTATTGCGAAATGCCATACATACCTATAAATTTAAATAGGAATGGCTAGCCTAATGTTATACTGAATAGGACTACAATTTATAGATAGATATTTAATGCGATAAGCTGTATTCAAAAATATTAAACTAAGTTGGATAATTTGGCAGCGAATTATATATCTCGAGGGGTTATAATGCAAGTTCTCATAACATTTATTATAAAAGGTGTATTTGGATATTTGGAACAATAACATTCAAAGCCATAGGCTATCTTCTGATTTAATTGAGATTTTCGAATGCATTACAGTTTTATTTCGTCATTGCTTTCTTTATACTAATAGATTGGGCGTGAGACTCACTAACGTAATAATACATAGTTTGCGGTACTTGAATCGGTAGCACGAGAATATATCGCCTATATATGATATTTTTATTCAAAATCCAAAGGATCAGGTAAAATGGTAACCTTGAATTAAAAAAAGGGAGAACTTGTTTTGGCGGGATTTACTTGCGGATTAGGGGATGACCGCCTCTGTAGCGCAGTTGTAAGAGCCTTCTGATCGAAAGAGTTCCAGATTTTGCGTAACGGGCACTTTTTCAGTGCTGGGCATGCCTGATCCGGTACCTTCCCGAAGTACATTTAGTTAGCTAAATCTCTCTCTCTCTCTCTCAATCTATATATATATATATATATATATATATATATATATATATATATATATATATATATATATATATATATATATATATATATATATATATATATATATATATATATATATATATATATATATATATATATATATATATATATATATATATATATATATATATATATATATATATATATATACTAAATTAAAATAAATTAATTAAAACTAATTAAAATGCAAAGACAATTTTGAAGGAATTTTCAAAATATATAAAATATAAAATTGGATAGATTTTAACTACTAAAATTTGGACATTATTTGACCAGAAATATATAATTTAAAACCAACTGTTTTTCTAGCAAATAAGTACATCCATATTGGGGTCAAAAATAAATGCACACATCAAGAGCAACAATATCCTTACCTGGGAACAGAACGGATGTAAAAGAAAGGCCAGGGGCTGCAAGGAGCATTTGATAGTTGACAACGGCATCACTAAACAGGCAAAAAAGAGACTCAAGAACTTATCAATGGCCTGGATTGACTATCAGAAGGCTTTCGACTCGGTCCCGCACTCTTGGCTGGTAGAGATCCTACGTATTTATAAAATAGATGCACATGTGACGGGACTCCTGCGGCACCTTATTTCTACTTGGCGCACGGCACTATGTGTCGAGGGAGAGACATCCTACCTCACTAGAAAAATCGCCATCAAGAGAGGGATATTTCGGGGCGATAGCCTGAGCCTTGGTTTTGCCTTGCGCTTAATCCCCTCAGTAGAATGCTCAACCGTACCTCATATGAATATATATTAGATAATCAGGCCAAACTCACACACCTCTTCTACATGGATGACCTGAAGGTTTACTCTAGAGGACCACAACAACTAATAGGTGAGTTGGACACAGTTAAAAACTTCAGTTCTGATATCCGAATGAATTTTGGCCTTGAAAAATGTGCAATAATTCACATCAAGCGAGGAAAAATGGTAGGCGAGAGCAATCACTCTTGTTGATGGAACAGAGATTCAAACCTGCGAGCGGATAATACTTACAGGTATCTGGGAATACACTAGTCGTTTGAAATAAGGCAAAGAGAAAACAGAGATGTAGCAGAAAAATAATTTATGCGACGCATTACAAAAATTCTTAAAACAGAGCTAAATGCTAAAATTAAGATAACAATAAACGCTTGGGCAATATCTTCGCTGTAATCCTTAAATGGTCTAAAACAGATCTCCACCGATTAGACCGCCAAAATCTTCCTGAAGGAGAAAAATAAATTAACAATATACTTCCTGACAAATATTCCACCGGGGGAACGTAGCTTGGGACCGGGCACGCTAAATCTTGCAAACCCTGAAGAACCTGAAATGGAAGAAAGCCAACAGGAAAATCTAAGAGATAGCTAGCGAAGTAAAGCTCTTCACGAAAGGTTCCATTCAACCCTGCACCAACCAGAAGTGGATAAAGCCAAATCCAATACCTACCTTACTTCCGGGTATCTTTTGCCAGAAACAGAAGGGGCTCTACTAGCCATTCAAGATTAATTTGTTCCAAGCAGAAATTAAACCCGGTTCATCATGAAGCAGCAACTAGACAAAACAAAATGTAGAGATGTGAATGTAGGGATACACACCACTAGTCTCCATTAGGTATCTAGAGAGGCATAACAACATAGGAAAATTTGTCCATCAATTACTTGGCCTCAAGTGGGAAATCTTAATGGATTTTGTAGAACACCACAAATACACACCACATACTATAATCGAGAATGACCGAGGAAAAATTTTCTGTGACTTTGCTGTACCTCTGGATTACAACATGCCGCAAACATACACCACAAAAGTAAATAATTACACAGCCCTTGCGAGAGAAATGAAATTCATGTAGGATCTCGATAGCGTCAAAATTATGCCTTAAATCAGCACTAATCGGCTCGTACATGTTAATACCATCAGACACCTGAAAGAACTCGACCTACTCGACACAGCTATCCTGTGGATGCAAAAATCAACTATATTGGGTACGGTTGCAATAATCAGGCAAATAATCTTCCCGCACTGACAAACAACTGACAATGTCTTTGGCCGCGACCCGGACACCCACAGAAACAAAAACATCCACAATTGTGTAAAATCCAATAAAAAAAAATATGTATATATATATATATATATAGTAAAATGAACTAAATATAATATCTAGTACTTAAAAAAAAATGGCTACACATATCGCAACATAGAGAAAGCTATTAATGCCCAAACTTCCCGAACAACGAACAGCAATAATTATGAACCGGGTAGGTAACAATCGGAAGAATTTTTAGAAAAGAAAACAACCATAGGTAAACAAAATGAAATTGGAAAACCACGGAGTATACAGCATTCCATGTCAGGATTGTGGAAAGTTGTGCGTGGGGCAAACTAACAAGCGAATATCATCAAGAGTGGAAGAGCATAGACAAACAAACAACCTCGGCCCCATTCCTACATTATCATGAAAGCGGCCACAAAATTAATGTCGATGGGTGTAGGGAGATTGCCAATAAAGAGGATTATAAGATTTAAATAAAAGGGTCGAATCATTAAAATTGCCAACAGTATGGAACACAATAATATACAAATTTAAAATTACAAAGATCAAGCAGAATTCGCGCAACAACTTCAGCAACATCCGGAAAACATAAATAACGATCAAATTGCTCGCTGTGATATAACCTTCGCCTCCATGTGGGGGTATAAAAGGAAGCTTCGCAGTTATTAACACTTCTGTCTCTATTCGGACGCGACAAATAAAGCATCGAAAATGCCTGATTTATGCGAAACGTCAACAAAACTGTTCCCTTTAGAACGACAGTAGTGAACGAATGTACACCCGGAACGAAAACACAAAATTTTATTCTGTTGGCAAAATCTTATGTTTTATTGAAACTATTTCATTTGTTAAAAAAAGCCGCAGGGCCCAGACTTAGAAAACAAAATATGAATAATACTAGATGCTACCGAAAAGTGAGGGAGGATCTTTTTTTTGGTTTTTAGTGGTTTTTCTCACTTCTCTTCGATGCATCCCTGTTTAGCGTCAAGTAATAAATGTTTCCTCTTGCGATATAGGCTCTATTGTAATTTCCCCATGGACGCCATACAATTAAAAAAAAACCCAAAAAATACTTTGCGTTGTAAGTACTTAAAAGGATCTTTCGGAACTAATTCGGGCCCGTGGTCAGAAACAGGGTTGCCAGGCAGTAAATGTATAGGTAAAAAATGGGTTCAATCTGGCTGCACTATATACAGCAAAAAAATAAAATAAGAATATTTTTACCGTAATACCTGGCAACTACGAACAAATTTTAATACGGTATTTATTACCCTAATGAAAAGGCAAAAATTTAGGATCTTATATTCTGATATGTACTTTACATTTTTATGCGCTAAACACAGAGATCGATTTATAGTGACAGTTGGGGTAAAGAGAACAAACAGCTAGTTATTCAAAATATGCAAATTAATGAGCACTTTAATAATCCTTATCCTGCAATGTTACTCCAGTATTTTAAACTAACATGTGGAGCTTTTTAGTAAATAAATGCCATAATAACAAAGCTAATGAAAGAAACAACAAAGTTGAGTTTACAATTTCGTGACTTCATGGCACCCCTTGTTTTTTAAACTTCTCCGTTTAAATATATAGAATTAAAATTAAAAATGCATTTTTGAATTTCATGAAAAGCTTGACTAAAAATACGAGATTGACTGAAAAGCAGTTTTAGCCAAATGGTTAAACCGGGTGCAATTTTTGCGATATACACGTAATCAATATTGTTAATTTAATTTTTAATTTATTAACATATTTTTTTTCTTTTCAGGTAAGTTCGTGAAGACAGAAGTTGTGAGAAGCTTCGGTAAATACAACAAGTTTAAAAATTTGAATTTGTAGTTACGCCACATTAAGGCTAAAATGTTTCTATCTGTAATACAAAAGTTTTTATTGCTCACATTAACATCCTTATTTGTTTCATGAATTTAGTACCATACCTGGATCAATTAAAAGCAAGTCCTGTTGAACTATAATTTTAAATTTTTTCACTTCCAACTTTGACATAAATGATATCTATAAAAAATGAAAAATTTTTGCAGCCTATTGGAATAGATACTAGAAAAAAGCTAAAAGGTTATATGTTTAAAAAAATCTAATAGTAAATAGCATTCTACAAATACCAGTGGTAGTGGTTTAGTGGTTAAATGACTAATATAAAAATGTAAATGATTAATATAAAAAGTATAAGGTGGCCCCATATAATACATGCGACGGGCTCTAGTTGCTAAATGGTATTTTCTTCTAAATAGAACTTGTAAGATATAATGGATTGTACACAGCGACAATTATAAATTATTTGAAAATATATATACAGGTGTTGCATATTCTTTAAATAGTGAAGTGAAAACACATTTATATTCTATATAACAAGATACTTATAACATTCTCTATAACAAGATAATATTACTAAAAATTCCCTATGCCTACGATTTTTTTTTTCGAAGAGGAAATAACAGCGAAACCAATTAAGTTAATTAACTAAACAATAAACTACGAGTTTATGACCGGTTCTTTTATCAATCGATAATATTAAATTATTGTATCAAATAACCACTGGTACATGTTTTCACAATTCAATCATTATGAACTTAGTTATTTTAAATAACATACCCCCAATATTTCTACATCCGTTGCGTAAATCAAGTGAACATAATTTGGTTCACATATAGACAGTCTGCTGGAATGCGTCAACATGATTTATGTATGAAGACTAAAAATGAAGGAATCGTCACGAAATGTTTTTGATAAATTAATACCAAGTCAGTTACAAATAAATACTTTCGATACCTTTGGGCAAACTTTCATCAATTCTCCTAATTAACACATAAATCCTAATTAGGTTTACGTAAAATAAAAACAAATGGTTCACTATGTGCAAAGTTGGAGCAAGTCGTGTTGTTGGATCACGTGGGTTGTTTTATGATATAATTACTCGAAAGCAGTCGATGAAATATGTTTTTCGGCAATATTAATAGATTTCTGTTCGAAATAACTGTGTGTTTTCATCAAATGCAGTTTTTTAACAATTTAAAACACACCTGATGTATTTGCCTACAAACATACATGACGTGGTTAATAATAGAGTCACTAACATTAGTCTTATTGGTAGTTATGTAGCATCCCTACAGGAGGGAAATATTTTGAATGTCTTTGAGAGCTGTAATTTTTTGACTAAAAATGTAAATCAGATTAACCTGGAGGTTTTATTAGAATTTGATGTAAATAAAAAAGATATAATGGTAATTATGAAACATTTTTGATAATTATCTGCATAGTGTAACGCAATTGAAGGAGGGCTGCTCATTAAAGTTTCAGCACTGTTCTTTATAGACTATTAAGGGCGGTAATTTCGGCTAGAAGAACTTCCCGCAACCTTACGATAGGGAATCAGGGTTTTATCAAAAATCATAAAATACGCAAATTCTTTTTGCCCGAAAAAAAAACCCTAACAATCACAGTCCCAGGTCTATATTTTGACTGAAATCCTAGTTGTAGGTAGCAATAAATGCTACCTACAACTAGGATATAATACCAAAAGAGTACAGGTCGCACCACCATTAATGCTTATTTATTTCATGATCAGTTTAATATATCTGGGAACCAGAAAAAGTGTTCAAACGGTCTAATATATAAAGTCTATATCAGGGGTTCTCGAACAACCAATCTATTAAAAATTTCGTTAGTATAGAGATGGCACTTATTTTTCAGAAAACGTATAGCTGTTTCCATACCACCTTGAGAATCTTTGCGTACTACATGTTGAGAACCCCTGGTCTAGATGTTCTCAAGAGCTAATTCCTCTCTTAAGAGAATACAAAACTGCCCCACTTTACTAACCAGTGGCTTAGGTGGTTAGAACGTTCTCTAGAAAGGGAATTGGTAGTTCGATTTTCGTTAAAGGGTAGATTTTTTCATTCTCTCCCCATCAGGTGAAAACACCAGTGTACGTACCGCTGATGTCCACAGGTGGGACTCGTGGGAGTAATTCAGTTCTCATAATCCGTACCGCGGTTGCTTAAATGGAAGGAAAAGAGTTTATTATGAGATTGCAGGAAAATGGAAAAACCTCCTGATAACAGATTCCATATTCGGAAAACTTTGGGAGCAAAGTAGTGAACAAAGTGTAAGGTCCTTGGTTTTTTCAGCTGGATGACAACAGTAATGTCTAAAGAAGACATAATGAGTGATAACTTTTTAAAGCTGAATCAACTGTAACATCTGTGAAACCAGTGACGCAAACTTCTTTGTGATGTTTGAATCATCAATCATACCTCTTCTTTGTACAGAGTCAAGAATGTTGCGGATCGAATGAGAGGCTGCTCCCCATATATGAGAACAGTAGTCAAGGCTGGATTGGATTTATGATTTGTAAATTGTAAAGTGTATAAAAGTTAACAGAAGGAACACATTTTCCAATTCATGGGTTTTAAACATGCTAGCAAAGATCCTGCTGAAAAGCGAGATAACTTAGTTAAAGGAACTTTGGATTTCAACCACTAGATAATGCGTTTGAAAGGTTTGGTTTATTAGGAGATAATTTGTGACATAGTGAACATGACGGTGTCTTAATAGCATTAAACTGGACAATGTTGCCTGCTTGATATGTCCGGGGTTTAAGTCATTATTCTAGGCTTATCGTCAGGTTTGAAACCTGATTTATGGATTTGTATATTGGAGGGGAACGTACTATCGTCAATATAACTAAGATAGGATTGCCAATAGAAGAAATAATTTTATTGATATGCAGGAAGATAAGAGTAAGTTCCAACACTGAACTCAGTTCAACGCCTACGTTAATTTTGAGAAAGCCAGATGATTGATCATCAATTACTATGGAAGCACTTTGGCTGAAAGTAAAACTGACCAAGCAAGTAGAAAGTTTCAATGAATAAAAATCATAGGATGTCAAGTTTGAGAAGAAATGCGTCATACCAAACTTGATAGAATGTTCTAGATTTATCGAAAACTGGGCTTCCCCAAGGACTTCAGTGGAATTGTTCCAGTTGTGAGTTACGAAGGTAAAAGGATTTACTTTGAATTTTTGGTCGGGGATGCCGTATTGTCTGTCATGGGTTCACTTATACCTTTTCAGGTAACTTAAAAGATCAATATTGATATGCATTTCCTAGCCTTACTCATATTTAGAAGAAGGGAAGGATTTGTTATTAGACGGAATAGTTTTTCATCTGTTGGGAAAAATTACCTTCTTTATTATAAGAAATATCCAGGCCGAAACAGAAGCCAGTTCAGAGGCGCAGCATTTTAGGACTTTGGCCGGAATACTGTCAAGACCACAGGACTTCCTGATATAAAGTGTTTTGAAAAAAAAGCCATACCTTTCTAACTCTGTGGATAACTTCGTGGATAAAGTATATCAAAACCGGTACTGTTGGAAAAGAGAAATAGAGAGGATGGATTAGAGTAGAATTTGCGGCTAAATGTTTTGCAAAAATTTCAGCTTTGGATGGAAAAAGGCCGTTGCAAATATTTTGGTTAATATTTTGAAGAGCAACCAAAAGATTTTGCTACCATTTTGGCAAGAAAAAACTTTCATCTTTTATGAGTAATTGAAGAAAATAATAATTTAACCAAAATTTTCCTAATGGATCCTTCTTTTTGTACATGAAAATACCGTTTTTTATATATACAAATTTCAAAATGACTGGTTCAGAACTAAACCATCTCACCATCTCTGATAAAAGGAAATATCCATAACAAGGTCAGTTCCTGTTAAAGTCCTATCACGGATTTTCTTATATTCTCATTATAAACCGAGATAAAAAAATTGAAATCACAGGATGTATATTTAATAATAATTTAAATTGTGATCATAAAGTTCCTGTTATCATTTTGTATTTGTTTCATAATGAAGATAAAATAATGGTTTTTCAGACTCTGTATGCAATAAACAATTGTTTTTAAACTAGTTTTCATATTATTATTTCAGCAAAACTAAAACCAGAACCTCTAACCTCTGAGAGAATGTCAATGAATGTCAATTTAAAATAAAAGTAAACTTAAATTTGTGTACCTAGAGTATGTTCATTTTAATTTATTGTATTCTGAGGTGTCCTTTTTTACTTCTGTATTTAGCAAATTTAACCATGTAATATTATAATCAATGGAACAAGATGCTACACAATTATCTTTATCTAACAGTATTAAGACACTTTCTTTTATTTTACGTTTTTTTGAACATGGTTCTTTTGCCAAAATACTAGAAGGATTCCAATTAATTTTATGATTGTTATCTAGTGCATGTTGGTTAATGTTTGATTTTTGAAATTCGCTATTTTTTATGTATGTTTGGTATTCTTTAATTCTTGTGAAACTTTCAGCACCTATATAGTTGTCCTATAATTTACTGGATACAATTGTATTATTTAGACGATTAATATGACCCCATGCGGCCTTGCAAATTACTATTACAAAATAAACAGAGTGATCTTGTTTAGTTTCTGAATTGTATATCATAATCGACATAATGTTTTTTTAAACTGCATTTATTTTTATGCAAGAGTAAGTACTCTTCTACTCCAAACATAAACAACATAATTTCGCAAATCTCTTAAGGAATTTTATATAGCGTTAGAACAAGTGAAAGGTTGACGGATTTATAGTAACAGAAAGGGGCCAAAAGTACGCTTTGTGGTACACAAATTAGTACCAAGCATCGTTTTTGCATTTAAATGCATTTTATGGTTTGCACCGATTTGTGCGTGTTGCAGTGACTGCATATTTAACAGATCGTAAAATTGCTGCGGTCTTTAGATATCGGTAGTTCCGCTACTTGAGCGGTGATTGACTGTTAATTTTATTGAGAGGTACTTAATTTGTTTTTTCATTGTTTATGAAGTGCGCAAAGAATCTATTAAACGGCAAGAAATTATATTGAAAAGTTAAATCTAAGAATAAACTTCGTTTAGCCAAAAGTTAAAATTAGATAAAAGATTCAGTAGCGTATTGGCTACTTTTTTCAGGGTAACGATTTAGCTGGAAGGCATTTTTTGTTTGGTTTATCAAAATGTTTTGTTTCAAGCCGGTGTCCATTATGCTTTTTGTTTATTTTTTGTTTGACGTATATACACGGTGTGTGTTTTAAAAAACACGCGCCAGGATTTAAAAGGATATCCTTTGTAAGAAAATAAAACGAAACGATCAGATGAACATGGGTCCGGAGATGTTTGGTTTTCGAGATACAGGGTGCTAAAGTTTTAAAATTTTCTCATTTTTAAAATATTTCGAAAATCACTTGAACGATTTGGATGAAATTCGGACTGCGTAAAGTACTTAGTTATGTCATATTTTAGATCATGAGAAAGACATGACACAAGTGGGCTTGGAAAATCAAGGGATGACAGATTATACATTTTTATTAATTATATTTAGTTTGGATTTTTTATTTGGAAATAGACCTACTTGCATTATTCTCATGAAATAACTAACACGATCTTAATTTATAGAGATGCGAAGCAAAATGCTACGAAGCTAGGAATTTACCCAAAAAAAAACCTCGTGGTTTAGGGGAAACCGCCTCTTTAAAGCCACACAAAGTTGATTCGCAACGTTCCAGATACCGGCGTACTGGTATCTGGTTGATGAAGCTATTTTAATTAATATCCAAAAAGACCCAAGTACAGGGTGGCCATTTTATGGTGATACAGTACCTTATCTAGAAAACGGTAATAGTTACGACAAAAAGTTAAATGCAAAAGTTGTTTGGATTCAATTGAGTTTTTATTTTATTTCACTTTTGTTTATACAGGTTGTTTCGTTTTGACGTGACACATGTCAACTTTCTTAATTTAAATGGGATATCCTATATATTATTACATGTTTTGATTCTACTATTAATTTGCGAAAGTTTTTATAATAACATCTATATTTGAATTCTTTATCGTTTTTGAGTAAATTGAGTTTTTAGAATTTTAAAAAAAAAACATATTTAAAAAAAAAATGTTTTACCTATAAAACTTTAAAGGAACTGACTAATATCCTAAACATACATTACTAAGGGTTCAATTTAACGAGTTTCTATGCTGGTCTTACCAATTAATATACAGGGTGTTAAAAATGGAGAGCAAAACAAACAGAACTTTAAATGTAAAAATCTCCTGTTTTTCAAATGGAACACCGTGTATATTTTTATTTCATCTGATTCAGCGTTCAATTACCTATCATTACTCATATATATTTCCTATACCTAAAATGAACAGTTTCGATTTTATTAGCCGTTTTCTGATTTATCCCGGAATTTTGCCAGTAAATGAGATCAGAAACTAAAAAAATCAAGATAGGCTTAGGAAATAACCTAATGCAATTGTTGACTTAAGTTGACATTTGCTCTGTTTGTCGTTTTTGTCAAATTTTTGCTGCGAAATTTGTTAAAAAATGGCTTTATATAGTTTAGATGAACGTTTGAAATTATACAATTGTTTCATAAAAAATAATAAAAGTCCAGAGTTAGCCCTTAGAGAATATTCGAGGGAATATCCTCGTAATCGCGTTCCCTCCAGGACTATATTTTTTTGAATTGTGCGTGATTTGGAAAATGGTGTCCTTAAAAACTCTAAGAAAAATCGTCCCAATTTTGTCCTGAGGAAAAACAACTGGAGATTTTACTTTATTTCGAGGAAGATGATGAAAGATCCCAAAGAGATGCTGACAAAGACACTGCATGTGTCAGTAGAAGAAGTATTCAAAAAACACTGCAGGTGAATGGTTATCATCCTTGTAAATTTCTTTCTTTAATGAAAGATTGACTTTTTGTTGTGATATTATGGACCGGCATCGGCATGGCAGTTCGAAAATGTGTTTTTTTCAAAGTGCTTTAGACTGATGAGGCCTCATTTAATACGGCGGGTATTTTTAATAGGTAAAACACTCATTACTGGTCTCAAACTAATAAAAATCTAATAAAAGCAATTAAAAAACAAGGCCGTCAAACCGTAAATGTGTGGTGCGGAATTATTTGCGACCGTATTATCGGACCAATATTTTTGGCAGGTCGTTAAATGGCGAAAGATACTTAGAGCTGCTTAGGAATGAAATCATGTCCCTTATCAACGACTTGTCAGCAAATATTCGAGAAAATATCATTTTTCAGCAGGATGGCGCCCCTTACCACACGGTTGCACCAGTAGTAAATTTCCTTAATCAACATTTTCCATTGTGGATAGGAAGACATGGTTTAATATCCTGGTCACCACGAAGCCCTGATTTAAGCACTTTAGACTTCTTTTTGTGGGGGGCACTAAAAAATAAAGATTATAAAAATAGATCTAATAATAGAAATGAGTTAAAAATAAAAATCAGGGAGGAGATCAATAATTTTAATGCATCTAATACGGTAAGGAACGCTATTCGAAAAATGGAGGCTATTTACACTTCATGTATCACAATGGATGGTGGCCATATTGAAATTTTTTTATAATCTGTTTTAATCATGTTTAATACTCAGTTAGTTATTAGTTATACCGTGTGGCACAAGATATTTTTTTTGTCTCTCCCTTATTTTCGTAAACATTAAATAATAAGAACATAAATTACATAATATTTCACTTTTATATGTATTTTCTAACGTTATTTATAGTCGCTATCTGTGTTAAGGAAGTGAGAATAAGGATTAGTTTACGACAGTTTTATTTTAGCCCACTTCAACTGTTTACTTATATTTAAAAAAAATAGTCAAATCAGAAAACGGCTAATAAAATCGAAACTGTTCATTTTAGGTATAGGACATATATATGAGTAATGATAGGTAATTGAACGCTGAATCAGATGAAATAAAAATATACAGGGAATTTGAAAAACAGGAGATTTTTACATTTAAAGTTCTGTTTGTTTTGCTCTCCATTTTTAACACCCTGTGTATTAATTGGTAAGACCAGCATGGAAACTCGTTGAATTGAACCCTTAGTAATGTATGTTTAGGATATTAGTCAGTTCTATTAAAGTTTTATAACACAATTTGAAACACCCTGTACGTATATTAATATAGAATAATTTATTCATCGAGAATAAAAGAATATCAAAATCAAAATAACTTTTTACAATTTAATTAAAAACGTACAACTTGCAACAAAAAAAAATGTACATAACAAATATTTTCGTTGAAAGCCAGGTCTAAAATAAACCTTGCTAGGAACAAATCCCAAAGGTCCTGTAGTCAGCTGTACGTATTTTAAAAACTTTGACACTCTGTATCTCGAAAACCAAACATCCGCGGACCCATGTTCATATAAACTTTTCGTCTTATTTTCTTACAAATAATCTTTCTTTAAACGTTGGCGCATCTTTTTGAAACACCCTGTATGTATATTAATATAGAATAATTTATTCATGGACAATAAAAGAGTTGTTTAAATAAGTAGTTATCGCCCTCTAAAATATCTAAAACAGAAGATCTTTAATTTGCCTATTTGGCTAAATTTTCTTCAAACGACTTCACTGAATAATTAAACTAATATCTAATGAGTCAATAGCCTATTTTTTGTACTGGGTGATTATGGGAATTTGTATTTAACTATCTATTGGTTGGTTTTCTATATCTCCTCCTTTCTTTGAAGAAGTACCAGCTAGAAAAGAAATTGTTACATTTGATTCAAGTACCAAATCCTAATTGAATATGTTGGTGTTATTAATTTAGGGATACTAAAATATGAGGAGATTGTTCTATCGGTCAGTACATAATAAAGTTAGCATCTATGCTATAAAGTATTATCTTTGAAAGTCTTTATAAACATATTTGGTACGATACGTGACAAAGGAAGTCTTATAACCTCTCCCAAGATTTGGTCGTAAAAAATCCTTAAAAAACTAAAATAAGTTAATGTCACGGTTATTATGCTAACATATGTTTCATTATATTAAACATAACATAAATGTAGAAAAGAAGATTCCTAAACAAAATTAATAAAAATACATGTTACGGTCTACACGTGACAAATGATCTTTACATTACGTTACAATTCAACGAGACAGATCGGGTATTAAGGAATGCTGGAATTTCTTCAGTTTTATTTGTGTTCTGATCCCGTAGAATAAAGAATGGAACTGTGTCGTGCAATCGAAGAAAACACGTTTACTATATTTCTTAAATTCCTTTTATACAATACTTTTCTGTAGAATCTAATTTTCTTTTACTGAAAAAAACAAACAATTGACAAATACTAAAAAGAAAATATTTTAGTATGCGGAATGCAAATGATATTGCGTAAATCTTCTTCGACGTGCTCTCAATAGTGACATAATATCAATCGTGCAGGATATCTTGTATGGACGTGTATTTATTGTTATATACTCTACGTCAAGGAAGGTATAAAGTAATTCCACCTGTTCGTATATATTAAATAGGTCAATTCGCTTTTTTATATGCTTTCTCCATACAAAACATGTAACAAGACGATAAATCTCGAATAGTATTTGTATGTTTATTTTAACTTACTTGTCAATTATCTTTGTATGCAAAATGTAATAAAGGTTGTTTATAATACTATAGCACTATCTAATTTTAATAAGTTTCATTTATATTTATTTCATGTATATACTTATAAGCAGTATATCACACTCCGAATAGAGAATCCATTAAATTGAAAATAAAAGCCCCCCTAAGAGGATCCCAATTTTTCCAGGAGGATCAAACTTATGGCAGCCGCTGGACATTTATACTTTTATGTTCATAATTTTGGTTATATGTGTTTATTTAAAATATTTGTTGACCAGTTGTTATATAGATAACTAGAGAAAAAAGGCAGTAATCATTTTTGAATTGTATTTTTTATAAAATAAAAATTAGGTACATTAAATATTAAATTAATGTAAGATGAATTGAATTAAAAATTTGACACATTAGACATAGGAGGAATTAAACATTATTCAGTTATTTTAGGCAATGTTAATTATTACGTGTTATTAATAACAAAAATAACAATACCAATTACCGAAAATTTTGTTCTATATATATACAGTGTGGTCCAAGATGAGGAAACTTTCTTTCTCATTTCTATAAAAAATAGTCGAATCAAAATATACTGTATTAGCATTAGTTAATTTTAGTAAAAGTCAAAAGCTATACAGGATATGCAAAAAAAATTTAAAAACTGATCAAGAATACAGTACCCTTAATTTTAAAAATATGACAAAATAATATAGAGCAAAGTTGTTTAGAATGAAAACCTATGTTTAGTTATGAAATAAATGCCGCTTATACAAACAAAAATTTTTTTTTATTAAATTTTCGACATTGAACTAAAATACTAATATTTTGGATTGATTTTTGGCATGCTAAAACTGATTAGGCATTTATCTCCCTATATGAGTTGCTTTCAAAATTCTGAAGATTAATTAAATCACCTTGCAACAGACAAAATCATTTGTTATTATTAAAAGTATACAATTCTAAATAAGTTACATTGATTTAATCTATTTTCTAAACATTTATGTTATGTTCTTGTTTATTGGGAAAAAGTACAGTAATACGACATAATTTACTGAATTTTGTTTCAAAATTTACTGAAAGAGTTTCCCATATGTTGCATACTTCTTGGACCATACAGTATACAGGATATTTTAAAAATTAAACCGCACATGAAGAACGTAAAATAATGTTATTTAAACATTTATGAAACGTCATTATGAATAGATAAATACCAAACAATGTTGACGTGATTTGTACCATGTTCCCGTTTTTAATTATTGTTTTCTGGTTATTAAAGTTTGATAATTGGAATTCACATACGTCAATTGCCTTAATTCAGAATAGCAAAAGTAAGAAATGCGAGAGGTAGAAAACAGAATAGCTATTTAAAACAATACCCCCAGGAGATATTAGCAATATCTATTAGACTTTGTATTATATTATTTGAAAAACTAATTTATTTTTGTTTCCTGTTTGAAGGTGGTAGTGCTACGTAATGTCATATATTTTCAATTAAATAGTTTTGTTGGAGTTCCAATACCCTAATCATGATCAGTGCAACACCGAGGAGGGGTCTTGGGAATAGGGTTAACCCCCTCCCCCCCAGATCCTAGACCTAATATTAAAATATAAGCTGTGTCGAAGCCCAAAATTTAATGTGGATGATATTGGAAAACCCGTAGAAGTAATTTCTCGCTGCGCTACTGATCTTGATTTAATAACACTGTTTCACTTCAGTGAGTTTCCAATTATTTATTTCAAGTAATTTTGTTGTGGGTTGTTGTCTACATAATAGGAAAACGTATCTATTCAAATATTTGCTTTACAATTATTATATAATTTCGTCTTTTTCTTATATACATATGTAGATTTCCTTTTTTCTTTAAAATTCCATAAAAGGGCATATTTCTTTGCCATAAAATTGTATTTAGTTTTGCGGGCGATTTATATTACACGCAAATGAATTGCTATTTTCCATTTTGAGACAAATGTCTACACCCCTGCACAGGCTCGTCCTACTGTGAGGCGGAAAATATTCTTGTACTCAGAAAATGTAGATTTTACTAGTCATAATAGTCTGGCCCTGAGGATGATCCTAATCACTGTCGAAATATTAGAAGTCGACATGAAGTTAAAATAAACTTTCGGAAAAAAAACTTTCCTTTGAATTGTGGAGGTGAACTGTCAAAATTGTAATAAGAATTCTTGATCAGAAATTGAAAGAGTCTAAGTATTGATAAGTTAACAGACGATTTTTGTTATTGGATGATGATGAAAATTTGCATTTAAGTATCTACTGGTAGGTTTTCTATATGTTCTTCTCCTTTCTTTGAAGAAGGATATTAATGTTAACATGTTTCATTATATTGAATATAACATAATTGTAAAGAAGGTTTCTAAAAAATGTTAATAAAAATGCGTGTTACGATCTACATCACACGCCACAACCGATCTCTACACTGCGTTACGGTTCGATGAAACAGATCGGATATTACAGTCTGGTAATTGAATGAACCTGGACAGAAAGAATGCGGGCAAAAAACTTCCTTTCGTTTTTCTATATAACTGGTCCGTTCAAAATATATATTTTTACTGCATCACGAATTCAAATAAAAATAGTAAAAATATATTGATCGGTATCGATAGATCAGGGAATTTTTCCCAAACTCCGGCCCGTTCAATAAGCAGTCATTGTCAGAGAGAGATAGCCGTGGTCGGCGCGGATGGCGTGGAAAAGACGAAGATAAAAGATCGTTACTCCAGGCTTGGTTTGAATTATGAACGGGCCGGGGTCTGATGTCCGATTTTCTGATCAGTGGTGTCACCGAAATAAGAAAAATTAATTACTAATTAATATTTATAATACCGACTTAAGTTTTATTTGTGTATGTGGGTACCTATTGCCTATTTTTTTTTATTTTCTTGTGTGTATAATTAGTAATAATCATAGCCATTTGGAGAACTTGGGAAAATACTTGCAATATTGTGGAACTTGTAGAACTTGTGGATGAAGACTTTTTTCACAAATATATGGAAGAGCACACACAAAAGGTGATAAAAAAAAATTAAATATTTACGCCCCTTTTGAAATATTTTATGGGGGGGAGAAGTTTTTTCGCCGTTCCAATTGACGTTAAATAAAAAAAAAACTTCTTGTTAAACTCTGTTTTATTAATAAGGATTAATTAGTTGTTTTGTTAATTTTACTTGTTAGTTAATTATTTCCGATTGTTTAGTTATTTTATATTGAATGATAGACTCGACTCGCTTCTTGGTGCATTTCTTTAGTTTTAATTAATGAATATAGTGAGTGAGTATATACATGCAAATTTCATACCCATTTAAATCTTAATACGTATCTTTATTTGGTGACATATTTCTAGGTTTTAATTATTTCTTGAAGCTTATATATTTCTTACAATAATTAAATTTCCTTCACCCAACAAGAAAACCCGTTTGTCTCTCAAAAAGGATTTTGATGATTTTCATTACGCAAACAAACAAGTTTTATTTAAAACTAAAAACTGCGCCTACACTCAGAAGACTCCTTAAATTGCAAGAAACAATGGATTTCCCTTATAGTCGCGAAACATTAAGGATATTGTTGAAGGCCAATGGCTTTTTTTTTCGTAAGTGACAAAATAAACGAAAGATTCTGTTGGAGAGACCCGAAATTACATTGGCGCTATAAATATACAAGGGCAATTCGAAATTATAGAGAGGAGGGTCGTAACATAGTTTACATTGATGAGACATGGGTCGATAATGATTTAACTTTTGGGAAATGTTGGCAAAGCAATGACGCATTTGGAATAGTAAGCAATATTAGGGCAAGTGGTGAGTGTTTGGAATTGATTATATTTAATTTATTTATGATGTGATAACGATCATAATAATTTATTACTTGTGTTTATGTACTGGGTGTTTTAATTAAAATTAAAAAAGTTTTAATAAAAATGGCTCTCGTCGAAACCATGAAAAGTATTTTCCGTTTCTATTATACCACTAGCGGCAATTCTTTGAATTTGAAAATATTTTCCAATGATTTGTCGTGGCCGCTTTCACCAAGAAAGTACAAAAAATTACCGCTACAGAACGTAACAGCAAAGGAAATAATTTCCTTTTTATGATATCGCCGATGGCCATTATTGTTGGAACACCCTGTACAAAGTGGTAAAAGTTTTCTAACAAAATTTATATATATTTTCAATCAAATTTTTACTTTCCTTTGTCAAAAAAATATATATACGTGAGAACTCGATAATATAACAAAAATAATTTATTTGAAATGGAATACCATGTATACTTTTCAATTTCAAAGACATCGCTTTCTCTTTCCTCTAAATATACCCGGTGATATATTTATCTTTGAAGATGACTGAGTGAATCGACAAAAACCTTGTCATAAATATCAATGTGCTAGAGAGAGATTTGATTTTTACACCAATCAATAGAGCAAAAAAATAGTCGTTTTTTGCCAAAAATACTAACCAGAATCCGAGTGCGCCATCATACACAAGATAGTTCATAGTAATATTCTTTTATGTTCTCCACTCACGACTAGGTATCAACTTAGGTTATAAACAATTTAATGCAAAAAAATCCAATTTTTTTCGTTTTTGGCTTTTAAAATCGAAACTAATAAAGTAATCTTGATGGTATAACGACATGAATAGTAGAGAATGAACTTACAAATAATATAATGTCATCGCCGACTTGATCGGATCATTAGAACAGGAGAAAAAGCTGAAAAATCTGAAAAATTAGGCTTTTTCCAAAAATGCATGTCCTTATTTTTTTGAAGATGTGGTGGAAGCCTTTGATGAAATAATAGTCATTGTTAAGTACTTTATGCACACCAAAACCAGGCTTTGTGGAACTAATAGTTTTTGAACAATTGCGCCTTGAACGAAATTTGTATGGGCTCATTCCTGTGTAACACTCGAATTTTGTGCCGAATTTTAGATACATTAGTTAATTACATTTTTAGCAATATACTTTTTAGCATTTCACTAGGCCACCATTTTGTTCCGCCGTATTGGAATTTTACCAAAATATTATCAGGTTACTGTCATGCAATCCTTAATTTTTGACAAAAATTTAAACTTAATATGGCAAGTAGATTTTTAGCTATGCCGCAAATTAACAAAGGGACAAACAGACAGACAGATCAAAAGAAACTCTATTTTTTGGGGACCTAGGGACGCTAGAATACGAAGATACGTAAAATATTGATTTTTTTCCATGTTTATAAATGTTGTAGTTGACCGCCATTTTGTTTTGCTCTCTTGAAATCGTACCAAAATTTTACAAGTTCATCTCTATACAACAATTATTTCTAGAGCAAAATTTGAAATCAATCTATAAAATGGTCTTTTCGGGCCGAATTGTCAAATTATTTATTAAGCCGCCATTTTGTTTCGCCATCTTAAATTCAAACCAACATTTACCAGCTAATTTCCACATAATCTTAGTATTTCTTAGTAATAATATTTCACTAGACCGCCATTTTGTTTCGCCTTAATGGAGTTTCACCAAAATGTTACCATTTTATCCTCTTATGATCTATGGTTTTCGACCAAATTTTAAAGATAGTGGATAAATAGTTTTTGAGCTATGCCGCATACAGATAGACAGACCGACAGACACAGCGATGGAAATGGGAGAACATGTTTTCCGAGGTCTAGAGACCCAAAACTGTAAGAATCTGCAAAAATTTTACAATTACAATCTTGCCTTTTACGAGGGAAGTTCAAAAGTAATATTTATTGATATTATCATTATTATTATTATCATTATTATTATTATTAGTATTATTGTCATCAATATTAATGAGTAATAATCTGATTAAAATAACTTCGCACGTCTATGAGACGAGATTCTCCTTTGCCCCTTCAGGCGTTGATAAGGTTCATTCGCTTGTCACACTGTAAAGACTGTCGGAATTCCTTCAGTTTTATCTGTGTTCTAGTCCTATCATAGAATAAAAAACAGGAAATGTGTCGTGCAATCAATGGAGATGCGTTTTTAAATTTCTTTTGTATTGTACAAAAGAACTTTCCTCTAGAATCTAATTTTCTTTATTCAAATAAATAAACTGCTCGGTAAATTAGCCGGTACAGCAATCAATAGCTTGGAGTGGTTTTTGATAAAAATAGTTTTTTTTGTGTTATACAGGGTGTAAAAAAATATAATGTAAAAATGAAAAATTTTAACTCTCTGCACCTCTTGCAATAGTTATTCTAGAACTTTAATGGTAATGACATTTAGAATCTTTGTCGGATATCTCGGGCCCTATTTGCCAGTTTTTTATTTTTTTGTTTAGAAAAAATGAGTTTTTACATTTAATATAAAACTTTCAGGACTTTATTATCCCAGCTTTTCTGTACACAGAAGTATAGCGGTTTTGCACTTTTTTGTTTAGAAAAAAAGTTACAGTGTATTCTCAAAAAGTCTGTATTTTTGAAATTACAAAAATTACAAATTTCTATATGCTTTTTTTATTAATGTGGAACTTTCGAGTTCCTCTGTACACAAAAGTATGGTGGTTTCGTGTTTTTTGGTTTCGGAAAGAAAGTTAAGTACACGGTGATCCACTATAAATATCTACCCCATTTAACTTTTTGCTTTACACAAGACTTTACATTTTAGAAAAAAAATTTAAATACAAAGGTTGTAGCATCTAATAAGTAGTTTTTAGCGCATATAATTTAATGTATATAATAACTTTTTTCTAAACAAAAAGGTTAAAAACCGCTATACTTCTGTGTACAAAAAAGCTGGGATAATAAAGTTTGGATTATATTAAATGTAAGAAATTTGCAATTTTTTAATTTAAAAAATACTTTTTGAAAATACCCTGTAACTTTTTTCTAAGCAACAAAAATAAAAAACTGCTAAATACGGTACGAGATTTCGAACAAAGCTTCTAAGTATCATTACTATGAAAGTTCTAGAATAACTATTGCAAAAGGTGCAGAGAGTCAAAATTTTTCATCTTTAGATTATATTGTTTTACACCCTGTATAATACAAAAAAAAATATTTTTATCAAAAACCACTCCAGGCTATTGATTAAACAAATAATGACCTTTTAGAATCTTTTTAACTTTTAAAAATCGGCTAAGGAATTTCCGAGATACACTCTGCTAAAAATGACGAAAAAATTTGCTGTGCCGACTAATTTGTGAGCAGTTTAATTGACAAATACTAAAAAGAAAATATTTTTCGTAATGTAGAATGCAAATTATATTGCTTAATAGTAATGGTGCGGGATATCTTGTATAAACGTGTATTTATTGTTATAAACTGTTCTTCAAGGTAAAAAGTAGTTCCACCTGTTCGTATATAATGAATAGGCCGATTCGCTTTTTTATATGCTTTCTCCATATACGACACGTAACAAGATGATAAATCTCGAATATTACTTATATGTTTATTTTAACTTGCTCATTAATTATCTTTTTATGCGAAATGTAATAAAGGTGTTTGCAATATTATAAGGGCATTTGATTTTAATGAGTTTCATGTATATTTACTTCCCCGTAGAACGGCGCATATACAGGGTGTCCGGAAATTGCGTCGCCAAATTTCAGAGGTTGATTCTGCATAAAAAAGTATGAAAAAAAGTTCATACGCACCTAGGTCCGCAAACGCTTCATAAGGAAGGGTGCTAGGACCCATTGAAGATGTCGCCCGAAACGTGCTTTTTATTTTATTACTTTGGAACTGCTTTTGTTCCAGTTATGAATGTTGGTACAGGAATAGTTACTAATGAAAGCTATTTTCAGCAGCTAGCATATTTTAAATTTCTTAACCATGGGCTTGCCGGCAGGGGGTGTGCTGTTTTTAGTTAGTCATTATTTTTTCAACCCTGTACTTTTTTAACATTTTAATAGAATATTAGGATTTTCTACTATTATTTTGCATAAAAAAGGTGCTCTTGGTAAAAGGTCGAAAAGTTAACGGTTTGCGAGAAAAATCGTTCCAATATTTTTAGGTCGATCCAAATATCGCATTTAGAAGAGAAAAGAAAAAAAATTACCTCAACTTTCATAAGTACAAATGGTAAACGGGCTTACAATGAACGTAAAAGGATTATGTGTAATCTCGGGGTGGGAGAGGATTCACGTAGGGGGTCGAAAAGGAGGGCAAATAGTATTTATGGAATTATCGGCGAAGGTTGATGTTTGATAGAGAATATCCTATACAACAGTTATAGGTCGTGCAAAAGTGTACGAGTTTTGTACTAACCAGTTTTTAACATAACCTCAAAAAACAAAAAAAATCCTTTCATTTTTTTTTCATTCCCACAAAACTCAATTTTAACGAAACTTTTACTTTAAAGACTGTCGTATTTTTTTTAATTGTGTACAACATAGGATTTGTCCATAGAAGTATGCAACAAATGGGAACCTTTTTGATAACTTATTTTTCACAAAAATTGGATCTTAATAAAAGTTGGGCATGAAGAAAAAAATAATTTTTAGAGTATTAAATTTTAGGACAAATGTACAGCGTGTCCAAAAAGAACAAAAAAATATACTTCTAGTAAATAAAAATTTAAATTTGAAGAAATAAATTTTTGTGACAGCAGCTTTATAAAGGCCACAAAAAATCTTAAGTGAAATTTTTCATATTATACGGAGATATTTGGATTAAAAATTACAAAGCGTATTTTTTTCAGTGTTTGACCATACATACCTCCTTAATTATTATTAATATGAAAACACTTTACTTAACTTTTAATTATGATGTCTAGTGGCCTTTAAAAATGCCGTAATAAAAATCTTATTTTTTTTAAATACTTAACCACTTTTTTTACTTTGGTTAAAAAATTAAACAAGTCACTATTGTATTTTTTTTTTTCGTAGAATGCAATTTTTTGAATTTGTGACAATTTTTTGACAGAAAAGAATATTTCAAAGCGAAAAAATGGACACGTAGAACTCTGTAAAATAAAGTTTCACCGTAGAATTTTCCTTTGAACAAAATTAATTTGGATCGGGACAAATGAATATCTCGTAAAATACTGTTATTAATTGCAAAAAAACTGCAAACATTTGTTGGATATTTTAAAAATATAATAACCACAAACAAAATTTGACCTTCCTAAGGATCTACCTAAAACCAATAAAATTAAAAACAAATGGAAACGTTAGATTTTCAGGCAATTTAGCTACAATAAAAGCTAAAGAAATTACAGTAAATGTTGAAAATGACTACGATTCATAGCTACACATCCAGAAGAAATTATGAAGTTGACATTTGCTTAATATTTAATTTGAACGTGTAAGATCATCGATGCGAAATACTTAGGCGGATATTTTTGTATGAATGGTAGTCATGTTCAACATTTTAATGTAATTTTATTAGCTTTTATTGTAGCCAAATTATTGCCTGAAAATCTAACGTGTCCGTTTGTTTTTAATTTTATTGACCGACTTCAATATAAATTCAAAAAAGAAGGAGGTTATCAATTTGACCCTATGTATTGTTTTTTTATCTTTGTACATCTTTGAACTTTCTTTTTCTTCATCTCCCAACTTTTATTAAGATCAATTTTTTCTGAGAAATAAGTTATCAAAAAGTTTCCCATTTGGTGCATACTTCTATGAACAAATCCTATGTTGTACACAATTAAGAAAAATACGACAGTGTTTAAAGCAAAAGTTCCGTTAAAATTGACTTAGTTTTATGGAAATGAAAAAAAATCTTTGGTTTTTTTATTTTTCATTTTTCTCCGAAATTTTGAGGTTATGTTAAAAACTGGTCAGTACAAAACGTGTACACTTTTGCACGACTTACAACTGTTGTATCGGATATTCTCTATCAGACATCAACTTTCGTCGAGAATTCCATAAATACTATTAACCTCCTTTTCGACCCCCTACGTGAACCCTGCCCCACCCCGAGGTTGCACTTATTTCATTTACGATCATTGTAAGTTCAGGTAACATTTTCTCTTCTTTTCTCTTCTAAATGAGTTATTTGGATCGACCTAAAAATATTGGAACGATTTTTCAGAAACCGTTAACTTTTCTACCATTTACCAAGAGCACCTTTTTTATGCAAAAAAATAATAGAAAATTTTAATATTTTATTAAAATGTCAAAAAGTACAGGGTTGAAAAAATAATGACTAACTAAAAACAGCACACTCCTGCCGGCACGCCCCTGGTTAAAAAAATTTATAATTTGCTAGCTGCTGAAAATAGCTTTCATTAATGACTATTCCTGAACCAAAATTCATAACTGGTACAAAACCAGTTCCAAAGTAATAAAATAAAAAGCACGTTTTGGGCGACATCTTCAATGGGTCCTAGCACCCTTATGAAACGTTTGCTGACCTAGGTGCATATGAACTTTTTTTCATATTTTTTTATGTAGATTCACCCTCTGAAATTTGGCGATTTCCGGACACCCTATTGTGTTATTGATATACTATATAAAATATACATACAGCGTCTGGACTGGGAAACTTTTTTATTTGTTTATTTGAAAAAATTATTCTACATAAAAAGTTTTTCTTATCTGAAAAATAAGATTGATCTAAAAAAAAAGCGCCATATTATACACAGGGTACGAAATAAATATAAAAATAGAAGTTTGCAAAACAAGAAAATTATGAAATTCCAACTTTCGAGACTGCTAAATTAAGCACCCATATACTACAAGTCAAAAAGCTTCTAGAAGCTGTTTAATAATATCACTGCAGGACAGCAAAAATGTTTTGGATTTGAAAAAATTATTCTACATAAAAAGTTTTTCTTATCTGAAAAATAAGATTGATTTAAAAAAAGAGCGCGATATTATACACAGGGTACGAAATAATTATAAAAATAGAAGTTTGCAAAACAAGAAAATTATGAAATTCCAACTTTCGAGACTGCTAAATTAAGCACCCATATACTACAAGTCAAAAAGCTTCTAGAAGCTGTTTAATAATATCACTGCAGGACAGCAAAAATGTTTTGGAGACCAAAATAACAAAATCTTACTTATTTTAATGTACTAATTAACAATCTGTCCTGCAAAAGTCTCAGTTGGCTCCGGCTTTTTATAGATTTATGCTTATTATTATTATGTAATTTTTAACCATTAACAAATACCTGGATTTATTACACCACGTTTACTTTATAAGGGCTTTAAATATATACAACATAAATCCTAAATTGTTAGGTAGTTGTATTTCAACCACCAGTTCATAGGGAGCTGTTCGTATTTGAGAAATTAAAGAGTCTTGAGCAACATGTCACGAGTTTGTATAAATTAGCCGGATAATTTTTGTTAAATATGTGGTGAAATGAATTTTGTGGAACAAAAACGTACTCTTAGCCCTTTAATAAAAAAGGCTTAGTACATGTATTTTGCTGCAAAGTTGAAGACCAGGATAAAAATTGGGCTCCATATAACTGCTGCAACAAATGTGAGCTAAACATCTTTCTTACAAAAATGGCTTTTCGGAGAAAACAAGATCTACAATAGAGTATCTAAATTTACAATTCGCCATATGCAAGGTACATAATGACGAATTGCCTTTCCTAATCTACCTGATGATGATCAAACGGATTCAAACGGTAATGTACTGGAAAATATCGCCATCTGTGTCTGTGAACTTACCAGTAAAAAGCCTGAGAAAATAGGTCAAAGTGAATTAAGTGGACTTATAAGGGATTTAGAATTATCCAAGAAAAAAGCAGAACTATTGGCCTCTCGATTGCAACAATGGAATCTACTTCAAGATGAAGTAAATCTTTTTGTATACCCAAGCCGTCAGAAAAACGTAACACCATTTTTTAAACATGAAAAACAATTTGGTAGCCTCTAAGGACATTGATGCTGGACATCTGGCTATGATCTAAAAAACTGGAAACTTTCATTGATCATAATGGAAACAAGTTGCCTTCAGGCAATTGGTAGTGCAGTCCACATGAAAGAAACGTATAGCAATTTGAAATTGTTACGGGAGATCATACAATATGAAAGATATAAATGGCAAATTTGTGGGGATTTAAAAGTTGGGCGATTTTGTTTGGAATGCAGCTGGGTTATACCAAATACTGCTGCTTCCTCTGCGAATGGGCCAGTCGAGCACGATCGGATCACTACAGAAAGAAAATTTGGCCATCGAGAAAGTCTTTTGAGTCAGGAAAGAAAAATGTAACCAGCGCGCCATTTGTTCCCCCTAAAGAGATTTTACTACCGCCACTTCATATAAAATTGGCTTATGAAAAACATTGTGAAAGCCTTGGATTAAGAAGGCCGTGATTTCGGTTATTCAAAAGAATTTGTGACGCTAAAATTAAACAGGGAATATCTGTGGGTCCCCAGATTAGGAAACTTTTCGGAGATACGAAATTCGATTCCATACGTGAAGACAAGGAAAAAGATGCACGTAATGCCTTTAAAATGGTTCCAACAATTTTTTTGCGAAACATAAAAACAGAAAACTATAAAGACCTGATTGCCCATTTTTTTTTGGGTGTGTGAAAATTGTGGTGGTGTAAATGTCGAGCGCGGTGAGAGTTTCCAGCAGGATATTTCAAACATTGATAGAAGATACTAGGGAAAATGGAACTTTGAGATGTTAGCCGACTATTGTTCGTCAGACTTAGTTTTTGAGAAAATTAATGGTGAATATGTAAATATGACGCATTTTTTTACATATTCACTATTATTTTCTCAAAACTAAGTCTACTATTAGAAAGCTTCTAAGAGCTTTGTAACTTGTATTTACAGGCTCCTTAATTTAGTTGTCTCAAACAAAAGTTGGAATTGCAATTTTTTTTTGTTTTCTAAACTTCTATTTTTTTATTTATTTCGTACCCTGCATATATAATTACATTCTTTTTTAAATTAATCTTATTTTTAGATCAGAAAAACTTTTTATAAAGAATACATTTTTTAGCCTAAAATAACAAATAAAAAATTGTCATATATTTATATGTCATTTTCGACTTATTGGTGAATAATAATAATCGAAATAAGAAATTTGTTATCCCAATTTCTTTGTTTTACCTAATTGCTTTTGCGTGATTTTTACTCAGCTTGTTTATTAGAGGCATCACAGTATTTGGCTTAATTTGTGGCACATTTAATTATTTATTATGGCTCTAATGGTTTTATTATTTATTATAGCTTAAATAATAGTTTTATTGACGAACCTGCTGCTAACCGAACGGGACCGTTCAACCTAACCAAAATAATATTTCTCCTTGTTTTAATTTAGATATAGTTCGTTTAAAAAAAAGTCATCGCCCGAATCGAGATTCGAACCCACATCCTTTGCAGTGCGACTGGAGCACAACAATTATAGTTGTTGACTGCAACACCCTAACAAAACTTGTTTATACTCCACGGAAATATGTATATATATATATATATATATATATATATATATATATATATATATATATACACATATATAATTACTGAACGGTCGCAAGATGGAGCCACGATATCAAAAGCAGGGAGTGAAATATTGCGGGTAACTCTAGACGCGACAGAATATTTTATTTAAGAGTGCAGTGGGGCTGAGGAGAACATGGAGAGATAACGAAATCATTGAATCTGTCGATAAGAGACTTGTTCGGACTGATATTTTCTGTGTCCTTCTATGTTGTCGACACTGCTATTTTTCACCTGCTACCTTGAATATCATTTATACATCACAAGTCAGACCCAATCTTGAATAGTGTTCCTAGATATGAAAACAAGGTTCTCCTTTGTTGAAATCCTTAATCCTTAATCCCACACCTGTGGGGTCCTTTAATCCCAGAGGCTTCTGACATTTCTGAGGGAGGTCTTTCATTCAATTTGTATAAACAAACTTTATCTTTCTTTAGTATAAATAATCACGTTACCCAGTATATAGGATTTCGTCCTTCGCAAACTGCCCATATTATAATACAGAAATGTTTTTTTAGAAAATGCGGTTATTGCCAAACACTTTTTGTCTCTATTTCAAGTAGCAATTAATAAATTGGCTACACTTCGCTGAATATCAATAACTTACTAATTAATGTGTATTAGAATAATGCATATATGGAATACGTATGTAAACCTTAATATTCACATACACTTTAGAGGTAAACAACGCCGCGTTCTAAATAAATTACGAAATAAACAATAAAATCGGAAATAGCTTGCCCGCGTTTATAACATTAACATTGAAACTGAAAGTAAAACCGTTCGTAAGCTTACTTCGAGTGTGGGCCTTAGTAGGGGAATGTCATTGTAAATCAGACCTATTAAACATTATTATAAAACTGAGATTAAATCTTGTAGACATTACAGGTTGGTCCAACAGTGTGTTCAAGTCCAATAGCTCGGTTTTTGTGGGAATTAGAAAAACAATTTTTATACGAAAGTTGTAGGGACTGCTGACAGCTTCAACCTAAAAATATTTTCGATTATACAGGGTTGAGGATAAATTTGCCACAAACCAATTTTTTTTATGGAACTCCCTTTTTGGCCATTCAACCAATATAGGGTTTGTGGGGTCTATACAGAGTCATTCAAGTTTTATTGCCACTTTTCGAAAATATCAGAGGTACTTTAAACTAGTTGTTAAATAAATTATCCTAGCTGAGTCCTAGCTGTCCTAACCTAAAACAGGTATGGCTCGATCAGTTTTCGTGTAATCTACATTTCCCGTCATATCAAACCATTGCATAATCTTTCAAAATTGCTTCTCGTGTTTGTCTTCTATCAGAAATCTTTTCATGATATATTCTTATCGCTAATAAACAATTCCTTTCATTTGCTCCTAACACATAAATCGTATCGATCATTTCGTAATAACCACCAGTTTTAATTCCTAGATGATTGTAGTACTATGATTTGAATTTGTGAAATTTTTGGATTAAATCTTTGTGTATTAGTGATAATTTTTATTTTTTGAACTTTTTCGACCAATGCTGGTATGATTAAATTAAAAAAAAGTATATGCTGAAAGAAGAACACTTTGCAATATTTTGCCGTAATAAATTAAGATGTCCACCCTAATATTTTCGAAAAGTGGACATAAATCTTGAACGACTCTGTATAGACCCCACAAACCCTATATTGGGAGAATGACCAAAAAGGAACGAACCTGAAAATAAAATAATATATAGGGCGTTCCATTTAAATTAGTCGAGAAAATTTGCATCCAGGATATTTATTTACCCTATATACCGTTCTTAATGAATACTAATGAAAAATTCCACAATTGAAAGAAGACCACATTTGGAAGTTTTTACCATGCTAAAGTGATTTATGCTAACGCATTAAAAAAATACA
Organism: Kuschelorhynchus macadamiae; assembly: GCA_030620095.1. NCBI lineage: Eukaryota > Metazoa > Arthropoda > Insecta > Coleoptera > Curculionidae > Kuschelorhynchus > Kuschelorhynchus macadamiae. Next base: position 727,588 of record JAUTXW010001903.1, on the reverse strand, counting down.
GGGCGTCAAATGTACCTCTGATATTTTCAAAAAGTGACCATAAATCTTGAATCACTCTGTATAGACCCCAAAAACCCTATAAGGGTGTTCCATTTAAAAGATGTAAATCTGGTTGGTGGCAAACTTATCCTCAACCCTGTAAAATCGAAAATAAGTTTAGGTTGTAACTCTCAGCAGTCTCTACAACTTTCGTATATTTTTTTTTATTTCGACAATAACCCAGCTATTGGATTTAAACGCACTCTTGGACCACCCTGTATATTTAAATACATGCAGGATTGTGAACCCAAATTGTAATTTTTCAGCTGTCGGAAATTCAGTTTAAAAATTAAAAAAAAACAACTATAAAAACTCACACAATAAAAGTGCATTTCTATAGGTAACATAGAAGTATTAAACAATTTTTTTATGTTGGCTTACTAACAACTCTTTTAATAAAGAAACATTGATATGATATAAATAGTAATTAGTAACACTATTTAGCTAGTTTGTGTTGGCAAATAAAGCTATAAAAATATGTAGGTGATTTAGGCAAAACTAGTTAAACTTAAATAGCGATATATTAGAGATACCAAAAACATCAAATTAAAATCAGATAGGAAAGACATTGAACCACTTACTGAGTTTAGCTTTAGGTACTATAAACTGAGCGAAGACAATGCATAATTAACTAAACCTTACTTGGGAAACATATACAATAAGAAGTCCTAAAATTCAAATTCAAGATACAATGTATGTCAACAAAAAGTATTGTGCATACAAGTTTGCTAAAAATTTATATCATAATTAGCCAACTCTATTTAAAGGCGTATAGCTCGCAAACTAACTTTTATTTTGATTTTAATCGACTTCGGGCTCGAATCCTAGAGAAGAAAATTTAATTTCTTTAATTTTGTTGGAAAATATATAAACCGAAATATGTCTTGGTATAAGCTAACACTGATTGCTCTACTAGACCCTATATGCCCCTAAGAAAAAAAGAGATTTATGGTTCATTCAAACTTATATGATATCTGACACGGCGATCGTGAAATATTACTAAAAAGCTCAATCGTAAAGCAAGTGTTATTATCTGTTGTTATTTACCCTAATTTTTCTATTACTGTAAGGCGATATTAGCTAATATCTTTTAATAGTCTCATTTAATAGTTTTATTTATTCCTTATCCAAATGGAAATTGTATCTTTGGTAATTGATTTTTTTTCTTAATCAATTAATTTCCTTATAATAATAGTTATTACATCGAAGTTAATTAATTGAAATGTTAGTTTCTTGAAAAATACTATTGTCAAAAGTCACTTTTTTTTAATTACTACTGACCAAATTCCCCACTTTGAATTAGAATATATATTTCGTAAATACTAAATATTCTGTAACTTTTATTCAGTTTTTTTTACTATGTTTCTGTTCTTTAATGTCGGGGCCGCGCTGGCGTAAAATGGCCCCCACTTATACCGGACCATGGGTAAAAGATTACTAAGCAATGGCCTTTTTTATGAAAATAAGGATAATGGCTGTGCACGTAGAGTTAAAATGGAAAATGTAGAGACTTTTGTGTTTCGTGCAAATATTCTATTCAATTAAAATCTTGTTGTTGAAAGTTGAACTCTAGCATAAAATACATCCGAATGAGAGAGGATTTGAATATTAAAAAACCTAAAAAGGGTATAGTTTTTAACCCTTTTTGGCGATCATCATTATTATGTTTAAAAATAATTCGGTTAAAATTACTTGAGTATCAGTTTATCCTTAACGCATCTAAAAGGTAAATCGAGAAATAGTCTGATTTAATAAACAGCCACTGGGTCAACTACATATATAGTTTTGTATCAAAAACTAAGTACAGTTTCTATTGTAGGAAATGAATAGACAAGAAATTATCGATATGAGTTATGTGTCAGGAGCAAGTGAAAAAATATGTTTGTTAGCACCAAGAATATATCACGAAATGTATCCTGATAGAAGACAACCACACAGAAGTGCTTTTGAAAGGCTTATGCAACGGTTTGATGAGACGGAAAATGTAGAATACACGAAAACTGATCGAGCCAAACCTGTTTTACATGATGAGAACGGGTTAGGTGAAAATTTAAAAGTTATAGAAGATCCATATATTGGCTTAAAAAGAATTGCGAGGGAAACAGATATAAGTAAAACCAGTGTTCTACGGATTCTAAAAAGAAGTTTCGCCCATACCAAATTCAACTCCTTCAAGAATTGTATGAGGGTGACGGTCACAGGCGACTAGATTTGTGTCACTAGGTACAAAACAAATTGAGAGAGAGCCAAGATTTATTAACTTTGTGTTATTTACTAACGAAGCAGCATTCCACAAAAATGGAAACGCCAATAGACATAATTTCCATTACTACGCTACTAAAAATCCTCGCTATATTCGCACAAATACTCAAAATAGGAGGTTTCTTAACGTCTGCGGCGGAATTGTTGGCAATTTTCTCATCGATCCGCATTTTTTTTGCACTGCACACCGATATCTCCAAATTTTGAGAGAAGATTTTAGAACACTATTATACCAAATACCTATTAACATCCGTGATCAAATATGGTTTATACACGACGGTGCCCTATTTTCACCATACGGCTAACTTTCATGCATCAATTTCAATAACGCTGTATAAGATGAGGAGGACCGATTGCATGGCCGCCTAGATCCCGTGACTTGACAAAAATGGACTTTTTTGTTTGGGGCTTTCTTAAAAATTTAGTCTATCAAACACCTTCGACGACAAAAGAAAACATGAAGGAAAGAAACCGAAGTGTATTTAATAATATTAATTTTAATATATTAAGAGATGTTAGCGTATCTTTTGAAAATCGGTTAAATACTTGTCTCGAACGAAAAGGTGGTCATTTCAAACGTCTAATTAAGTAGTTTTTGCTGTTTTATACGATTTGTTCCTTAATATTGTTTTTTTATTGATGTTTTTTTTATTTTTACATTCTTATTACTGTAGAGTGGACAACTCAACAACTAGTTTAAGGTAATTGTTAAATTGTCCTAAGTCCCAGCTGTCCTAGCTAGCTTAAGACAGGTTTGGCTCGATCAGTTTTCGGTTAATCTACATTTCCCGTCTCATCAAACCGTTGAATAATCTTTCAAAAGCTCGTCTCGTGGTTCTCTTCTATCAAGAAACTTTTCGTGATATATTCTTATCGCTAACAAACAATTCCTTTTAGACACCTAACACATAAAAATTTCGTAATAACCACTATTTTTATTACTAGAGCATTTTAATACTATTATTTGTATTTGTGAAAATTTTGGATTAAATCTTTTTTTATTGGCGATAATTTTTATTTTTTGAAATTTTAAACTTTTTGGACCCATCCATGCTGGTATAAATAATTAAAAAAAAAATAGATGTTGAAAGAAAAACACTTTGCAATATTTTGCTGTAATAAATTGAGATGTCCACCTCTAATATTTTCGGAAAAGTGGCCATAAATCTTGAACGTCACCCAATAGACCACACAAACCCTATATTGAGTAAATAACCAAAAAGTAAGAAAATATAGTAATATACAAGGCGTTCCATTTAAATTAATCGAGAAAATTTCCATCCAGGATTTTTATCAACCCTGTATACCGTTATTAAAGAATACTATAGAAAAATACCTCAGTTGAAAGAAGATCACATTTGGTCTTTTTTACCATACTAAAATGTTGTATGCTCACGCATTAAAAAAATACAGGGCGTGAAATGGAGCTCTGATATTTTCGAAAAGTGGCCATAAATCATGAATGACTCTGTAGTAGGCCCCACAAAACCTATATTGAGTGAATGGCCAAAAAGATAAGAATCTGGAAATAAAAAAATATAAAGGGTGTTCTATTTAAAAAAATTGTAAGTTTGGTTTGTGGCAAACTTATCCTCAACCCTGTATAATCAAAAATAATTTTAGATGGTAACTCTCAGTAGTCCCTACAACTTTCTTATGATTTTTTTTCTAATTCCCACAATAACCGGGCTATTTGACTTGATATATATATATATATATATATATATATATATATATATATATATATATATATATCTATGATATATGCTCAATTGCTGATTGTTTAAATCTCCGGCCAAAATAAATGGTATATTATTCCGTATTTTATCATCCGTAACGTAGATTTTAAACTTTTTGAAACTTGAATACAATTTATTTTTGAATGTAATATATTAGTTTTTAATGATGATGATATTTTGTTCAATTACGTGCTTGACGGTTATGTATTGTCTGGAATATATGCCTTTGCATGTCCCTATTGTTAAGACGTTGATTTTGTCAATTCCTAAGAATATATATATATATATATATATATATATATATATATATATATATATATATATATATATATATATATATATATATATATATATATATATATATATATATATATATATATATATATATATATATATATATATATATATATATATATATATATATATATATATATATATATATATATATATATATATATATATATATATATATATATATATATATATATATATATATTTATATATATATATATATATATATATATATATATATATATATATATATATATATATATATATATATATATATATATGATATATGTTATAGTTATATATCACTCCACCATATTATTAAAAATATACATACTTAATTACACAAGTATCTATACATTTGATAATAATGACCCTGTAAGATAATTATATGGAAATGTAATTTTTCTGAAAACTTTTTACCCATTCCAATCCCAATTAATATTTATTTGAACAACCACATCTATATACGATCTAGGGGGGGGGGGGGCAAAGGATAAGGAGTACCTCCGTCAATTAATTTATATTCAAATGAGACTTAGTATTTACTGTACATTCATAAGTATGTGATAGGATGATATATTGAAATGCAGAAATTTAAGATTGATTTAAAGTAAAAAAAAACAAAAATTGTATTATTATAAATACAGTTTGTTTTCGACCCAAAAGAAAATCAGTTAATGTTAGAAAAACAAATAGAAAGTATATGAGATAAAAATCAACCTTTCGTGCTTCCTTCTCCTTCCTCCAAAAATCTCGGAAACGTCAAAATATTTGTCTTAAGTTTAAACGCATTTTGAATTTGCAAACAAAACTCAAGGGAAATAATTTTATAAAAATTCTTCTACAAAAGTCCAAAAACATGACCTGTCATCCATTGCAATGCAAAAACTCAAGATTCCCTTCCTACCGAAAGAAAAGAACAGTTCCTTTTTCACGAAAATTTCCGATAAATTGACTCTAATATAACCTACTTAAATAATGTTGCATTTGCGACATTTTACAAGCTCAATAATTAAAGCCAATAATGTCATTTTTCTCAGTATTTCATTGCCCATTCATAAAAAAATATGATTCAAACTGCGCGGTTGTTTCAATGTATAACAACCATATCTATATATGGCTATTATTTATATTCAGAAGTTTAAAATATTGTATATATATATTATCCTTACACCCACACCAAAACTGAATCCAGGCCATCAGTTCAAGGATCCATAACATTAGATGGAAACGAAATCTGTCCTAACCTACAAAAATAATTTTGTGATTAAGTTACATTTTTCAATTTTTTATTGCTCATTTAAAAAAAATAATGTGTTCCAAGCGACAGCGACGGTCCCAATATATATTTATTCGTAACAATATACATATATACATAGCTATAGCTATGTATATACGCCTATTAATTAAATTCAGAAGTTTAGAAAAAATAAAATATCTCAACGTCATCAAAACTAAATCCACATCATCAGTTCGGCACTCCTCTATATCTAACAGTGAATTACTCAAGTATAACCTACTAAAATATTGTCGCAATGAATACATGTTTAATTTATAGAAATAATGTAATTTTTCTAAATATTTTATTGCCCATTTGTAAAAAATAATATGTTCCAAACGACAGCGACGGTCCCAATATATATTTATTCGTAACAAGTAGATATAGCTATGTATATACGCCTATTAATTAAATTCAGAAGTTTAGAAAAAATAAAATATCTCAACGTCATCAAAACTAAATCCACATCATCAGTTCGGCACTCCTCTATATCTAACAGTGAATTACTCAAGTATAACCTACTAAAATATTGTCGCAATGAATACATGTTTAATTTATAGAAATAATGTAATTTTTCTAAATATTTTATTGCCCATTTGTAAAAAATACTGTTTCAAACGACGCTACTGTCCCAATTAATATTTATTCGAACAACCACATCTATATACGGATATTAATTAGGTTCACAAATTTAGAAAAATGATATACCCAACGTCCAAAACTGAGTTTTCATCATCAATTAAATACTCCATATCGGACAATTAATTACACAAGTATGTATATTTTTGATAATAGTAACCAAATATGATTATTAAATCAAAACGAAACCGACACATAACAGCTAATATAAATCTGCAATCGAGTAATAGTTTTTAAGTCCATTAACTTATACCGGTAATGCCCTTCTTGTCAGTATTTTATTGGTCGTTCATAAAAAATAATGTAAACGACGCTCCCAATTTATTGCCACAATCAGATCTAGGCATATACAGGGTGGCCCCCAATTGTTTTGATGATAGGAAAAACTTTTTTTATTTGTGGTATACGAAAAAACTCACTCCTTATAAACAATTTTCTTTTCTTGAAACTCCCAAAAATTAATTTATTTAAAATTAATTGTACAGGGTGTTGAAAATTTCAAAACATTTTAAAAATTTCTAGAGTAAAATACCAATATCTTTCAAGATACTCGGAAAAGTAATTAAGAAAAGTTGTCTTTAAATCTTAATATGAAATCGTAGCTCACTTGTGCGCTAAATTTAGAAAAGATTTTCCAGAGATGTATTAGATTTCTTTGAGCTACGAAAAAGTAACTATTTGTGAAATTTGTAATGAGTATTCACAGAAATCAGAATTTTAGAAAAAGTCATATTTTTAATAGTCTATGATTTTCTATTTAGATATAAAAATTAATTCTAAACAACTTTTATTAAGGACTAAAAGTTCAGATAAACATGTGTTCCAAAGGCCTTAGTTTTTGAGATACAGGGTCCTAAAGTTTAATTTTTTTTTTAATATTAACACCCTGTATCTCAAAAAGTAAAGCCTATACCAGCCAGATAAACATATTTATCTGACCTTTTAGTCCTAGAATGAACCAAAAAATTACATTCTGCATTTTTAGCAATCGAGAGAAAAACATAAAAATAACGTAAAATTTTAAATGTGTGGAGCCTTAACATTTTGCTACCTAACGTCTAAACGGTTCAAGATATGGGATTAAAGTAAGAAACCATGAATTTAGAAAACAAAATGAGGAATCTGATTTTCTAAATAAGAACAGTCAGTCACAGTAAAAACTTCGGGGAGGTAAAAGGGTCGTCACCTGTAGAAAAGTAACACCCAGTAGATTTTCTTAAAATGTATTATAACCATTTCGTAGCCATTGTTTACTGTATATTGTGTGTCAAATTTGATGATTTATTAATAGAGGTGTACAAACTCCAAACTAAAAAACATTAAAATATCGGCACCCCATATTTCAAATACGTACGCTTTGCCATCACGTTTATCTGAACTTTTAGACTTGAAATAAGACAATAAAGTACGTCATTCATTTTTAGCTATCAATTAAACCCCCTTAGATCGAAACGAATTTCTGCACTAACCTGCTAAAATAATGTCGAAACTGAAAAATTTTTCATGTCCATTAATTGATACCAATAATGTCATTTTTCTAATTATTATATGGTCCATTCACAGAAAACAATGTTTCAAACGACGGCGACTGTTCCAATTACTTTTTATTCGCAACAACCACATCTATATACGCCTTTTAATTAAGTACAAAAGTTAGAAAAAATAAAACGACGTCCACACCAAAACTGTACTAACCTACTAAAATAATTTTGCAATCGAGTGACATTTTTCAATTACATCAATTAGTGCCAGTGTTATTTTTCTCAATGTTTTCTGAGCCATTCATAAAAAGTAATATGTTCTAATTTCCATTAGTATCAATTTATTTTTATTAGTAAAAATCTATATACGATTATTAAGTTTTAATATATTAAAAAAAAATAGAACCGGCTTAAAAAAAAAGTACTAAAAAGTAAAAAGATAATTTATTCCACATCGAAATATGAAGTCCGCGTCAAACTAATTCTTGATTACTTAATCACAAGTCGGTTCTATTTTTTATAAAAATGTTTATTTCATCCTTTTTAGTCTGTTTATATACAAGGTAATAAACAGACTAAATACAAGCAATAGGAATAAACGATTTTTAATGGATGTTTTTGGTAAGAATATTTTCATTTTGGGCGATTGACAAATTATAACCTAAGTATTATTTTTGGACAATTTTATGAAATATTTAAGGACAAAGCAATCAAATAAAAAATAATAATAATCGAATCCTGGATTTGGTCATTCATAATAACGAACAGTGTCTTGTTGAGAGATCCTTTGACGTATTGATTTATGAGGACAATTATTACCCTGTTTTGGCGGTATGTTTGAAATATTGCCAATCGGTAAATTTTAAATGAGAAAGGACTTAAATTTTGAAATAAGCTACAATTTTTGAAAAGCTGATTAAACTCAGCTTTGTACAATCAACCTCTCTCAGTTGATTGGTATTTTCTTCAGTTAATAGATTCAGTTGAAATTGCTTCTGGGGCTTTTTATGATACACTGTTTCGAACGGAATACTGAAGATTTACAAATATTTAAAACACTTCGGAGTAAACCTAAAAAAGATATATCAGTTTCGTATAAACAATATATTGAAAGAAAAGAGAATAATATCAAGAGAGATCCAGAACGAGCAACAATGAGATATACAGTACACCTTTATTAAAAATAATCCATTAATTAAAATCATATCATCTTCATTAGTAAATCTACCCAATCCATCAAATATTTCTACTTTATGAAATTTTGGAAGCTTGTTAGGATTATGTCTAATTATCCAAATTATCACAGGTATTTTTTTAAAAAATTAAAACCCAAATTCAGAGCAGGTCGGGACTCCGTTCCTGCATTCCTTATCAGAGATTGCAGGTTTGTCTTTGCAAACCTTATTTAGCTTGTGTCTGCAATCAAAAACGCTTCCTACCTTGGGGAAAACGTCAAAAGTATGTCCCATTTTTAAGAAAGGCGATAGTTCGGATTTGACTAACCATAGGCCAGCATCAATAATTTGTAATTTTTATAAAATATTTGAATTTCTGCTTCATGACTATATATTTCGGTCATGCAGAAATTTAATAATACCGCAGCAGCATGAATTTTATAGAGGTATGTCTACATTGACAAACCTCACAATTATCACACATGATATCGCGCAAGCAATACAACGAACTTCAGACTGACGTAATTTACTTGGACTTTACAAAAGCCTTCGACCAACTTGATCATTGTATTCTGCTTAAAAAGTTATATAAATTTTGCCTCTCCGACCCACTCACTGAGTTAATTCATGCATATTTAGTAAATCGTAGGCAATACGTGCAAGTTTGCGGCTCTAAATCCAACTTCTATACTGCTATACTAATTCACGAGTTCCTCAGCGGACCCCTGAGGAGTGGGACCCCTAATTTTTAACTGTTGTAGTAACGACATTGGGTCAAAACTTAATGTTACTTTTTTGGTTTATGCTGATGATGTAAAGGTATATACAAACTTCAAAGTTATGAGGACTATGTGTGAATGATTAGCCAGTGATGTTTGGAAAAAGGTCTGCAAGTCAACGTTCGAAAATGTAAACTTTTTTCCTTCACTACAAAGCTATCACCCATAACGTTTCAATATTCTTTGAATGATAGCATTTCATTCAAAAAGCTATCTTTTTCTTTTCGCATTAACAATATTATATCTGAAGCTTATAAATCATATGGTTTGATTTTAAGATGCACCAGGGCAATACTGATCCAAACAAGTCACTGTATTTTTCGTGTCCTTTCAAAATTGGAGTACTGCTCTACTGTGTGGTCTCCCGGCTATAATATGCATATTGACAACTTGGAAAAAGTTCCAACGTAACTTAAGTTTTCTCCGATTTATTTAAGGTGCAGAGTGCAAAATTCTAAAAGTAATATTGATATATTTAATATATCCGAAAAACTCTTTCTCGCATGCTTAAACCTTGAAATACTTTGTCAGAATAATTGTATCTAGATTGTGGTTTTTTTAGAGAACTTAATTTTAATATATTTATATGTACATATATATTTATTTTTTAAGTTAATTTTTTATATAGTTAAATTTAATGTTATGCTCAACTGCCTTGTAGTTGAGTAGTAAACCTCTAAAGCATGCAATATAAAAAAAATATTTTCTTGTATACGGGCTGCACGAAGAATTCACGTCGAAAATGTCTCTGCATTTGCACAATGGACTGAATCCGGATAAACAATTTTACAACAAAGATCCGGCTATTTAACCAATTTGCCATTGTAGCACAAAATTTTCAACAGCAAACTTGAGTTTTATCAATATTTGACTTTGTAAATAAACAGTATTTTCATAGCATCGATTACAAAACCGTTCAATCTTATTGTCAGACCCGTTACAAATTTTCAAGTTATAAGACCCAAACTTAGGCTAGAATTTTGGACGTCTCTAATAAAATAAATAAGTTGTTCATTCCATTTCAAATTTGCCAGAATCACCATATTAATGTTATATAAAATGTGCCATCTATACATATTTATAGAAAATTAACAATACACATTGTCAAAATTTAAAATGATGGGTAAAATTGAACTTCGTGCCATTAAAAACCCCGAAAACCATATAAATAACCATATTATCAAGCATAATTTTTGCTGATGATATGGTGAATGCAATATATATATATATATATATATATATATATATATATATATATATATATATATATATATATATATATATTGTCTCCGGCGCTTGCGTAAACATGTTTTTACCTAAATTGTCTTAAATGTCTCAAGTTACAACGTGTAAAAACCAATTTTTATCAAAGAATATCTCGGTATATCTGTTAAGCAGTGACGGCTCGTGGGCGGTTTTACGGTGAAGGGATAATGAGGTAATTACCCTTCCCCCTTCTCCCAGACTTATAAAACAAATTGCAAATGATATTTTAAAATAATCACTTCACATTTCGTCACCACATTTAAACATGGAGTGAAAATGAAAATTATTAATCAGGGTGAGTCAACCAAGTGGCACCCCCCATTTATTTCTTAAACTATTAGGATTAGCTGAAAAAATTAAATACAAAGTGTTTCGAATTTCGACAATATATATTTTTACGGTAACTGTTATTATACAGGGTCGGTCAAAAATGCTGGGCGTGGTCTAAATGCAATTTTTTAAATAAGAACTTAAATTTTTTTATTCATTTTCAGATTCTTCATAAAATTCTAGAAAAAAAATTATATTGAAGTGATAAACTAAATTTAACGGTTTATGAGATATTAATGTTTAAAAATTGTAAATTATACCTGCGGCATAACATAAGATTTGTTATTTTATTGTTTAGTTTCTTGGGCGACGTTACTTGTACTTTTGTAGGAAAAACACCAGTTGATGCAAATGTCATTTGAGGTTTTGTCAGTATTAAAAATTTTACATTTTAAAGTATAAATTTTTATGGCGTTTAATCAAAAGTTCCCCATCAACGAATTCAGTGACATGATTTTACTAATTGGTGAATGTCAGCGTAAGATAAAAACTGCTAAACGTCTATACCAAGAAAAATTTCCAGATAGATGACAGCCAAGTCGTGAAGTTCTAAAAAAAACTCTACATCGGTTTAGACAAACAGGAAGTGTTGCTTATCCTAAAAAGAGAAAAAAAGAATTCATAATAAACGAAGACAATGAATTAAAGGTTTTGTTAAGTTTGGAAGAAAATCCTCGAGTAAGTTCACGAACTTTAGCCAGTGAATTAGATATAAGTATATATATAAGTCAAAGTACCGTTTCCAGAACATCTCGAAAACACAAATACCATCCCTACCATTTATCTTTGAAGCAAGAACTTTATGACAATGATTTCGAAAATAGGGTACACTTTTGCAGGATCCTTCAGATGCATATTATTGAAGATGCGTTATTTTTAAAAAATGTTTTGTTCACCGACGAGGCTTCGTTTAAGAGCAATGGTGTAGTTAATAAGCATAATATGCACTATTATAGTACCACAAATCCCCATTGGATGAGAACAATTGACAATCAAAGAGTATGGTCTCTTAATGTCTGAGCTGGGATTCTCGGAAACCGAATTATTAGACCTCATTTTTTTGACGGTGTTTTAAATGGAGAAATGTACCTACATTTTTTAGTGAATCATCTTCCAATTCTTTTAGAAGATGTTCCTATCCGAGAACGTCAAAACATGTGGTATCAGCAAGATGGTGCTCCGCCTTATTTTTCACTCCATGTTTGTCAGTATTTGGACCAGTTATATCCCAATAGGTGGATAGGAAGAGGAGGTCAAATTCAGTGGCCAGCAAGATCGCCAAATCTCACACCGTGCGATTTTTTCCTATGGGGATATGTCAAGGAGAAGGTCTACAAAGTTCCTCCGATTGACCAAGAAGATATGAAGGATCGAATAAGAAATGCATTTGTTGAAATTACGCCACAAACTCTTCAAGGCGTCCTTGAAAATATTGAGAGAAGGTTGGAAATATGCATTCGACAAAATGGGCATACGTTTGAACTTTTGCAGTGAATTTAACGGTATAACCTGTTTTAAGTTTAAGTTGTAAGTTTTAGTGGTGTTTTTTTATATTTTTAGTATTCTTGAATTACCTCGTATTACGCATTTTTAGGTATACACACTATTAATTCTAAAGTTAATGTTTTCTTTTATGGAAACAATTTGGCGTGTTACGTTTTTAAATGTTTCCGGCGAACATACAATTTTATTTTCAGATATATTAGAGTTACAAATTCGTTAATTCTGACTTAAATAAGCATATAAAATTAATTAAATTACGAATTCTGAGCACCCAAAAACAGATTTAAAATTTGACACATTAAATTTCTCATTTAAATAAACGTACAATTTATTTAACATTTCAATTTAGAAATTGGTAGGAGTTTAAAATAGCGAGGAATATAACTTAATTTATAGTAATATCCTAAAAAATCAAGTATTAATATGTTATTGATTTATAGGTTTTTATTTAATGTGTTTTTAGTAATACATCGGTTAGGGAATTTTTTATGTATAAATTCCATTATTATCACCTAATCAACATCTTAGTTAAAAAAAATTGAATTGAGGCTAAAAGTTGGATTTGACAAAAATTCAAGATTTCCTCAATAACTATTTATTATTTTTGGATATACAGATTTTAAAATACTACCTATTTTCATTCCATTTTTATAACTCATATGTATTATATACCCATAAGAATACTCAGCTTCCCTGTTTTACATTCACGTTATGTTTACATTTTATTCAAAATATTAAACAGAAACATATTGTATATTTAATTTGATGTACACCTATTAGAAGATCTAAACTGTAATTCATAAAAGAAAATATAAACAATTTTTCAGTGTGTTGACTCTGCTCTGAGACGCAATGCTCGAACCTCACAGGTCGAACGACGGATCTCAACTGAAGCGCTTTGCAATCTTTGCATCCTGCCAACAAACTGCCGAATTTTGATGGCAGACGGACAATATTTGGGAGAGTCGCGCTACTAGTTTATTAATACTATGTCATAAGTCCAACACTCCATATATAAGATAGTTATTTACACATATAAGTATATTTTTGGCAATAAAGCCCCAGATCGAAACTAAATCTGCACTAACCTACTAAAATAATGTCAGTTTTCTCAATATTTTATTGGTCATTCATAAAAAATAATATATTTCAAACAACAGTCTCAATTAATTTTTATTCGTAAGAACCACATCTATATACGGCGCAACAGAAATTATGGCATAGTTAAACAAGAATTATTTGTTAAACGTAAACGGGCTGTTACATAATAAGGTAACTCGTGACCGACCGATACATATCGACTAAAAAAATTACCAATTTATTTATTCGAGATCGGTGTCATGGTTATACTATATGCCTTCCTGTAGGTGTTTGTAGGAAACGAGCTGATAATAGTTTAAGATTCAATGTTGCTATATTTTATGCATAAGATATATTTTAAGGTATTTGGAGTAACGATCTACACACCCTTCTTACATCAAAGCGATAACTGGGTCTTCCGCCTGTGTTGTAATGTAGTGAAAAATTCTTCCAATTTTAAACAAACTGGTATCTATTAAAACACATATTCTTGGGATTAGACCTTTTCGAAGGGGATCACTTTCTTACGTCTCGCCTTCGATTTCACAAGGCACCTTCACCTCTATTTAAATTGTTATGATGCTTGTCCGACCCACGCAAGAACTTTAGCTTCTTTAACATCCATGACGTGTCCAATGGAATGTTAGTGTTCAGATAATGCAGATTTTATAATTGGTGTCTTTCTAATATATTGTTCATGTTCCTTAAGGCTAGTGCATATGGATCGCCCAGTTTTTTTTTCGTTTTTTAGGAACAAATCTCAGGGCCAGCCATGGGATTTCGGGTGTCACCTGTGTTAGCCAATATCTTCATAAAAACTTTTGAGGAGGAAAATTTAGAGTTGTCTCCCTTAAAGCTAAAATCACGATTCAAATATAAGACGACACTTTTGTAATATAACCTTATGGTCCAGAAAATCTGCGTATATAAAATGTACAAAGGAAATTGAAGCAGAAGACACAATTCCCTTTCTAGATGTTCTTGTGCACAGAAAAAAGGGTGGTTCCTTAGGTCACTCTGTATATCGAAAATCAACGCATATGAACAGATAACTAGATGCAAATTCTCATCATCATCCAGCACAGAAGCAATCAGTTATTAATTCTTTGGTTTACAGAGCCCACACAAGTTATGTCCAAAATTCGGGAACAGACTGATTAAGCTTTAAAAGGGAATAGATACTGAATTGTAGATATTAGAAGTTAGCGATAAAAAGTGCAGTTGTTTCATTTATACATGGAACCACATACAAGATTGCAGGGTTACATCGCATGTCCAACATACGTACAATATGCAACATATAAAAGAAAATTAAACAATGTTTGTGATCGCCAGAGAACATTATTGCTTTCCAAACAGAAGGAGTATATGCAATTCCTCGTTCCTGTGGTGATGTATATGTTGGAGAAACCGGACGATCCATATCCACTAGGCTTAAGAATCATAATCGATTTATTAAAAAGAAACAAATTGTACAATCTGCTGAATCGGAACAGCAACATTCCACTGGACTTGTAATAAATGTAAAAGAAGTAAAAATTCTTGCATCTGTCTCGGGATTCTATAAACGGAAGA
Source organism: Kuschelorhynchus macadamiae (assembly GCA_030620095.1). NCBI lineage: Eukaryota > Metazoa > Arthropoda > Insecta > Coleoptera > Curculionidae > Kuschelorhynchus > Kuschelorhynchus macadamiae. The sequence continues at coordinate 712,150 of JAUTXW010001903.1, read as the reverse complement.
TTAGAGAATCTATTGCAATTTATAAATATCCTAAAATGTTTTTAAAATATACGGGCTACAGTCTACATCATACGTAGAAACCGATCATTACACTGGATCTCGGTTCGGTGAACACAGATCGGGTATAAATAGACGGCCGAAATATCTCCAAGCTCATTCGGTGTTTTCGTGAAGTAAAGATCACTGAAGATACCTCGTGCAATCGAAATCGAAACATTGGAGAGTGATTCCATTTTGATATGGTCTAATCCCGAGAACCATGATTTCTTAATTGACTCCAGTTGTGAAAGCTTTCGTTCTGTTAAACTGGAAGCGGATACAAAGCGACAAACTTTTCAACTAACATCTTTTAACATGGAGTGTTAACCGCTTAAATCAAACCTAAACTTTAACTTAGGTATGTGAATGATACTATTGTTATTTGTTTGATAATCATTTCACAGAAAGTCTAACCCACTTAAATTGCGTAATGCCAAGTATTAAATTTGGAAAAGAGAAAGACGAAAATTCTGCCTCTTTTTGACGTTCTTGTAAAACGATCTGCCAAAGACATCAACCTCCGTATTCACAAAAAAGGTTTAAGAGTTAGACCAGGTCTAGTTGCCATGGTACTTGAAACTTTTAGTTTGCCAGTTATGTTTCACTCATGTAACTGTAATTTTGTAATTGTGACATTTAGAAAAAGTATTTATTCAATTCAATTGTTAAAAATGTCACAACTGTCAAGTTAGACCTCTTTAGAGAATACGGGTGTAAGTCTTTAGTGAATATGGATGCAAAACTACAATGTCTCAAAAGCCCCCACTCACTGGACAATATCTCAAGCAAGGTTTTAACCATTCTGCAGCAACAAAAAGACATCGTAGGAACCCTTTACAACAGAGCTGTAACAATTTGTAATAGTCCGACGGACCTTAAGGGAGATATAAAAATCTGTAATCTCTAAGTTCCTTTACCTGGAACTACCTTGTTAGGAATTTCTCTTTTTAGTAGGAATAGTGAAGTTTGATCCAATTTATTTCCACACATAGTCATTTAGTGTCACCTATATACTGTCTTTTCAAATATTTTTACTGGACGACATTTTGTTCCACCATATCGGATTCGTGCCAATATTTTAGCAGTTTCTACCTAAGCCACACTTCGCTGCCATTTTGTTCTGTAATATTTAACATAATGATCCACAGACTTTTTCTGATATAAGAATTATAAGTATTTTACCCGTTACCTCAAAAATTTTAGAAAAGATAATTTATAAACAAATTTATAGTTACGTATGTTCCAATAACACAGGGTAACAAAATGAAAACAAAAATTTGGTGCCTGATATCTAATATCTGATTTTAGATGTTTTAATGTGCTGATTTCAAAAATGCCACCAGATTTTTTTTATCATCTCTAGTTTTTGAGATACAGGTTACAGGTTAATTGGTATTTTTTTCTGATAAAAGACAACAAATAAAGAGATAAATATGTACTTAATGTTCAAAATAGAAATTTCCCAGAATCTAATTAACCAAATGGATACCTGGAATTGTCCCTGACCCAATGTTCCTATACTAGGAACTACTCAATACACTGCTCTTAATTACTTTTATACCTGTAATTGCCTATGACCCGATCCTTCTATACCTGCTTGGCTGTACTCGATTTAGTATATTACTGAGTTTTCCCAAGTAAAGTTGTGCTATCATTTTGTGTAAATTTTGGTCGTTTTGTAGTATCAAGACACTAAACTGAAACAATGGCATCCACAAGCAGACGTATCTGTTTAAATCATCCCGATGTTTTTTGTTATGTGTGTGGTGAATACGCTTTGAAAGAGAGCAGAAAAACGATTTCTGACTTTGTGAAAAGAGCTTATCTTGCCTATTTTGGCGTTCATTTAGGAGATCAAGATAAATCTTGGGCCCCACATTTCATATGTAAAACATGTGTTGAACATTTGCGACAGTGAACAACTGGAAAGAGGAAGTGCCTAAAGTTTGTTGTACCAATGGTTTGGAGAGAACCGCGAAACCATCATGACGACTGCTATTTTTGTCTCGTTAATAATAAAGGCATAAATTGAAACAATAGACACAAATGGACATATCCTGATCTAGATTCTGCAAGAAGGCCTGTAGCGCATTCGGAAGAAATACCCGTTCCATCATTCAGCAGTCTACCCGAACTGACAGAAGATGATACAGAAACATCAACGTCTGACGAAGTTCAAAGAATTCAATCAGAAAGCGACAGCGAATTTGAAGCAGATTTAGCAACTCCGCAGTGTTTCAATCAAGAAGAACTAAACGATCTTATAAGAAACCTGAATCTCTTAAAGGAATCCGCTGAATTACTTGCATCCAGATTAAAAGAAAAAAATCTATTTTGTCCAGGTACTAATATTACATTTTATCGTAAAAGAGATAAAGATTGCTGCCTTTTTTCGCTCAGGAAAATGACTTGGTATTCTGTAACAATATAAAAGGGCTCTTAGAAAAAATGGGTTTGCCTGAATACACTCCAGATGATTGGCGCCTTTTTATTGACAGTTCAAAACGTAGTTTAAAATGTATTCTTTTACATAACGGTAACAAATATGGCTCAATTCCTGTTGGTCATTCTACTACCATGAAGGAAGAATATGAAACAATTGCATTAGTTTTGAGAAAAATTAAATACGAAGAACATCAGTGGGCAATTTGTCTTGATTTAAAAATGGTTTACTTCCTCCTTGGACAGCAGAGTGGTGATACAAAAAATCCTTGTTTTTTGTGCCTTTGGGACAGCAGAGCTAAAAATGAGCACTGAATTAATAAAAATTGGCCTTCAAGAGATGTCATGATTCAAGGAAAACAAAACATGATCAACGAACCTAATGAAGCAATTTCTGAAGGCTTTAAATCGAGATGGAAATTGTTTCGGGTATTTGTCACGTAAATTTCCTGGCATTAGCACGGAAAAACTAAAACCTGGTATATTTGATGGTCCTCAAATAAGGCATCTTGTTAAAGATCCACAATTCACCACATCAATGAACGAGATTGAATCTAACGCTTGGTGTTCATTTGTTCAAGTAGTACAAAATTTTCTTGGCAATCATAAATCAGAGAATTACGTAGAATTAGTGGAAACTATGCTTTCAAATTTTAATATTCTCGGCTGTAACATGAGTATAAAAGTTCACTACCTCCACAGCCACCTAGATCGTTTTCCAGAAAACTTAGGTGATTGTAGTGAAGAACAGGGGGAAAGATTCAGGATATTAAAACTATGGAAGATCGTTATCAAGGACGATGGGATAGCCACATGATGGCGGACTACTGCTGGAGCCTTCAGCGAGACTGCCCTAGTAAACTCAATTCTAGAAAGTCGTATAAAAATTTTTTTATATGACTAGTGACTAACGTAATTATGTAAATTAAATGTTTGCAATAAATACTTAAATCCATTATACCAGTTATAACGTAAAATATATACACAATTTTTTTTCTTAAAGAAAAAAAAACTAGATCTGATAGACAAAATCTGAGAACTTTTTTACATTCTGCATCCAAAAATTACCCAGGAACAGTTAAAAAATCGCAGGCGCCAAAATGTGTGTTGGCCTATGTAATATAATACCCGATGTTCAATATGGATTTAGATCCGGATTTATTTCAGCTGCCGCTCTTGCTACGGTAACTAACAACATTTTTAATAACGTTGATCACGATCTTATTACGATTCTCATTCTTTTGGATTATTCAAAAGCATTTGATACCATTAATCATAATCTCTTGTTGGCTAAATTTAAATATTTTAGGTTTAGAAATAACTGGTTAAAACTAATTGAATCTTACCTATCTGACAGAACGCAGAAAATCTAACGGGCTTTCTGTTTTATCAAAAGTTCCCCAAAGGTCCATTCTTGGACCCTTTCTTTTCATAATTTATACTTCAGATATTCATTAAAAAATGCAGTCTAACCGCATATGTTGATGATACCCAAACTTACTTTTCTTTTAAGCCTGAGGAATTTATCAAAGCTAAGAATATTATAAATAGCGAGTTGAATTTAATTAACAACTTACCTACAGAACATAACTTAAAATTAAATCCAATAAAGACTAAAGTAATGATTATAGTACTAAATCGGATTATTTGTTTAGTCAGCTAAAAACCTGGGAAATATTGTTGCGGTTTTTTGATCATGTGAGTGCGTTAAGTCAAAAAGCTTTTTTAAAATTAAAAGTTCTATTTGCAAATCGACAGATACTTAGTTTTTATCTTAGAAAGATGCTTACAGAGTTTTTAGTACTCTCTCAATTTAATTATTGTAATTTTATATATTTTCCGTGTTTAACTTGCATAGTTAAAAACAGGATACAGGTTATTCAGAATTATTGCTGTCGCCTCATTTTTAATATGACCTCGAAGGAACATATTTCGCACAAAGTGAATGAATTAAATTGGTTAAGAATGGAGAATAGATGGAGACACCATCTGGGTAATTTTGTTTTCAACCTTCTAAATAATCCTGCCTCCAGCAGTTATTTAAGAGAAACTTTGCAAACCCGGTCATCAACTCATTCTGTCAATGTAAGATTTACACATGAATATACTATGCCTCTTTTCGGAACAGTATTTTTTAAAAGATCTTTTGCATGTAATGCAGTCTCACTACTCAACCGACTGCCTGATAAATTTAGACGTTTTAATTTTAATAAATTCAATAACAAACTTAAGTATTTCCTGTTAGTAAACCAAAATACTTAACCTTGAATGCCAGTGATTGTGAACATGAACCTGTCTTATTATTTATTTTTGTTATGTTATTATATTTAATCTTTCTCTTTTAGTCCGTTCTTTTCTTATTTTTTGCACCTTTACAGTGCCAAAATTAATACATTTACATGATACCTGTGCCACCTTATTATAAATTAGTATGCTTCAATATTATTAAAATGTATAAGGTTTTGACTATCCTTCATAAACCTTTATGAAGGATAGTCACTTCTGGTTGAGTAGAATAGCATTCATTTGCTAGACTTCGCCAAGGGTGTTGTGATTCAACTTTTTGTCTTTGTAATTTCTTTTGAATATTTTTTTTATTATTAAAGGCCTTATTTATTTATTGAATTTTTACCAAAATTTTACTAGGTCATCCCCATATGACCCAAGTCAATCGGATAAGTACTTTTTTATCTATGCTGCGAACTGACAGATAGACAGACAGATCAACTAAATTGAGAAAACATGTTTTCTTTGGTATTCAGGAACGCTAAAACGAGAAGATATCTAAAACATGGTATAGCGATTTTTTTCACGATTACAATTGATCCGCCATCTTAAATTCGTACCCCGATTTTAATCACACTCAATTCTCGCACAATATTTGAAATCGATCTAATAAGAAGTTTTTTCAGTCTTATTTTTTAAATTTTATTAAGCAGCCATTTTGTACCTTCGATTTGTGCCAAAATTTTACCAGTGGATTCCTACATAATATTTGATTTTATGCAAAATTATAGATACATTTAATAAGTACTTTTTTAATATGTAATCATTTCTTAATAACTCACTAAGCGAACATTTTGTTCGCTTAGTGGATTTTCACTAAAATATTGCCATCGTCATATGACCCTTAATTTTTGACCAAAATTTGAAGACAATCGAATCGAAGTGTTTTTTGACATTTAGGGACCCTAAAACGTAAAGATCTGTAAGAACCTGGCAGGGTGTTTTTTTAAATGTTACAGTGCTGTTCTTTAAGAGGGAAGGAATATTGTTCATCAGATTGTTCGAGAAACATGTTTTATCTTTAAAATATGCAAATTTTAATAATTCCCAATTTATACAATTCTATAGATAATTTTAGGTATTTAGCGATAATTAAAGCTTAAGTTAATACTGGAATAGCCCATTTCCGTACCTATGTCATATTATTCATCGATTATTAAATGAGTGAGGTAATATGGCGTGGTCTCAAAGTAATAAAAATTGTAACAGATAATGCAATAAACGATATCGTGCGCTATGAAAGTGTCACATAATAATTAAAAACCGCTGCGTTCTCAGTTTATAACAATAATTGTTCAAGTAAATTTTACCGTGGCTCCAGGTGAATTTATGAACACAACTGAGTAATCACAATTACTTTGTACGTAAGATAATTTATGTATTTACTTTGTTAATTTAAGATAAAATTATCTGCAAATTAGAATATCTCATTACAATTATAACAAAGTAGCAACACTAGTGGTGGTACAATGAGAAAAAAATTAAACAGAAAGACATACCATCGCGAGCTATCGGTAGACATTCCTGGTAGCTCACAATATATGAAAACAAGCAGCGGCAACACTATGTTGAGTGCTCTGGACAGCTGCTAGATTTGACCAGAGCACCAGCATCGCGTGAATGTTTGAGAACACGAGAACGAGTAAAAATGTATGTTTGGTATGTAATGCCTGTGTTTTGGTTGCTAAAAAAGGAAATATTCAGAGGCATCATAAAAGTATACATCCAAATTTTGAAAGTTATTTCTTGTTACATGCTGCTAGCAGAAAAGAAAAATTGAAACAATTAAAGAACCAGTTAATTGGACAACAGTCAATATTTTTAAAAGTAGTTGACAAAAATAGGTCTGCAACGGAAGCATTATACCGTGTGTTCCAAATAATTGCCCAAAAAAAGAAACCGTATGAAGACAAGGAAATGATAAAACAGGCATTTTTAGAAGCTGCAGATTCCTTATTTTCCAACTTTAAAAATAAAAACGAGATAGTTTCAGCAATAAAATCTATGCAACTTTCTGCTAATAATGAGCCAGGATATTTTTTCACAGTTAAAAACTGACTTAGATAACTGTGTTTATTTCTCTCTTCAAGTGATTTTATGATTAAAGCAGATCTTTTGAAGTTTATTCCACTAAAAGGATATACCACTGGACAGAAATTGTTTTCTCATTTAGATAATTTCATATCTTCTGAAAAAATTTTAATTTCAAAATTGGTAAGCTTGACAACTGACGGGTCTCCAGCTACGGTGGGTTGTGCTAAGGGTTTGGTAGCATTTTGTCGTAAAGATGAACGCTTTTCACAATTTCTGTGTAACCATTTTATTATTCATCAGCGAGCATTATGTGGAAATGTTTTAAAACTAAACAACGTCATAAAATTGGTAGTAAAAATTGTAAACAACATTAGAGCTCAGGCATTACAAAGATTATTCAAAATCTTAGCAGATGAAATTGATTGTCAGTTCAGGGGATCTACTTCTTCACTCTGAAGTGCGATGGTTAAGTAGAGGACGAGTGTTAACACGTTTTAATGAAGCACTATCTGTGATAGTTAAATTTTTCAAACAACTTGGCGAACCGATTCAGAAACTGGAAAGTTCAATTAGAGATTTTGGGTTTCTTGTGGACATTACAGACAATATTAATGAACTCAATTTGCAACTTCAGGGAAGAGATAAAGAACTTGCAGAAATGATTTCCGATATAAATGCATTCATAAAAAAACTTGAGTTTTGGGAACAAATCTTAATCAACCATGATATCAAGCATTTTTCTGTTCTTTCAGAGAAAATATCTCAAAATCCAATAGAACTGTAACTTCAAAAATCAGTTTAACGATTTCAACGAAATGGCCTTGGTGGCTCAATTTTTTGTTTCACCCTTCATGGAAATGGATATCCAACAGTTGGCAACTTGTGTTATGCAGAACTTTGGCGAAGACATTTAGCATTGAAATCGTTAGTTTCAAGTACAAAATGTATCCTGCCTATAGTAAGTAAAGACAAATATTCGGTACTATGTCGTGTTGCCTTAAAAGTGAAAGAGTCATTTACTTCAACCTATTTGTGCGACTCTTCTTTCTCCAATATGAAGTTGTTTAAGCGCCGTCATGCATAAACCATAAGCTGTTTGTTTTTTATTGTTGTTGTTCCAGTCTCAAATTTGATTAAAATGCAGGCAATTATTTTTGACAAAAATATTAAAACATTCAGTTTTTTATTCATCTAGATAATATAAAAAAAAACATTCTAATTATAATAAATTTTTTTCTTTAAATATTTGAGATAGACATTTATTATTCCTGAACATTACATTTGCCGATACTGTATATGAATTTCATGTTCATATACTTTATCATATATATTTTTTTCTCCTTTTTTGATAGTTGAAATATGTTATCGGTAGCTGTTTTACATAATAAAATGTCATAAGCGACTCGTATATTATGCCTAAAGATAGGCGGAGATAAGAAGGGAATGTCGCCTTTTATTTAAACAAATATAGTGGCTTTTCTGTAATAGTTATTAATATTTCGAAGCCACCTTTCGAAGAACTCTGGGTAAGCATATAAATTAAAATAAAAATGTGTAGAAAAAAAAATAAAACTGACTTAAAAAAATGCACTAAAAAGTGAAAAATTATTTTACCTGGCAAATGTAAACTTATTCTTAATTAGTTAATAACAAAAATACATTTATATAATATTAGGAAATAAAAAGATAATTTTTCCCTTTTTAATGCATTTTTTTAAAGTCGGTTTAATTTTTTTATATCCAAATTTGTATTCTATCCACTCTGGTAACATCCTGAACACTCCCTGAAAGTTTCATCTAAATTGGTCAAGCCATCCCGGAGTAATCTATGTAATTCTATGCCATCTTGAATTAGTACCACAATTTTACTAGTTCTGCTCTATCGCACATATAGTTATAGCACATAATTTGAAATCAGTTCATTACTAATGTAGTTTTGTCAGGCTGAATTTTTTAATATTTTATTAAGCCGCCATTTTGTTCCGCCATCTTGTATTCATACCAAATTTTTACCACTAAATTCCTATACATTGCTTGATTTTTGTACGAAATTTGAAATAAATTGGATAAGTAGTTTTTTATTAATATTTTTTTTAACATTTCACTAGACCGCCATTTTGTTTCGCTATATTGGATTGTTACCAACATGTTACCAGATCATCCTCATATAACCCTTAATTTTTGCCAAAATTTGAAGTCAATCGGGTAAGTAGTTTTTAAGCTATGCCTTGAACTGACAGACCGACCACGAACTAAAACCTGAAGATATGTAAAATCTGGTAGTTTTTTCGTGATTACAAATATTTTATTTCGCCGCCATTTTGAATTCCCACCATTATTTTACTAGTTCATCTCTATATCATAATTCATTATTGCACATTGTTTAAAATCAATCCCTTATATAGTAGTTTCAGACTAATTTTTTTAATATTTTATTAAACCGCTATTTTATTCTGCTATCTTGACTTCATACCAACATGTTTCTATACAATACTTGATTTTGTACAAAATTTGAGGTAAGTTAGATAATTAATTAGTAGTAATTTTTTCAACGTTTCACTAGGCCGCCATCCTGTTTCGACATTGGATTTTTACCAAAATATTACCAGATCATCCCCATATTAATTTTCATCTAAAAATCAATCTGGTAAGTAATTTTACTAGTTCATCTCTATACTAGGGATGGCTAAAATTCTATAATAAATCGACTCAGTTGAATCGATTCGACTAGCTAAAAACAAATCGATTCGATGCAGTAATCGGGTAATTTGAATCGATTCGTGGAACAAATCGAATCGATTCGAAAAATATTGAACCTATGTCCTCTAGGCTTGATCAATTGTGGTGTGGCAATAAATAAAATAGGTGTATTACTCTTAAACGATTTTATTATAATAAACGTACGTAATTAACATAAATAAAAATAGTGCTAACTAACAAAACAGATAATAATAATAATAAACCAAACTCAACCAATTATTAATTCATTCTTGACTTTTGACCTAGCCACTCTTCAATGCTAAGTGATCACAATAATAGTTAGCTAGAAAGTCGATTAGGCTTTAACCTATTTCTATCCTGTGTTAAATAATGGCCTGCCTGAGAAAATAACCTTTCGGATGGTACCAATGTAGCAACACACGGTAAATATTTAAATGCTAACTTTGATAAATTAGGATATACACATTGCACATTTTTTCAAAAATGAAGTGGATTTTCTGTTCTTTTTACAACAGGATGCTGCAAATAATGTTTAAGTTCCACAGGCAACTCATCATCAGTTGCAATTGAGGATTTAGAACTTTGGGTTGATACCGAGTCATGATATGACCATAAACTTTCAGTATCTGCTGAGGTTTTATTTTCAGTACTGATGGTTTCTAAGTTAGTGTCATCTGATTTTTCTTCCTCAATAGTTACTGCTTTTACAGTTGAAGAAATAAATTTCAAACTTGAACTAAAAGCCAGTGGGTTGTTAAAATGAAGTTTTTATATCTGGGATCTAGAATAGTTCAGACTGCACACAACTTTAAAAGTTCTACGTTTCTGAATCTTTTTTCTCTGTTTGTTCTTGGGTTATAATTATTTATAGCTTTGGCCATACAGTTTATTATCGGGATAACATTACTGCATGTAATATAATTACTTGCACACAACTCAACAGTTACGGCCTCTAATGGTTTTAATAATTTTGTCATTTGTTTGGCAATTTCTAGCTCATAGGCTGAAAGCATTGGCGGCGAATTTGGAAATTTTAATAACATGCTACTGACTGTTTGGCTAAGAAAAATGAAACGATATATTATATGAAATGTCGAATTCCATGGCGTTGATACCTCTTGAATAAGTTTTAGAGTGTGATTTTCTAATTTTCCTTGAGTAACCTGTATCCTCCTAAGTTCGTCTGAAGCTGATACTGACTGCTTTGTAAATGTAACAATGCTTTTTATTTTTTTAATGACTTGTTTGATTATGTCACCTGAGAGATCTATAGCTTTAGTTGGAAACAGATTTACAGTGTGGGCAAAGCAAGATAAGTGTTTCTCTTTGTCAAAAATGTCAGCTTTAACGATATTACTACCGTTGTCAGTTACCACTACATTTACTTTGTTTAGTTCGATATTCCAATCTCTACAAATTTTCAAAATATTTTCTTGAATATAAGAGGCAGTGTGACTTTCAAACAGTTGAAAAACACCAATAACTATCAATTTAAGTTCATATTCAGACAAATTTAAAAAATGTGCTGTTAGACCTAAATAACTTATAGTGGTTTGGGTTTCAGTCCAAATGTCGTTAGTCAATACAAAACGAGATACATAGGTACATTTTTAAACATATTTTTAGTAATGTTGCTTAAGTCTTCATATTTTTGTCAATTAATCTTGTTATAGTTTGTCTAGAAGGTATTTTGTATAGGGACTGTGTTGTTTTTAAAAAATATCTAAAGCCCTTTTTTTCAGCAGTAGAAAAAGGTAATGCATCTTTTGCGATCATGTTGCCCTCCCTGTTCAAAAGACTTAATTCTACAAAAAGCTTCATTAATTGGTAAAAGTTTTAATTTTAGTTTTGGCGCACCTATATCTAGGTCTAAAGAAGATGATGACGAACATGGAACTGAAGTTACCTCCTCTTCCACTGATTGTTTTCTTGGAATAGTCTCTAATGTACTGCTGCTATTTTTACTACTATATTCCGGGTTAGGAAAAAAAGTTTTAATTGTTTGCACTTTAGATGTCGATGACATTGCATCTATGTCTATGACTGTTTCTTTTTAACTGCCTAAGCCACAGTCAGAGCCTCGGTCAGATTTAAACAAAAATAAATAACAAATAATCAGTTTGATTTGTAAATTTATAATAAATGTATATTAACTTACAGAACTGATGTTGTCTCCGAAGCTGTAGCTATTTTTATTCCACGTTTTCGCTTTAGATCATTCATAATATTTGTTATATTGCCTGAATACTTTACTGTGGTATTACAATGTCTGTAAGGAGCAGATTTATTATTGTCACCATCATCACACAAAAAATGTTTCCAAACACTACTTGTTTTTGGAGGCATATTATACTGATCAGATCCAATTAACAATATCTCGAGCTCACAAGGTATATTGTATATTTGTCAGAAACTCTCTAAAACCGCCCAAGAAATAAATAAATGCGAATATTGAGAACATGCGCAAAAAAGAATAATTAAATGTTTCCAATTTTCACTAGAACGAGTGATTCCCCGGATCGGCGGATCTCGTACGCGTAAGGTAAACGACGACATAACATAAATATTTGTGGTGCGTTTACACCGAAGGCAATAAATCGGAACTATTTTTTTATGTTGCAGTATAAAAAAATTAATAAACTATTACTGTGTTAAAAGTTTTATGGTATTATGGTTAAGTAGACGTATTGTTTATCCATTCGATTTTTTGGGTAAAAGAATCGATTTATAATTCTAGAATCGATTCGATTCCTCCGATGCATCGATTTAAAAGGATCGATTCAATTCATAATCGAATCGATCCTGGCCATCCCTACTCTATACCACAATTAGTTATAGCACGCAATTTGAAATCAATCCATTAAACAGTTTTTTCAAGCTGAATTTTTAAATATTTTATTAAGCCATGATTTTGTACGGCCATCTTCGATTCATATCAAAATTTTACCAGTTGATTTCTACATAATACTTGATTTTTGTGCAATTTTGTTTGGCGATATTGAATTTTTACCAAATTGATACTAGATCATCTCCATATAACCCTTAATTTTTGAGCAAAATTTGAAGTGAGCTCGGTAAGTAGTTTTTTACCATGACCGGCAGACAGACCGATGGAATTAAGAAAACATGTTTTTCGGCATCTAAGGACCCTGAAACGTAAAGATCTGAAAAAATCTCGGAAGCTGAATTTTTTACGAATACAATACTTCCTTTTTACGGTGGAAGTAAAACAACTGAAATAAATTGCATTTGTAAAATATTTTTCAAATAATTATATGTTTATATAAACTGAGTTTTTTATTCTTATTGTAACCTGTAACTTAAACACATCATACTTGAACGTTGTCAACAACAATCTCTCTTGTGCAAAAACTGTGGGATGTATATTGTGTTTCTTATTTATTATAATAAATAGCTATTATCTAACATTATCTCATTGTTTTTTTTTGTCTTCGATATATCAATTATATCAACACCGATTGCATATAATTAAAATGCAACTGGGTGAGTGAGGTCTTAGACAAACATCCAAGATTCTTAACGCAAGAACGGTGTCATAATTCAAATTACAATGCAAAACGTGAAGTAATAGAATTATTTCCACTTTTTATGCAATTTTTTTTTCTCTATTCCTTATTTTCCTTCGACCTTCGGATGCACGCATAAATTTTAGTTTTTGTTTAGTCATTCGCACATTGAGAATTGCATTCAAATCATTCATTGTTTATAATAATTATTTAATAACAAAATCGGCAAATTTCCTATACCCGGAACTTCTCTCGTTATGAATATTTCCTTTTATTAGGAATAGCGAAGTGCGATCCAATTTAGTTTAATACATAGTCATTTAGTAACACCTATATCCTATCTTTTCAAATATTTTATTGGGGGTCATTTTGTTCGAAAGTCTGTCTCATTTTATATCGTCTTGGCTTTTGGCAGACCCAACCGCAATAAACTGTTTATCAGCTTCTTGTCTTTATTTTCTTGTCCTTACCAAGTGTTAGTGGGTAAACCCATCAATAAATAATTTATTCATACTTGAGGGACCAGACAGGGTTGGGCCAAGTAAATGTCGATTACGTAGCAGTGTTGACTGAGCCGTTTTACCGTGCGTTTCGAAAAAGCTTCTTACGAGTATATCATTGATTTTTCCGTTATGTCTCATCGAAATCACTTGTCATTAGATGCAAAACAAATTGTAAAAAATGTGTATGAATGTTTAATAAGTAAAGGATTCATTAAACAAGAAGCTTTAAAAGAAACCTGCCTACTTACAAAAACACCAGTATCCTCTATAAAGGATATTGTTAATAGTGAAGTATTGCATAAAGTCTGGACAATAATCAATAAGATATAATAAGAAGGAAAATATATTCTCTTTATCAAAGCCAGATGGTCCCTACTTTGGATAAACTGAAAAAGAAATTAGAAGAAAATGAAACCGATATAAATATTAGCCGTGCCCCCCTACATAGAGTTATTTGTAAAATGGGATTTAAATACCGTAAAATAGACAAAAAACAAGTGGTAATGGAATCGCACAGATTGCGCACTTGGAGATTTAATTACCTTCAGAATATTAAAAAGTATAGATCCGAAAATAGATGTATAAGTTACCTAGATGAACCTTAACAACAAACAGTAAAAACTGTCAGACTAAAGCGCCTTCAAATAAAGGAAAACGCATCACCATAATTCACGCTGGATCAGAAGACGGATTTGTTCCAAACTGCTTGCTGTTATCTGCGAAGAATATTAAGGATTCTAGCTTGGACTATCATGAAGATACTAGTGCAGAACTTTTTGAAAACTGGTTTCAAAATTATCTTTTAAACAAATTTTGAAATTAATCTAATGAGTAGTTTTTTCAGGCCGATTTTTTAAATATTTTATAAAGCCGCCATTCTGTTTTGCTATCTTATATTAATACCAAAATGATACTAGTTCCTTTCTAAGACTTGATTTTTGTGCAAAATTTAAAGAAATTGGATAGTTAGTTTTTCTTAGTAATATTTTTTTAACGTTTCACTAGTTCCGACATTGGATTTTTAACAAAATATTACCAGGTCATCCCAATATGATCCTTAATTTTTGCTAAAATTTGAAGTCATAATTAGTAGATTTAAGTTACGCGAACTGAGAAACAGACGGGCCGACGGAATTGACAAAAATATTTTTTGGCATTTAAGAACGCTAAAACCTGACAGGGTGATGTTTTCACCATTCCAAAATATTTTTTTTGACCGCCATTTTGTCCCACCATCTCAAATTAGTACCATACTTTTACTAGTTGGTCTCTATACCACAATTAGTTATGGCCACAATTTGGAATCAGTCCATTAAGTAGTTTTTAAAGATTTTAATTAGCCGCCATATTGTTCCGACATCTTCAATTCGTACCAAAATTGATTTCTACATAATATTTAATTTTTTTAATAATAATTTTTTTAATATTTCGCTAAGCCGCAATTTTCTTTTACCATGTTGGATTTTTACCAAAATATTAGCAGGTCATCCCCATATGACCCTTAATTTTTGACTAAAATTTGAAGTCAATCTGATGAGTAGATTTTAAGCTGTGCCGCGAACTAACAGACAGACAGCAAACCGACGGAATTGATAAAACATTTTTATCTAGAGACGCCGAAAACTGAACATATATAGAACCTGAAATCCTGCACAATTGCAAATATTTTATTTGGCCGCCATTTTGAATTTGTACCGTAGTAGCTTTACTAGTTCACCTCTATACCACAATTAGTTATGGCATACAATTTGAAATCAGTCCAATAAGTAGGTTTATTCAGACTGAATTTTTAAATATTGTATTAAACTGCCATCTTGGATTCGTACCAAAATGTTAGCAGTTGATTTCTATATAATACTTGAATTTTGTGCAATATTTGAGATACATTGGATAAGTAGTTTTTTAGTAATAATTTTTTTAACATTTCACTAGGCCGCAATTTTGTTTTGCCATACTGAATTTTTACCAAAATGTTACCAGGTCATCCCCATATAACCCTTAATTTTTGACCAAAATTTGAAGTCAATCGGGTAAGTAGTTTTTTAGCTATGCCTCGAACAGACAGACAGACAGACCTACTGAATTGAGAAAACATGTTTTTCGGCATGTAAGGACCCCGAAACGTAAGGAACTGAAAAAATCTCGGAGGGTGATTTTTCACGATTACAATACTTTTACATTTTACGAGGGAAATAAAAATCGGTAAATACGCCTTTACCCACAACTTCCTTCGTACAAAATTCCACTACGTACATAATTATTTGGTAATAACTTTATTCAAATCAAATCCTATATGATTTATTGCAATTTTTCACTTCCCTCGTAAAATGGAAGTTTTATAAAAAAAAATCACCCTCCTAGGTTTTTACGGATCTTCGTGTTTTAAAGTCTCTAGATGCCAAGAAACATGTTTTCTCAATTCCGTCGATCTCTCTGTCAATCTGTCTTTTGGCAACATAACTAAAAAGCTATTTACCCGATTGACTAAATTTGATATAATTGACTATAATTTATATTCAAAATTAATTTAAAATCGAATTAACACCCCTTAAAGCTCCAAATCAAAACAAAATTAATATGGCGCTACACCTCCCTAGTGAAATAAGAGAAGAGAAAGAAAACAGTTGCATACTTAGCAACCAATAAAAGTAAAAATGTGCGTATTCAAAGAAGGGAAATTAATGTATTTCATGTATGTGTGTATTTATGTATATATTTATGTATATATATGATGTATATATTATAGAAAGTGAAAAGGTCTAGTCAAGTTCAAAGTAAGATAAAAAGGTACCTAAGTATTAAAAAAAACTTCCTGCACGTGCGACCTTAAAAAAATGTGTTATGTATAGGCAATTTAAATTTCATTTCGGTTAAAAATGGGTTCACGCGCTGCAGAAATTTAAAGACATGAGTACGACTTATCATTTCACATTTTGCAGTTATGTATACAAAGGATCAATGTAATTCAATTTTCGTCAAAAAGTGATTAAAAAATGGTCGAAAATTTTATAATTCTAAATTTGATTTTTTCATAAAAATTCGAATTTAGCGCCCAACTATACATGTTTCCCTAATTAAATTACATTGAAGCTAATGAATATCTCTTACAGCTTTAACATAATATTGCAGCGGCGCAAGGCTTGCAAATGATCCATAATACTGCGTGCAGTTCCCCCTTCCTACTCCATCATGATGTGTATCAAATTAAAGAGCTCATTAATCTGTTAAGAAATATATACACTTTGTACGTTAAAAAATATGTAATTTTTCATAATACCTAAGTGGGTCAAAATAAAGGAGGAAAATGTCTTCCTTAATCATTATTCAAGATGAAACTTTTAACTAGCATACATTCAATAAGTTAAAAAATGTGCTTATATAATATTGAAGAAATGTTTTACCATATTTTTTTTATTCATCTCCAAATCGTTGGGTAATAACGATTTTATTGTTAGATCATCTATGTAAGAGTGACGTCATACACATTTTATGTTATAGAAAATCAAATTTCAACTGTTCCCTTTAGTTGATATTGTAGGTTGTAGAATTAAAATAGGTTATTCCTTTTTAACAGTAATTGTGATATACTTATCTAACTCTATTCATACTGAATATTACGAACAGTTCTTGGAAGCTTTGGAATTGCATTCAAGCATTTACAATAAAAATGTTATTTTGTTAGGTGACTTTAATGCGCCAAAATTCTGTACTTATCAGGCAGTTAATGACCGTAAAAGTGTTTCTGTTATGAACTTTATAGAAATGCTAAACCTAAAACAGTATAACAATGTCGAGAACGAAAACAATAGACTTCTTGATTTAGTTTTGTCCAACATCGTGCTCTGTTACTATTAATGAGACTGCCTTGTCCAAAATTGATAAACCCCCTCTAAGAGTTGTTATAAATTGCAAAGCATCACATTACGAGCAATTTCAGGTATGTAAAAATGGTAAGCAGTCATTTAATTTTAGAAAAGCAAACTTCCCAATGCTGTATGAATCAATCCTTAAAGCTGACTTCTCAGAGGTTTATAACTCGGAGTCTGATGATGGATTCTGTAATGAATTGTATAATACTTTAAATAATATATTTGCTTTAGCTGTACCCTATAAAAAAAGACAGAAAAAGAAGGTATCCTCAGTGGTACATACCTAAAATAATTATATTGATCAAAAGAAAAGAGCTAGCTTATAAAAAACATAATGGCTACTTCTATACTATATTTAAAAATTCAAGGACTACTCTCAAAGTTGAAATCAAACTGGCATATAGCAACTATGTTCAAAAAATTGAAAGCAAAATTCAGAATGATAGTTCTCAATTTTGGTCCTTTATACAATCCAAAAAAGGTCATTGTAGAATACCTGGCGTGGTAAGAGATGGTAACAACGAGTTTTCTTCACCAGCTGATATTGTTCAGGCATTTGCTAATTTTTTTCAAGGTGTGTACGTGGCTCAAAGTAATGATAATATTGAAGTGAATCCTGAGCATATTACTGAGTGTGATGTTAGCATCAACTTAATTCAGGAGTCAGACATCATCTTAGCATCTAAAAAACTAAAAAATAAATTAATCAGGTGTTGATTCGATTCCTAGCTTCGTTGTCAAAGATTACATATACGCTTTGGTTAAGCCGCTGACATTCATATTTTATAAATCTATTAAAACAGGTATATTTCGTGAATGCTGGAAAATAGCGCGTGTATCTTCCATATTCAAAAAGGACGATCCTTGTGAGCTGCGCAACTATAGACTTATTTCTATATTATGTAACTTCTCAAAACTCTTTGAAACTTGCATTTTTAATCAAATTTACCCCCAAGTTCAGGGAATTATAGCCTTAAGCCAACATGGCTTTATGCAGAATCGGCCGTGCAATACAAATCTTTGCTGCTTATCTGAATTCATGAGTGCAGTGTAGGACCAATTGGGTCAGGTTGATGTAGCCTATATGGATTTCCAGAAGGCTTTTGATCAACTTGATCAAAAAATTTTTTTGTTCAAACTAGAACTTATAGGTTTCCATACTATCCTCACAGCTTTATTTAGATCTTACTTAAATGGGCGGCTACAGTTTGTCGAAATTGAGGGTTTTAAATCAAATACCAATACAGTCACTTCGGGGGTCCCCCAGGGATCCAATTTAGGACCACTATTCTTACTTCTTTTTATTAACGATCTGGCTAAAATACTCAACGCTGATAAACTTGTCTTTGCGGATGACTTTAAAATTTACAAGAGCAAAATACCTTGCAGGATTGTCAAGACCTCCAAGAGCAAATAAATTTAGTCAACAACTGGTATAGTACCAATAAACTATACTTAAATATTTCGAAATGTTACATAGTTACTTACTGCCGTAAAAAAGTATTTACCATGTTTGATTATCAGATTGATTGTTTTAGTCTATTGAGATGTAGTCAAATGAAAGATCTTGGAATTACATTTGATCAAAATTTTGAGTTTAAGACACACATGAAAAATATAATTTTATGAGCATCTAAATCTTTAGGGTTTATCTTTCGTAACTGTAAAACTTTTCAAGATCCAAACACAATTAAATTACTCTACTTTAGCGTTGTGAGGTCTAAATTGGAATACGGATCACTGATCTGGCATCCAATATATCAAATTGACATTAACGCTCTTGAATCTGTCCAACGTAGGTTACTCAAATACCTATTGTACAAGTGTGATGATGTTTATCCAGAAAGGAGGCGGATCACGATGTGGTACTTAATAGATTTCAAATTACGTCACTAGAGAAAAGAAGACGTATGTTGGCTATCTCTTTTTTATATAAATTGTTGAACAACGAAATAGACTGTATATACCTTTTTAATTAGATTTGCATCATTGTACCTAGGTTAAACGCAAGACATAGTTTAACTACTGTACTCGTCCAAGATCAAACATGTTACTAAGATCTCCCGTATATTATATATGTAATCTTTTTAATATACATTGTAATGATAAGGATATCTTTAATGATTCTTTAGGTCAGGTTCTTTCTGGATTGGGTTAGTTATAGTTTTAATACTGTTCCTAATTAAAATCCATTACTTCCATTTATTTAGATTAGTAATTAATTTACTTTTTATTAATTTCCTCTCTACTTTAACATTTTTGTAAAACTAAATTTACCTATAATTATTGTTTTGTATTTCCTGTAAGTGGGTGACTCCGTTGGAAGTAAATGGCTTATTATTATTATTATTATTATTATTATTATATTATATTTTCGGTGATATTAATAGGCGGAGGCTCTGTTCTTAACCCCAAAAATTATGCAAATTTGAAATTTGTGATTAATGACTAAAGATGATAAAATACACAAGTTATCAGAAAAAAACAAAAACTCTGACAAGCAACTCTGTATTATATACTGACTAGTTAACTAAACAGAAAATAACATTCATAAAATTGTTTTTTTATGTAAGTAGAACATTCTCATAAATTTTAAAGTTTTTTTCTTAAATTATTGGGGAGGTAGAGCAGTATGGGAGAGAGTCTTTATTGGACAAAAAAGGATTTTAAGACTGATTTTTAATCTCAAGCCCATGGATAGTTGTAAGCCTATATTTATTCAAAAGCGAATTTTAACATTGCCCTGTATATATATATATATATATATATATATATATATATATATATATATTTTTTTTTTTAAGTGTCTAATTTATACAAGGAATAACCTTAAATTATTTGTCAAACTGTGAGAGACTAATTCATACAAGCCTAGAAATGAGAATGTCATTAGTGTACCATCTCATAAAAACTCATTCTATCAGAGATCTCCATATTATATACAGTTGTCTGACCCTTTATAATAAACTGCCCAAACAATATAAAGTTCTTAGTGGCAACAACTTTAGGAACAAAGTCAGACAATTTCTTATTGATAAAGTTTTCTATTCGGAACAAGAATATTTGCGTCTTGAGCTTTTCGTTACTGCTTGACACATGTTAGTATTTATACTAATAGTTTGTCTTGTTTTTCTTATTCCATATTCTTGTCCGAATTGTTCAGTTTTTATATTTTAATTGCATGTTATGTGAATTTATTTTTCTAAAAAAACATTTTTTTTAAGATGTTTTACATGTACGTTTTTTATTTGTGTTTGTTTTTTTAACGTGTATTATAAGTTTATATTTATTTTTAATTTTATACTTTTTCTTTTTTTTATGTATATACTTTTTGACGACCCTTTATACAATAATGTATTTTATGGTAATATATACTATTCTATTTTATTCTATTCTATTTCCATTGAAGCCGACCAAGTGCTGATCACAGCTGGCGGGGACTGAAATGTCACATAGGTATAAAAGGTATCCGGTTGCGGAATTAAAAACCCTTTATTTTTTTTCCGTAAGGCAAATTTGAGACGCAACCCTACAGACCAAACATGATCTATAGGGTTACAATATGGAGACTCTGGTGCCAATGCCGGTCTAATGATTCCATTTGCTTTCAAATTTTCATTGACAATTGCAGTCTTTTGGGAGAGTGTATAAGAAAGTTTTATTTACATAGTATAATGAATATTACTCAACGACAAACGATAATCCCGATTTCGCTCTTTTTAGAACTCATCAGACCGCCACAAGCTAGCCAGCCCTGTGTAGGGCAAAGGCAGAAACTGGAATCACAGAAACAACTACTCCGGTGACTAATAAAGTGCGGGACACGAAAGATAACCGGGAGGTCCTCAAAATAAAGGTTCATAGTCTTAAGCAAGCGGAAAAGTAAAATGTGTGTACGCAAATAAATTTTATGTTATTTTATTTGTTGTAATAGTTTGCCGCTTCACCTATAAAGTGCGCCAGCTAAGCGGTATGGAAAATTAATGGATTTAGTAAATTTCGCACTGGTCTACTTGTAATTGGGATGTGCCTAGAGTTTGTGTACTTCCCGCTAGAAGGTTCAAGCTATTTCCAGTGGCGCCTACACATTTCGAGCATTTGTTTTCGTTTCTATATAAATGCGTTGCATTGAATTTGAATTATTATTTCGAAGTAACGATGGTGAGCAAAAGAGGAAAAACAATTCGAAGCGGTGCACGTGAAGTTACTGCGAGCATTATAGAGGGCTGTACTAGAGAAGTTGAAAATAATAGTTTTACTATTCCAATTCAAAATTGAACAGAAGGCGCTGCATT
Source organism: Kuschelorhynchus macadamiae (assembly GCA_030620095.1). Taxonomy (NCBI): domain Eukaryota; kingdom Metazoa; phylum Arthropoda; class Insecta; order Coleoptera; family Curculionidae; genus Kuschelorhynchus; species Kuschelorhynchus macadamiae. The sequence goes on along the minus strand of JAUTXW010001903.1, from coordinate 690,434 downwards.
TTACACTGGTGTTTCGGAAAGTAGTGTAAGAAAAATTCAAAGAGAACATAATGATCGCTCATGTTCTACTTCACCTTTAAAATCTCCTGGTAAAAAGACTCCGATTATCATACAAAGATAAAATTGACGATGATGATTTTCAAGTAATTCGACGAACAATAGGGGATTTTTATTTTTATGCAAACCCCTACTTCCTGCTATAAAGAACAAAATAGATTTTCCGTACGGGTATAAAACCTTAAATATTTTTCACTGGCAGGTGAAATATCTATCAACTGTAAGGCAATAGAGGCAAGAAGGACGCAATATTGTGTATCTAGACGAAACCTGGGTAGATAATGATATGACAGTGAACAAACGCTGGCAAAGTGAAAGTGCTACAGGTGTTGTTCTGGGAATCCGCTCTAGTAGTCGCTTTATTATAGTTCATACTGGTTCAGAAGCCGGATTTGTTCCAGGTGCTGCTTTAGTTTTTCGCTCGGGACTAACAACTGGAGACTATCCTGGACAGATGAATAGAGGTTTTTGAAAAATGGTTGCTCGAGAAGCTTTTACCTAACATTCCTCTCAAATCAGTCGTGGCAATGGATAATGCGTCTTATCATTCTCACGTAGAAGATAAAGTGCCAACTAAATACTCTACAAAAGCTCATATGATATCGTGGCTTAAATCGAACCATCTTGTATGTGATCCAACATGGAGAAAATATCAATTATATGAAGTAATATCAGCCAACAAGCCTAGAGAGAAAAAGTATAAAATTAACGGTCTTTTACGTAACCTCGGTCATACACCTTTAAGGCTGCCTCCATACATGTGCGACCTCAACCCTATTGAACTTGGAAGAGCGCAACACCGGTGAACTTTCAATTAAAGTTTTAAATAAAATAACATTAGAAGCGATTGACTCAATATCGGCTGAAAATTGGAAATCGTATGTTAAACATGTTCGTTCTATTGAAGATAAATACTGGGAAGTAGATGGCAAAATTGAAACGATTACTGATGATTTAGTTATCACATTGGGATCTTCAAGTAGTCACGACGAAACCTCATCATTTTCAGAGGAAGACAACGATATAGAAGGAATCGAACCATTAGAATCACAGCCGTCAACCTCAAGAATGGCTTAGTTTTTTTTTCATATATTTTGTAAAATTGTTCATAAAGTAGCTGTCAATAAACTGCTTCAAAATAATTAATTTTCTGTTCAATACCGGGTGTCAAAAAATATCTAATATTGCAATTAATATTTGAAAAGCTACAGAACTCATAATTTTCCAAAATTAACACATCAACATCAACACTGATTCCAGTGAACAAGATTTATCAAAATTTTAACTTATGCAATTCGACTTTGGGCTATTCGGGTATGCCAAAATTGACCGTTTGTCTCCGTCTATTATATTACTTTGTATAGGGGGAGTCATTGTGAAGTACTATACAGGGCGTTTCCCAATTGCGTGCTAATGTTAAAGGGGGGTGATTCTTGGACCTTTTTAAGAAAAAAGTTTAATATGAACCTGAAAGTCTTAACTTTGGAGATACAGGGTTTTAAAAAAATATTTTTTAATTCTGATGCTATTATAGATAAATAACTGTGTGAAATTTGATACACGTCTTTTATGCATAAAAGGGAATTTTTTATTAACAATCAATTTTTAAAATTTCTACCAGTGTATCACTATACTGGGTGGTCCAATAATAGTGGACGTAGGCAGTAGCCCGGGAACCGTTAATGACAGAACTCAAGAAAAAATATATTGATAGGTAAATCGATCAAGAAAAATCAAAATTAAATCATTTTAAAATTCGCCGTTTTTGTAACACAAAAGAGATATAGAAGTGCGGTACACGAAAGAAAACAGACAAATATAGATAAAGGTTCATTAAGCATAGTTACATTTTTTAATTATCTGAAGTGCGTATAGTCAAAAAGGAGTGCCATATTATTTAAAGAACGACGGGACACCACTGGTTTAAAGAGATTTCTTGGCCGACCTTCCTAAACCGATTGACTCCGCCCGGTTTTCTTTCGTGTCCCGCACTATACCACAACCCACATTGAATTACAGTGTTAGCTCCTGACTTTCGTCGATTATTTCATTTCAAATTATGTCCTGCGTTATTAAAAACATAAAAGTTAAAATATTAACAAACTGTAACATCTTTTGTAAAAATTAATTATTTAATAAATATTAAGTATAATTTCTTTACATAATTATTTTAAATACTTAATAATTATATATTATTATAAAATATGTACTTTGACATTTTATCACGTAAAATGTGTTATAACCATTACGGAAGAAATAAGTGAAGATATTATGTATGTATGTGTGTAAAACAGTAATTACCTACACGTTAACTCGTAACTGCTGAACCATATTTAAAATTTGTTGAACCTTTAACGGCGTTGACTTATATTTTGAAGGCTGTATTGATATACGTTTAACATTAATTTAAATAGTAAATATAGCAATTTGATGGAGTTTTTGCATTCGAAAAAGCGAATGTTATAGGGTAAAAGAGCCAAACGAAAACAAACCAAACCTACTGTCAAATTTGCCTGAAGTAATTCTGGTTAACAAGGATTATAAAAGACATTTTCTTTTGATCTACAATCTAGCTGACATTGTACAGTCATTGTCATGTTTATGGTTCTCAACTACTGCTAATTTTTCCACAAATTGTTTAATTTCCAGGGTCGGAGGGGCTTGGGGGACTAGAAGTCCATAGACTCCGAGACCAAGTAACAGATTTCCTTAATTTTGACGTCTCACTAAACAAATCGTTTAGGATCTCTTTTCGGGTCAGAATCTTTTATGTTTTTTAATGATCATGTAATATTAATACAGACGGAATTATATATTTATATATAAACTATTTCTATATCGTAATGACATCTTTTTGGTCTACATTTTTAATGTCAAAATGATTCGTCTGATAATATTCACGGCTAATATAATAATGGTTATTCAATCCTTATAAAAAAAACTATTTTAATAGCATTAAATTTGATTATGTGCGAGGTTTTAACTTTTTGTTTTAACATTTCTAAAACAATGTTTTTTATTTTGATACACACTCATTTTTTAAATTTTTTTTCACCTACCCGAATATAAGCAAATCTTGCTTCACTACACTTTTGTAAATAGAGTCGTTGAATGAAGAATTTATTCAATTGTTTTTATAGACTACTTTAAAATGTAGACTTTCCTTGGTTATTTCAATACTTTAAAAAAAATTATTCTATTTATTTTTAACAAAATAAGGGCTATTTTAATTTTATGTATTTATAAAAGGTAATTTATAATGCATGAACTTAATAAATAACGCAATTTAAAAATAGTTTACTTTGAATTGGAGAAAGTGAAAACATTTTGAATAAAGGTAGATGCGTCATTTTTTTATTTATAAATATGGTAATATTCATCTTGACTAGGAATGGATCTGTGGAAATAGAAGATATAAGCAAAAATCACGGATTATCTGAGGAATATAACCTTCAAAGTTGTATACGTCATTTCAGCAACCGGGTCGCTACCAAACAATAAAGCTATGCACAACAGCCAATATGGCTCAAATAATTTGAACAACGTCAGAGTAATTCTCAATATTTTTTTACTTCAGAATATTATTTTAATCAATTTTCTTTTACAGGTTTAGTCAAGATGGCGCTACAACAGACGTTAGCCCTCATTCTCCTTCAAGGGATTCTAGGATATGTCAATTCACAATCATATCAAAGCTTGTTCTTGCAAAGAATTAATCCGGCATACGATAACACTATATACGGTGGCAGTATAATAGATGACCACCTCTATAACAGGATTCCTGGAAAGATTTCTCCTCAATTGTCGGTTGTTCAGCCAGGTTTCAGTGTAAAACCCCAAGTAGCACCCCCCATTCAGTTTAATGGTGGATATTCAGGTGTGGTTGCTACAGATGGAGGGTAAGTTTTTTTTATTGTTACTTAAAAAAAATATTTTCTATATGGTAGAAGGTATTTAATTACGAATTAACACATCCTTTTTTTTTCACTTTTGGTAGTTTTAAAAAAACTTCACACCTCTGAGTCTGTGGTTGAGCTAGTGTTAGCAAAATGTAATATTTATTAGGTTGAGTTAGAGCTTAATTATACATTTTATTTATTTAATTATTTTGAAGAAAAATTCCTATACCGGGTGGCAATGAAACTACTACAGGGCGCCATTTGAAAACGACTAAAGATAAAAATATGGAATTTGGTGTGTTAATAGTGTTTGAATATTGTGAACATTTGTGACATAAAAACAATTAAATATTTTTTCCGGTTTCCACGGAATTAACCTCGACTTCGTTATTTTAAATAAAACACCCTATATTTTATGTTTTTTGAACTCTCTTAACAATTCTAAACAACTTTTGTATGACATAAATAAATAAATAAATAAATAAGGCCTTTAATAAACATATAAAAACAAACAAGAACATTACATTAAAACTGCCAGGAATCATCCCTGCGCTGGCGAAGTCTAGCAAATAAATGCCACTCTACTTAACCAGCAGAGGGACTATCCTGTGCTATGGAATGCGTAGGAATGGCGGTTTGTCTGCTAGCATGGCAAAGCAGAATGACACAAAAATTTTTGTTAAATTCTTAGATCACAAAACATATGTGAATAATAATATTCAAGGTTACAAAGTGTGCGATTAAAATTAAAGAAGTACGGCAGGAATATAAAATAGCTAAGGTGTTTCTTTGGGAAGATCCATGCCCACAGATTAAAATGAGCTTAAACTATAATAGAAAAGTCCTGCAAGCCTTTTGCCTATCTAAAATAAAGTGTTTTAATTTAAATTTAAATTTATTAAAATTGAAAAGTCTGAATTCTCTAGGCAATAAATTCAAAAATGAAATTGAAATGTATGAAAAAAATCTTTTAAACAATGTTGTTCGAAAATGAGGCATTGTGTATTTATCCTTGAATCTTACATTAACTGAATGCTGTGATTCACGAGTTTGAAATATGTTATTCAAAGAACAACTAGATCTGGGATCATTAATAAGTTTAAAAACAAAATTTCCCAGATGATGTATCCATCGATTTTCCATGCGTAACCAATTTATTTTATGAGAAATATGTTCTCTTCTAGATATATCAAAAATTAAACGACAGCATGAATTTTGTATGACCTGTATTTTATTTTTGTCCAAAGAATTCAGACATGGAAAATAAATAAAATTACCATAATTAAATTGTGAAAGAATTAGGGATTCTGTGAGCAATTTTCTTAGATGAAGATTGAGAATATGACGATTGGCAAATAATATTTTTAATTTAAAAAACGCCTTTCGTCTAAGTTCCTGCACGTGACTGCTGAAACGCAAATTAGAGTCGAAAATCATACCCAAATTCCGAGCCTCTTCAACAAAATTTAATACATTATTGTCGATGGAGATATTCAGGTTTGAAACTAAAAAGTTGCACTTGTCCCTATTACCAAATATCATCACATTAGATTTTTTTTAATTTAAATTTAGATTATATTCTTTAGACAAAGTATTAATTACATTTAAATCATTATTTATTATATTATTAGCCGCTTCAAACTCTTCGGGTCTAAAGGAAAAATAAATCTGGGTGTCATCTGCGTATGCTATTATCTTACAATTATTAAGAGATGTTAAAATGTCAGAAGTATAAATGCTGAAAAGAAGAGGTCCCAGGACAGACCCTTGGGGTACACCAGACAATATAGAAAGGTCTTGTGATTTACAGTTATTATAAAAGATTTTCTGCGATCTGCATGATAGATAGGATTTAATTAATTTTACTGAGACGTTATCAAAGCCGAAATATTTCAATTTGGCTAAGAGCAAGTTATGGTTGATAGTGTCAAAGGCTTTTGAATAGTCAAGTAACACGAGCACAGTGACAAGACCCTGATCAGTATTTACAAAAATGTTATTGGTAATAGTTGCAAGAGCAGTGGAGGTACTAAACCCGGGTCTAAAGCCACACTGCACTTCAGGCACTATGTTATTAAAAATGGCAAAATCAAAAATTTGTTTATATAATATTTTTTCTAAGATTTTAGAAGCCGCAGGCAATATGCTTACGATTCTTAAATCAGAAAAGGTTTGAAGGTCCTTATTTTTAGGAAGTGGGATACCTATTGCATTTTTCCATTTATCAGGAAAATAAGAATTTTCTATGCAACAGTTAATAATATGAAGCAATATAATATCAATATGTGGACTACAATATCTCAACATTCTAAGTGAAATATTATCAGAACCAATGCTATCTTTTTTTAGAGAATGTAGAATTATATTAACTTCTTCAACTTTACTTAATTTAAACGAAAACTGAGTACTTCTTGAGGAGTAACTATTGCTATAAAAATTTATTTTATTATCACAATTATCGGATACATATTGAAAACATTTTGAAAAATAAGAGTTAATAGAATTGGGGTCTGAAAGATTAGCTGGCAACTCTGCCCGACCTTGTTTATTACAATGTATATTGAGATTACGCAAAGCAGACCAAGTTCTACGATGCTCACGCCTAGCAGCAACTGAATTAAGATAGTTTTGTTTTTCTCGTCTTATCATTAACCTATGTCTAAAATGTACAGTTTTCCAAATAAAGCCACTTAAAAATGTGCAATGGTTTCCCACTTATTTGTATTTTATGGAAAAACGGAGTAGGCCAGGATAAAAACAATCACGGTTTTTTACTCTTTATTCACGCCTTCATCCAACGAAATATCAAAAAAGAAAATGTTCCGAGTTAAAAAAAAATGTGTTTTTCGCAAATTGATTTTTCAAGTTTCGTTCAGATCCTGTACCATAACGGGTCAGCGGACTGTTTTTCGCTTTGGATAAACATTAACATCAAAAAAATAGGATACCTAATTTTCAATTTTGCAGTTGTTTATGAAGTTAAATTAATGAAAACTTAACCTAGTGTGATAACTACCTATAAACAAAGTTTTACTAAAATTAAAATAATCATATCAGCCTTGACAGAGGTTGCTATGGTTTTTAAAAACAATTGAATTTGATAAGTAACTTTTATCACTTGTGGGCTTGGCAAATTGTTGCATTTTTTGTAAATTCTCTTGCTTTATTTCGTGTCTCTATTGGTTTAGACTAAAAGTTCTTTGTAACCTCTTTAAAATGGCAAGTTTTACAAGGGCGGAATAAATAGATATGCTTCTCGTTTATGACGAGTGCTTGCAAAATAAAAGACAGGCTCAAATACATTACGCAGAGCGATACCCCGACAGAAACCAACCTTGCTATGTCTATTTTTCGCGGCTAGTACAACGTTTGAATACAGTTCCCCAAAATGAAAATGAAGGAAAGTTCATTATTAGTGAAGAAGCTGAAATAAACGTTCTGGCATGATCCAAGTATTTCTACTCGCCAAATTGAAAGTGAAGTTGGAATTAACAGAGAAAGTGCAAGAAACATTTTGAAGAAACATAAGTACAGCCCTACAAATACCAGATCCACCAACACTTGGGTGTTAATGACTTTGCTCGGCGAGTTGAATATTGCCGATGGTTTATGGAAAATTCCAAGCATAATAATAACTTTAATAGATTAATATTATTTTCGGCTGAGTCTCGCTTCACTAATTTGGAAATGTTCAACATGAACAACGTAAGATATTGGGCAAATGAAAATCAACATTTATTTAGAGAAGGATCTTTCCAAGAACGCTTTGGTTTTATTATGTGACTAGGTGTTTTAGAGACGAGAATTGTGGGCCCAATATTTTTTAATGATCCCTTACAGCACAAACTTATTTGAACTTTCTAGAAACAACAGTTACCGATTTTTTGGACAATTTACCTCTTGCAGAAATTCCCAACATCTATTTTCAACAAGATGGTGCACCGACCCATAATGCTCGAATTTGTGTAAATTATTTAAATGGCAGGTTTGGGGACCAACGGATAGGAACGAAAGGTGGCCAGCACGGTCGCCTGATTTGACACCTCTAGATTTTTTCTTCGGGGGTCATATCAAAGAAAAAGTCTAATTAACTCAACCTGAAAATTTGGACATTTTAAGAAATCGAATAGTATAATTAGTATAACTCAAAAACAAAATGTATTACGGAAAATTGTTGAAAAATGTGAGACCTGTATTGAACAAGAAGGTCCTGTTTTTGAAAATCTTAATTATGATTAAGTATGTTTTAGTACTTTTTTCTATTTCTTTTATTATTAGTTAATATTAGTTATTATTATTAGTTAATATTACTAGTTAATATTAATCATCTCTAGGTTTAATAAAGTTCATTTGTTTTCACCTTTGAAATGTAAATGAATTAAAAGAGAACAGTATATTATTTTGAATCCATGGCCAACTTTGCCGATGGTATAATTAAATAAGTGCTGGTAGTATTGATTTTCGCTTACATGAGAATTAACAACATGAAAAACAAATTTTCAAGTCTATGGAAGTTGAATTTGTCATATGTGGATAAAGGATAAAACAGTAGAATTGGGTACCTAGTGAAGATTTTGTTCCAGTCAGTTGACCCGTTATGGTACAGGGTCTGATCAAAACTTGACCAATCGATTTGCGAAAAACACATTTTTTTAAAACTCGGAACATTTTCTTTTTTGACATTTTATTGGATGAAGGCTTGAATAAAGAGTAAATAACTGTGATTGTTTTTATCCTGGCCTACTCCGTTTTTCCATAAAATACAATAAGTGGGAATTATGGCAGATTTTTAAATGGCTTCATTAGGAAAACTTTACATTTTAGACATAGGTTATGTTATACAAAAGTTGTTTAAAATTGTTAAGAGAGTTCAAAAAACATAAAATATACAAGATGTTTCATTTAAAATAACGAAGTCGAGATATGTTACAAATGTTCACAATATTCAACCTTATCAACACACCAAATTCCATATTTTTATCTCTAGCCGTTGTCAAAATGGCGCCCTGGGTAGTAGTTTCATTGTCACCCGGTATATTCAATTTCAAAACTTAATAAAAAATATTAACTCACTAAAAATTCTAATTTATAGCACAAAGAAATAAAGAAAATGTTATTAAAAGGTAAAGCAAATGCCCAATTTAAACAGACAAACCAAGTGTTATCTTCAAGTCGTATTCTTCATTTGTCAACATTTTGAAAAGCACGCTTCAAATTTAAATTTGAGCTAACACAAACCGAAAAACTAAAGCCTAGAAAAACAAGCCAACTATTTTTCGTTTACTGAACGTTGAACTGTTTATTCCCTTTTACGATAAACTATGTAGCCGATTTTTTGTAAGATCTTATTAAGTTAAAAATTGAGTTTTCATTTTAAATCATGAAGACATTCAAATTAAAGAAAAATTATGAAGATTCGTTCTGATTTTACTGCAAATCATTATTTTGGGATCAAGCAATAAGGAAGTTTTCTTTTTCTATAATATGGTAACTAAAAAAAAGTAACCAAGATTTTATTCGTGCAATAAAATAAGTGGCAGGAACTTTAAAGAAATTATTTCAGTCCAATATCAGTCTACCATATTAAGGTAAGTATTTAGAAGCACTCAAAAACTTAGTAGATTGTGTCTCGTCATTTATTGTACATATATACAGGGTGGCCTAAATAAAAATCATGACGCAAAGTGCCTCAAATACTTATTTAACAATTATTAATATCTCTTACTCTAATATAAATATATAAGGTTCACGTTTTCTGTTCTAGTGGAATTCCTTTGGGACCACTGACACCCAGTCCGTTTGGGCAAGGTTTTCCACAGTTGCCACAGCCACAACCAACTCAAGATCCGGCCACATTAGGCTGCGGCCAAACTCCGTCATTCTGTCAGAAATCCAGGTATCGTACCTACGATGGATCTTGCAATAACCTGAGGAACCCTGGTGTAGGTACTCCGCAAACTAGATACAACAGATTGTTACCCGCAAAGTATGGAGATGGTAAGTTTTAGAGACTCTTTTAACTTTAAACTCTTATGGTAAAAATGAACAGGTAAAAGTGTGTCGAGAAATAATTCTTGCTTCCTTGTTAAAAAATATATTCTAAAATTCCTTTAGAGGCTAGTACATTTATTGGAATGGAACGTTCTAGAAGATAAGATTGGATTTTTGCTATGCGTTTGATGTTCTAACCTTCATAATTTGTCATTCTTAGCCAATCGATCTAGAAAGTAAGAGAACCTCATTGTGGCGATATTGCCTAAGCAAAACAGTTTTCAGTATTTCTACCGCTGACCACTAGAATGTACATCCATAACGCGATCATTGTTTCGATTATTGCATTGCAGGACTGCATTCAGATGACATGGTAAACGTAGGATGTACTTCTGACGAAATTTACCTAAAACTGCATCTCTCATCTTTGCAAACGTAGGCGAACACATATTTACCTAAGGTGTGTTTACTACGTCTTTTATGAGAATAAGTTTCGCCGTTCGTTTTCCATACACAAGACATGGCTAAATGGAGCATTGGAGTATTGAATTGAGATTTTGACTCCTTACTTCTTTTCTAGTCTCCGACTTACTGGTCATGCCATGCACTCTAACTGGTGATTTGTTCACGTTAGATTATTATCTTCTATTATCTCTGTCTGGGAATAACCTGTACAATGATGACAACACCAAAGACATCCTCCTGGCGTTGCCAAAACTATCACAGCGAATCAAGATAAAGGGGATGAAACCTAGAGCAAGCAACAGCAAAGAAATTGTAATATGTTCATCGCCAGGGTTATGATAGGGAGATATTAATTATCTTTTCTACGACAAACGGGCGCCACCCGAAAATGCCCAGATCTGATATATGGACAGCTCCGGGCAGGCCATTGCAGAGCTTGCTGAAGCTGGAGGTTAGACAGGGACCTAAACGAATGCTTCTTGCTGGAAAATGATGCTACCATTTTCCAAGCGGAATTCTCAGATATTCTTAAAGTAGCCACCAGGGAAGATGTCATAGAAAGACCGATGGAAGAAATCTACATCCGCTCCGGTAGTCAAGTAGCCTTTAAGGTTTTAAAATCCAAGATAAGCTTTAAGCTTGTTCAGGAATGCAGGGATGCTCTGGAGGGATTGGTAAGGAGAAAACTAGTCAAACCGCGTTGGGTGCCAATGTACAGCGTCTTCGAGAGGAATGAGCGGGCCAACATCTTGGCAAGGCAAAGCTCTACGACACCGCTTTCGAACCGCTTAGAACCCTTCCTGAAATTAAACAGCAGATAAACTTCAGACATATTAAAGAAATTGGTCTGGCATAAAACAAAGGCTAATTGAAGGACAAAAGGCTGCAGTTAGTTCAAACACATGCTTCCGGAACGAATACGAGCCAAGGCGCTCTGGTTGCTTTGCTTTGGATCACCTGCCCTATCTAGGCAGGACTTAGGAATCGTGGATTGCGATAAGTAGCAAGCCTTCATAAGAAGACCGGGCCGACTCAAATCAAGGACAGAATGTTATTTAGTCTGATCGTGTGTGGACAGGGGATGTAGATAGCGGCTTTCTAGGCATTCTAGTCTTCTCCCCCCCCCTCCACCCTTACTACTTACTACTACTACTACTGCTGTTGTTTTTTTTCTTAAGAAATAATTTAAGTTCTGTTTGGTTTGGGCAACCGAGACTTGCATCCTCTGTCACACCAGTATTCAACGATCCAGCAAGTTATTTACTTGAAATAGCAGACTAGTCCAATGAACTTGTCAGTTGATGTGAGGAAAATTTCTTCATCTACGTAAACCTAGACACAGAATAATTTTCTTCCTAGATTTTTCACTAGATTACACATCAACAGCTATTATAGGCAATAAGTCACTGGCTTTCCAAGAAACGAACAAAATTGGCCTGATATCCTTTTTGCTTGGAAAATATCACAAATGATTGTTCTTACTTTATACCCTTTTAAGCAAGCGTGTTGAATTTGTTTGTAATATGAATTCTCGCACCCTTTGTGCGAATTTTGCATTAACTATATTTTTTTTTCTCGAAATCATTACAGTAAATATACAAATATTTTAGGAATCAGTACACCCACTATAGCGAAGAGTGGTAACCCTCTTCCCAGTGCCAGAACAGTGTCATTCTCGGTATACCCAGACGTCCCTATAGAAGATCCCATCTGGACCCTAAATGCTATGCAGTATGGGCAAATTATGACTCACGACATGAGTATGATTGTAGGAAGTACGCAAACACGTAAGTTATTTTTTCACTTATTTTACAGTAAACTTTATTTATATTTTCTTATTTTAAATTATCGTTAGGTTGTATCAAGGCTTACATTTTTTAGTTAAACAAACTTGGCCATCAAACCAGGTATACGAAGATATTTTGAAACCCTTATCTACAAGGAAAATTGTAAAAATACATACTTTGCAAATATTATTTAAAATTACTATTTTTCATTCACATTTCAAACTCATACAACGTAAATACTTGTGAATGAGCGAATAATAGGTATACATAAATCGGTTGAACAAACACTTGCCCATTATAGATTGTTTACGTAGTATGAATTTTAAAATATGTACTGTAATACTACATATACTACATAGTGACACAAATAGCCACTGCTTTGCAATAATATAAGAGGTATTGTAAATATTTTGTACTATGAATATGGCTCAACCAAAAGCCTAGACTAAGGTTGAAGTAGTTAATGATAATACTTTTAATTATGTATATATTAACATTAATTTCAGAACCCCATTCCACTCGCTGTTGCTCCACTGATGGACAATTGTTGGAGTTAGCCAACAGTCCGGAACATTGTTTCCCCATCGTAGTTCCCCCAAATGATCCTGCGTACTCTCAGCAGAACATCAGATGTATGAATTTTGTCCGAACTATCAACGACAGAGATAGGAGATGCGTTGGAGGAAACCAGCCTGCTGAACAGGTAAGGGACCTCATTGTTTCAACATTTCAACTAGTTTTGTATAGGCGAAGTATAAATATAGACGGTTTGGTAACCGTATATATATATATATATATATATATATATATATATATATATATATATATATATATATATATATATACATATATATATACATTGTCAAGACAAAGCTCTGCGGCTCCGCTTTCGGACCTGGAATCCTTTCTAGGATTAAACTAGAGACAAACTCCAGATACATCAAACAAATGGGTCTGGCATAAGACAAAGAACAAAGAACAAAGAAAGAAAGACGAAAGACTGCAGGTAGTCCAAAGACATGCTTTCAGAACCGTCACGAGCCACGGTTGCTTTGCTTTGGATCATGCCCTTTTTTAGGCAGAAGTTGAAAACCCTTGATTCCGAAAAATTGCAACTCTTCATAAAAAAGCCGGACCAACTTAAATCAAGGGCAGAACGTTATCTATCTTTTTTGTACCATTTTCCATACGCACTGTAAAAAGTATCTCCAATAATAGCAGCATTCTACTGAAATCAGACTGAAAACTCATCCTTTCTTAATTTTTCTTTCTTTTTTATCTGTCTTTTCATTGAAAATATGAACTTTTTTGTTGCAATATGTTTCTATTGAATCTTATGAAGCTAGATTAAGTAAAAAGCATTCTTTTGAAGGAACATTATGTTGCATGTGGATTCAGAAAATATGTGTGGTAAAAATATATTTTTCAAAAATAAGTTTTCGTATCAAAAATTTTTCGGAAAATATTTTTTATTTTTTTTTTTAATGAAAACCCTTGTCTCTATCTGAAAGCTTTAGATACCAACTTTGTTTTTAAATTTCCTTACATCAAAATGTAAAAAATAATTTGGTACGGGAATTGATTTTTTTGACATAATGAATTTTTATTCAACAAAGAATACCCCACATTTCGTATAGAAAATGGCTTTCAGTCAATTTTTCTGAAAATGGGATATGTTGCAGTTCTCAATCCCCTAATCAAAAGCCCTCATGGCTACAACCAAATCCTACGGCTCTTTTTTGATGTACAACATGACGAAATTGCGAATTTATTTTTTTAATTTAAATACTTAATATGTATTCAAATAAGTCAACGGCTTAAAATAATTTTTTAAAAATAAACGTATACTGGAAAACAACAGGAAGTTGTATTCCAGAATTCAATAATTTTTCTTTCATATTCGACTGTGCCCAAAATATTAAAATTCCACTTTTTACCAAAAGCTTTATTACACTAAAACAAATAGTCAGGTTTTTCTGGATTTGTGATATATTTACCAAAATTAAATAGAAATTAAAGAATTCTATCGGACATTTTCATAAATAGCTGACATTACCGTGGCCATAAATTTTAATATACAAATTTATAGTACTTATATTATCTGAAAACCTAGATCTAATCTATTTATAGCTAGGATATTTAAATAGCCATTGAAATTCACAGATTTTAATTATTATCGAATGCATAGTGTCAATAGATACAGCTTTAATAATATAATTGAAAATAAAATGATACAAGGTGTTTCATAAATAGTTCTCTTTTTTGTTCTAATAATTTTAATAATATTGATTATATAATATATTTATTACGTCATTTATAATAACGAAAACTGTAAAATAAGTGTGGATTGTAACGCAAAAATTAAAAGTTAGATTCCTACATCTACAACATATTATTAACGTTTTTATATTTAGTTAACTCATATACAGTGTGTCACTTAAATGGGTCTCCTTTTATTATTTGAACTAGTCAAGGTTAAAAATTATAATTTGCAAACTTTAATACCAGACTAATGCTTCTTTTGTAATGCAAGTGGGTTTCCTCGTTAAACATTTTAAGGTGGAGGCTGGCAGCAATCTTCAAAATAATTAATGGAAAAAAGGGTCAAGTTGCACATCTTTTGAAGGGCTTTTGCAATCCTAATATTTCTTCAAATTATGGAGACATCAACATTACACAATTTAAAATGGCGACCGTTCGTAAATGTTTCAAAACCTAAAAAATATGGAGGATAAAAATTCTTAAAAAATTGAGGTATTTTATTCCTCACACTTAATTAATATTTTCTTACGAGCATGGGTGCTAAATATTACACTTTTTTGTTTACAAGGTTTTTCCCATAAATAATCATTTATATTTTTTCATGTTCTGTCACATTTACGAATTACTGCCATTCCGAACTGTAATTATAATGACCATATATTTTGGAGATAAATTATTGTTAAAAAGACTTTTTATAAGGTGTACTATCCAATCGCCGTTTCCATTTTGTGTTTTCTATATTATCACACTCTGAGGAATTATTACGAAAAATTAGATTAATCTGGCGTAAACATAACAGCATAGTTAGTCTGGAATTTTATGAAACTCCCTGTATTAGTTGATTCTTAATTAAAATGTTAAAACTACATTTAATACTAATATTCGTTCGATATTTAAAATCTGTCAATTTTAGTGAATATTTAAATATTCCAGCTATAAACTGATGATCCTGATTTTCAGATAATATAAGGGCGTGTATATTAAAATTCATGGCAAGCCTAATGTCAGCTATGTACAAAAACTTCCGTTACAATTATTTACCTTCCATTTAATTTTGATAAACATGTCAAAAAATCACCAAAATCTGACTGTTTGTTTAAGTGTAATGGAGCTTTTAATAAAAATTGGAATTTTAGTGTTGTCGGTGCAGCCAAATACAAAAATGCCCGAATTCTTAAATACAGCTACACTCTGTATAAGTTTATTACTACTAATACATACATTAGCTTCTAGTCAAAAATATTAAGCAAATATCCTATTTAAATGCCTATTAATTAATTAAAATTTTAAAAAAATAAAAATTTTCATAAAATATGGAAATGTAAAATTCAAACTTTGAGTCCCTGTATATAAAAAAACTAGAGGCAGGATTAAGCAGATTAAGAGAAATTGACTGAAAGCCATTTTCCATAAGAAAAGTACTTGTTCACATTAACATTAAAATTAAAATATAATCTGCTTACTGATTTAGTTTTTGCATTGTTTATAATTATAAGTATATTCAGTTTATTCAATATCTACGTGCATCATTTCTTTATAGTTTTTAAAATTATTAAAATATAAATTCAACCCAATTAAGGTTTGATTGCAAATATGTATTTTCGAAAAATTTGAAAACTTATTTATAGGAAAGTTTGACTTTCGAAAAATTGTACATTCAAAAAATTTTAGAAGAAATTTACGTTAGAAAAATTTCGTGTGCGAAAAATTCAGAAAAAATCTCATAGAAAATTTGCTACCTCTATTCTTCACCTTTCAATCATTTTTGGATAAAAATGTAAGAGACAAATTCTATCATCATCATAATTATAATTCGATAAGATTAGTCAAGTCAATTTTTTTTCTAAATGTGGCCATGTTATCATCGGCATATCTAAACCAGCATCGCCAAAGTCTAGCTACGGCTAGGATCCTACCCATTAAAAAAATTATGCTACATCACTGTGTGTCAGTATTGCATAAAATAACATAAGTGATCTCTAGCTTCCGAAGTTCCACACCTTGCTGCGTTAAATATCGACTTCGTGTTTGTACAATAAAAAAAATAGATGGGAAAATCTTCTAAATGTAAGAATTTAAAAGGCCTATTCAAACGGATGAAGACTTTCAGCACATATATGGGTTAAGTTTAAGAATGTGTATCAATACAAAATTATGTTTGCTAATAATAAATAAGTAAACATCCGAAATTTCTTATAATAATTTGGTCGAAGAAAAAAACTTTGGATTATTCTATTTTTATATTCAAAAGGATAAAAGGTGTTGGGTTGAAAATAACCTATTATCTCAAAGTTACAAATTAATATAGGGGCTTGTGTAAAATTTTGCATATTTTGTTATACTTTGAAGAATTCTAAGCATATGTTATATAGCGTTTTTTTATAGGATTTAAGATAAAAACATCCACAAAATGGCTATTCACGCATAGCTTTGTTATACGAGTAGATAATAATGCATAAATGACGAGAAAAACAGTAAAATTGAAAAAATTAATGCATTTGACCTTCAAATTAGGTATGCATAAATTGACATTTTGCTAAATACCTTCTAAAGGGAGCAAAATATTGAAAAAATCTTAGAGACGTAAAAGTTGCTAAACAGAATGAGGAATTTGAATTCGTTATAATAATAGTCAGTGATGCCGTAGTTCGAAGCGGTTAATGATATCACAACCCGGAAAAAATAGTACCCTGAATTCTTTTTTAAACTTGTTTTGTCATTTACACTGGTCATAGAATACAGTGTATTTAACACCCTGTATTTCAGATGCCAGGCATTTGCAAACTTTTTTATTTTTATAAGATAAATCACTTTCCAGAGGTTTGGATATGAATTAATTTATACAGTAAAAGTAACAAGTTGATTATTAAAATATCAACTTTTATTCATATAAGTTAAGAAATCATACACATGTAACAGACAGTATCAAAGATGGAATCACTTTCCGACGTTTCACTTTCGATTGCACGAGGCATCTTCAGGGATCGTTACTTCAAAATTATCAATCAAATATTCTTTTAAAAATTGCGCTCCCAAGATTTGTAAACAAACAACTTTAATAACTTTTTGTTTTTTCTTAATGGTTTAAAAGTTAAAGTAAGGTCTCTATTTATTGACTGTTTAGGTAAAAAAACTATATCGATTTAAAACTACATAAACGGAACTAGAAAATAAAATAATATATTGAGTTATTTGACGATAGAAAAAATTGTTAAATTAATATTTATAGTTGTGTTTCATAATCAACTATTATTATGTGCATAAAAGTAAATTTTTAGATGCATTTTTTTTGTCTAAATAAATTTGCTATCCAAGATTTAAGATTTCCTGAGATTTTTCAGAAGTATTCGAATTTTGTTGTGTCGAAAGTAGTTTTTGCTGCGGACAGAACAAACAAAAAAATGCTAAACTTCCAAGAATAATCAAGCAAGTCGGTATATAAAATTATTTTACTTCTACAAAACTTTTAAAAAAGCAAAATATGATTTTTATTATTACAGCTCACTGCAGTAAATCACTATCTTGACCTATCTATAGTGTACGGCAACAGCGATCAAATTAACCAACAAGTTCGTTTATTCCAAGGTGGAAGATTGAGATCCGAGCAGAGAAACAACCAGGAATGGTTGCCAAGGAATCAGAACGTTTCTGGATCATGCACACTCCTAGATCAGAATGAACCTTGTTATATGGCAGGTGGGATGTCTTCTTTATTCATTTGAAAAATACCGTAAAGTATTAAAAAAATACTCAAAAAGATCGACCCTTTCAATTTTTAGTCGTTTCCTCAAATTGTTTTAACTTTTTTAAAAATCAACTCTTTTGCCTTGTCTACAGTATAAGGCAAAAAACATTTTTTTCAAAATGCTTTTTATTTTTGTGGTATACAGGATGATCAATAAAGTCATGTAAAATTCAAAAACTTTGAGTGCTTTACCATTTTAACAAAAACAAATTTTATACATTTCAATATGATACGTACCAAGGTAATATCATTATCTCCAGAATATGAAATTTGAGTATCACGATTTTCAATATGCCATATCTTGAAAACAGCAACACGGATTAGATAGTTTTCAAAAGCTTATTTCAAAAAGATTTTCTGTGACTGAAGCCTTCTTCTTCCGAAATTTTAAATTATGAGTTAAATTCAAATATACTGGGTGACACGGACTGATGTACGCCCCCTTTTTGCTTTGTTTTTTTAAAAATATTGTGAGCATGTATGGGGCACTATCAGTCAACTTTTAAATTATGTTTGACAATTTTTTTCACTTCCAGTTTAACAGGAAGTGGCATCATTTATGATTTTTTAATTAGAATACCCTAACGGCCGGTTGCAGAAAGCTCAATTAAAGTTTAGAATATTTAACAAATGTCAAATCTGACAGCGGCTTCCTAGATTTTTGTAAGCAACTTGTCAAATCCGAAAACTCGGTTAAACAATCCAAACAGCAATTAAGTTTTGTGCAACCGGGGGTACATGTATATTTACACTCCGATAAAGCTCAAAATCATCTAAATTTCAGTTATTTTGCTTAGTTGGTCATGCCATAAATATTAATGCAATTTTAGCTTCCTAATTTAAGCGTAGTTAATAGCGTAACTAAGCAATAAAACTACCAGAGAAGTCTGGTTACGCATTCCCTCGGCAATGTGTGAAATGCATAAAATTTGTTGTTGTCAAAGTGGCAAACACTCAAACTTTCAAATTTTACTTTGTTGATCACCCCGTATATGAAACCCTTTGAGAAATTAAAATTAAATATAAATATAAATTTAAAAAAAATTAAATATAAATTTAAATTTAAATTAAAATTTGAGATCTATATCAGAAAAAGTTGTTTTTAGGAAAGTTTAATTAATTTGAAGAAAGGACTAAAAACTTAAAGAGCTATTTATATAAAACGTTGTTTTGCTCTTTGCAGGAGATACTAGAGTTAACCAAAACCCACAACTGACAGTTCTTCAAACTCTTCTCTTGAGAGAACACAACCGATTGGCAGACAATCTGGCTAAAATCAACCCACACTGGGACGACGAAACCATATTCCAAGAAGCAAGGAAAATCAACATTGGACAACATCAACAAATATCTTACTACGAATGGTTACCAATCTTCATCGGTTTGGATAATTCCCTTAAAAATAAAATCTTATGGAGGACCAAAGGTTGGGTAAATGATTACGATCCCACTGTAAATCCTACCATCTTAAACGAACACGCCACTGCTGCTTTCAGGTTCTTCCATACTTTAATTGCTGGCCAACTGGAGTAAGTTTTATATTACAAATTACTGTATTAGCAAACAGAGGACTATTTAGGACTCCTAAGTATTCTAAAATATTTATGGAGGTGGTTCCTCAAGTGTTTCTATGATTAAAATACATAAACACTTTCGGTAATAACATAATTGACAAATTTCAAAATTTTTAAATCAATTATTCTCTATTATTTAATGTTTCTCTCTTACGATCGGCGCACTGATGAGTCCCGATAGGATGAAAGTATTTGTACAACCACTATGTGTCCATAAAAACTTAAGGTAAATTACATAATTTCTTATGCCTGCTTAAATAATATTGTTTATATTATGTATCTAAACATTCCGTAGACCGACTAGTCTACATGTTGAGATATGCAATTTTAATAAATATTTTCTTCAATTAATTTAAAGTTAAATATTTTTATTCAGTTGCGAAAAAGCCAAAAAAGATTTTTGTAAATCTAAACGCAACAAATAATCTGAACACATTTAAAAATAAATTATTGTTGTTAGTTTTCTATACTTAGGACTATATCTGATTCATTTTATTGCAGAAAACCCCGAACACTCAATAAATGATGCAACGATTTATTTTCAAAAATTATTTTGTCAAAATTCAACACTCTTCATCGGTATAATTATCACCCATATAAATTTCAACCCGTTCATGGTCTAATTGAAGAATATAAAAGACAAAGATTAATTTTTTTGTCAAGAGATTTTCAGATGTTTGTTAAATCCGCTCTTTTTATAGAATATACTGGGCGACAAACAATCCTTACAAAATTCAAGGACGACAAAGTTTAAATGTTTGGTGTGGCATTCTAAAAAACAAGTTTATCGGACCAATCTTTTCCGTGAAAGTCTTACTGGTATCAGATACCTCCAATATCTGGAAAATGATGTAGAACAGCAGTTATATAACATTCCTTTAAATCAGAGATTTACATTCATTTGGCAACAGGATGGCGGATTGGACGCAATGGACATATAAGATGGCTAGAACGGTCCAGACCTGACGCCGCTTCTATAAGGTTATCTAAAAAACAAAATTTACTACAATATACCCGAAAATATAGCTGTATTCGAACAGTGAATTAGGAAAGAAATTGAAAAATTAAACGCAAATCACTGTGATTTTATTTTTAACTGCATTAATCGTAAATTGTAACAAAATATTGAGAGGTGCTTCGCCAACCAAGGAGGATATATGAATAACCAGAATTTATGTTTTTTAATTTTATTTGTCATTTTTTCTTTTATTTATTGTACATAATAAAATATTTCTTTACTTTAAAATCATATTAATCATTTTTTACATTATCATTAAGACACCTTAGACACGATTTCACCTAAATAAACTAGGATATAATATATTGAATTTTAGTTAAGGGGGAATTTTGAAATCGAATAGCTCAAAAACTACCGATCCAAGTATAGTCATATTAAACATTTTTGGAAATCTTAGAATCTAAAAAATTAAAAATATACAGAGCATTTCATTTAAAAAACCAAAATTTGGTATGGTACGAGTTTCTGACTCACCCTGTATATTCAAAATTATGTTTTCTAGGAAGTCCTCTGAAATCTATACAGCTTTTGTATGTATTATTTTTTTCTATCTACAAAAATAAATCCTGAAAATGGGTGGCAGAAATAAATTATATTTTTAGAACTCTCTGACGTCTAACTAAACAAATATTTTCAAAGATAAGTAGGTACTCACAGGAATTTTTTTTGTTCTAAAATCAGCTATAGATATACATTCTTACTTTCTTTACACATTTTCACGCATTTCAATTTTTACATATCAGTGGTGTGTAATTAATCTCTATTTCTAATATATCCCAAAAATGTTTAACTTTACCTTTATATTTTATGGCTTTTTCGCAACTGAAATTTAATCTTTCTGTAGTTTAATCTCCTAAATAATAATACAGAAAAAGCTAATGGCATATTTTGAACAAGAAAAATAATTGCTATCATATCTACGAACGGCACTAGAGAAAAACAAAATTTTGATTTTGAGAACAAAACTAGCGTTTATAGGTATTTAGTTAAGTACAGCAAGTCTCATTAATAATGTTTCCAAACATTTTAGGAGCATTTGTAAAGTACTACTTAGAACGAATATTTGTGCAGCGTTTTTATCATAAAACTATTAACGGAACCACCTTCAAAAATTGTTTTAGTTTACTTGAGAATAATGAGAACCCCCCAACACGTCGCGTCGTTTAAATTATTTTTGTGTTTGCAAAAAAGATAAATATCATAACCATAATATATAAATATCGTATTTTAATAAAGTTTGCCTTTTACCTTTACTAAATATCTTTGTTATTTTAAAGCCTAGTCAGTGAAAAAAGAAACAGCTACGGAAACATTAGACTAAGTGACTGGTTTAACAGACCTGCGATCCTCGAGCAGGGTAATTCGTTTGATGAACTTACCAGAGGTTTAGCCACTCAGCCTGAATTAGCTTCTGATGCTTATCATGACAGAGAAGTAAGTAAAGTTAAGATATTATTTATATTAAGTATTTTAAGTATTATCAAATTACACCATACATATTTAAGTAATAGTCAAATATTCAGCATACTATTGAAAAATAGCTAAGTATCAAAACAAGAACTACTTACCTAACTGATATCTTCCGATTTTAGGCGATGTCTTTGTCCTGCAGATATTATAAAGAAGTCCGGTCTGACAAAATTATATTTATTATAGATTCTTTGAACACGTTTGTCAGATAAATACAGTCTTCAACCTACGTACCTGACTACATCACTGTCCAACTGTGTATTCCGTTTATGGATCCTCTTACCAGCATGAGTCCTTCCTTTCTACCAAATCTTTTAAATAGTTCTTTTCTACCAAAGCATTTAAATATCAAATTAACAATCCTTCTTTTTATTTACCGAAACGCGACATGCTTTTTACCTTCTTGATGTTTGCATAGACAAAAAAATATTGACTCGAACGCTTAATATAAAGAATACATAATAGCATCAATATAAAATGGTAATAGTGATAATAATCCTTATGTTTAAATCAATCAAAATATATACATTTTGATCACCATGCTCGTTTTTCAATATTTAACTTTCAAAATATTGCAGTGCCGACAAGGAAAAATGTATTGGTTATAATATACATCATAAAAGACACTAAATACTTCCTGTTTTCTAAAAATGTGCGTTTAAAATAATTATGATGGTCTACAGGAAACATAAAATTAACGCCCCAAAATATTTTACTAAAATATAAAAATTTTTATAGGCTTTGTTTTAGAACCTTGATCCTGGTTTAACAATGAATTTCAACAACTATTGTGTTCCAACCTTGTAGGAATATTAGTTAAATCTATTTAACAAGACTCAATATTCTGTATAATTTCAGATCACTCTAAACTGGTTGAGGCAACCGGGACAGCAATTAGGTCAAGACTTGAAGGCCATTTGCATCCAAAGAAACAGGGACCACGGCTTAGCCTCATATAATGATTACAGACACTTCTGTGGATTACCAAAAGCGAGATCGTTCCATGACTTCTTAGATGTAATTTCTAAAGATGTAAGCATAAGCATCCTAAATTACTAGATGTAACTCTATTAAAATGTGCACCCACTATTCACTATTTAAAACTAGCGGTTTAATACTAAAGTGAAATAAACTGCTCTTCAAAAAGAACGAAGAAAGGTTTGTTTGACACCAAATTTAAATGTCAGTCGCTCTGAAATGACCTGACTGATTTGATTAAGGTTTTCGGATTCTGAAAGGTTGTTGCATGTAGAATTAGCAGTAGAGAATGCTTTTCTCGGGGATAACATCCCTAGTGCATTTAATTTTTCCAGAAAAATTTGGAAAAACGAGTTTCTTAGTCATTTGTTTAACAAATAGCAGGAGCGTTAGTGGTTTTAAAAAGCCCGAGTCGACGACGAAGATTTTTCCACGCGAAGGACTTTTGTTAAGCTAATTTCTTAGAAACGAGTATTCCAATTTTTCCATAGGAAAAATAAGATGCACGAGGAATATTTGGTAGGATTATTTCCTGAATTCATTAAAAAATATTTAATATATTAATATTTTTATTTAAGACAACATTAAGAGCAATAAATATTAAACTAAATAACATAATACAATTACTTCATTCTCATTTTAAATTACCTTGTCAAGCTTGAACGATATTTTTCTGAATTTTTTTCCGGAAAAACTGCTGACAGTTTTGTCAAGAAATGTTTTCTCCTAAAAATTAAATATGACGTACGAATTCTTGTCAGTGATTGGCCAAAACTGACTGGAAGGAAATAGTCGCAATAATTATTTTTTAGCAAATACGGGGTGGTAAAGAATAAAAAGTAAAAAATTATAACATTTTAACAAGGTTTATTTTTTTAAATAGAGGTTTTTCTCGTTATAGTGGATTGATATTTTGAAGCCTAAGTCAATTCTCGGGACGATTTTGACAAATTTTTGACAAAACTGGCGTTATTTTTTCTGAAATAATACCTGATTTTTGACAAAATGCTAAAATGTTCAAATTTATAATTAGCTGATGGTACATTTCTATTCTTACGAGTTATTCAACTTCGTGTTTTTACTCTACTCGTGGAGTCATAGACTGTACTGTAATGACTTTGTTAGTGGCCAACAGATGGTACGCTATACTTTTATATCAAAATTTATTTGATAGTTATGAAGACTATTGAATATAAAATAGTTAAAGCTAGGGAGAGACAAGGCAGGACTCGGTTTGGGCAAAAAGATTAAACCGAGTTCTGCTTTGCTGCAGTGAAACAACAACAAAAAACGACAAAATGAATAACTAACAATAAACTAACAACAAATATATTTAAAATTACTGAAAACTACTTAAGGTAAAAAGATTTAGTATATACGA
Source organism: Kuschelorhynchus macadamiae (assembly GCA_030620095.1). Classification (NCBI taxonomy): domain Eukaryota; kingdom Metazoa; phylum Arthropoda; class Insecta; order Coleoptera; family Curculionidae; genus Kuschelorhynchus; species Kuschelorhynchus macadamiae. The sequence continues at coordinate 665,807 of JAUTXW010001903.1, read as the reverse complement.
CTCGACCTACTACAAAAAATGATATGGTGGACCGTATTAGGAATGCCATCCAAAGTACCTCTATAGCAGAAGTGGAGGCTGCAGTCCATCGACACACAATTGAAATATTGCAACTTTATATTGACAATGACAGCTGGCATTATGAGCATTTACGAAAGTAATTTTAAATATAATTTTTGTTAGTTCATTTCGTCGTTTTTTTTTTTGTTGTTTCCCTGAAGCTAGGTAAAATTCGGTTTAATTTTTTTTAGCAATAAAATAGCTACCAGCCTTTGCTGTTTTATTGCGAAGCTGATGTGACTGTGAGATTGAGTTTAATATTTTTTGTTTTATTCCTTTGGTAAATTTTGTTCTTTACAGTTATGCAAGATTACTAAAGTTTTGTATTGCAGACTTGTTTTCCCAGATTTCTGCGTTTCCTAAACTTTCTTAATTTAAATGCCGATCTGGATTTTTTATTTGACTATCCAATGTCCTTCATACCAAAATGAATTGTGATATAAAAGTCATATCGTACCACTTGATTTTTTTGAGAATTTCGAAACAAGGCCATCTAATGACCACTAACAAAGTCATTACGGTACAGTTTATGGCTCCACAAATAGAGCAAAAAAGGCACTTTTTTTCGACACTAAGTTGAATAAAATCGGTTCATCTAAAATAGAGATATCTACATTTGAAAGTAAAAATGTTTAACCTTCTCCCACCAATTTATTTTTCAAAATAGAACAAAATAGTCTGAAGCAAAAGAGAGCATAATTAGTTGAAAAGTACAATGCTTATATTTTTAACATACCTCAATTATGAAAATCTAAAAGAAAATTGGCATTTACACTTTTGTGTTGCTGTTATACCCCCTAGCTTTTGGCCGATTTACCTATAAATAATTTTTCCTTAGGCTCTGTCATTAACGGTCCCCAAGCTACAACCGACGTCCTTTATTATTGAACCACCCTTTACTTCCTAACTGACAACTTGTATTCATACGTTGTTTGGTGAAGTGGAGTGCAAGTTAATATCAGAAGAAAGTCGTTCTCTACAAAAATAAATGCAAACTTATTTCATTTGATAAAATGTATTATGCATTTCAGTAGGTTATCCTACCCCTATTGTCGAACATATAAAAAACAAGTAGAGACAAAAACCGAACACTACCTTTAAAGGTAACAATATGTCCGAAATGGGGTGAGCTTTTAATATTTGATTTTTATTTGGAATTATATTTTATGTAATCTTTTTAGGGTATCTGATGATGGTAGGATAGCCTACCGAAATGCAGGAACATTCAGTTCGGGGGGGGGTTCCAAACCAGAAATTCATTTCGGTGGAGGACCAAACAGTTCAACATCAAAAAAATTAGTAAGAAGCATGCCTAGACCAAAACATTTCGGGGGAGGGAGGAATGCATAGTACATTTTATTAAATGAAAGAAGTTTGCATTTATTTTTTTGGAGAACGATTGTCCTCTTTTTTGCATTAACTTGCAGCCCATTTCCTACCATGGACTTTTACCAAAAATCTAATACGATTAAACTAATTGTAGTAGAATGGAGTAAACACTGGAGTAGGTAAAACTGCACTAAAAAATATAGCTGTTTATCTAAATCGTCGCCATCATACGAAACGTCGAAAAAAAATCCGAGCTCACAGTTTTATAGACGACTGAAAGTTGAAATGAGAATTTATTATTCCACATTTAACCGGCCTTGCATCTCTGATTCCGAGATGCCAATACTCTAATTTGTAACACCTTGTATAGGTATAAAAAGTGTATTTTTTGTTTTCGAATTTTTGAAAAGAAATGCAGTTTTCTGCCGTTTTTAGAAAAAATGTCAAATTTAACAGGTAAGATAAGTTACGTGACTAACTTTTTCAAACAACTTTTTGCTAACTAAATGCTAAAAAATCCCATAGAATGCGGACTTTGCGTTTAGAACTCAAATAACTTTTTCAAATCGAATTACGAAATGTTGGAACGACTGCTGTTCTTTTTAACCATCAGCACTTTAGATGACATTATCAACAAGATATAGTTTATATTCCTTTTCAGAACGTAGAAAGGTTAGCTACTCTATACGAACATCCAGATGACGTAGACCTGACAGTCGGTGGTTCTTTGGAAGCCATAGTCCCAGGAACTTTAGCTGGTCCAACATTCTTGTGCATTCTTACAGAGCAGTTCTATAGGACGAGGGTCGGCGACAGATTCTGGTTCGAAAATGGTGGTGACATAGGTAAGTGAAATAGAGTTTTCAAAACACGAAACTGAATATGTTTTCTCCCCAGATTTACCACTAGATGCATTAAAAGCCCCAATTCTAATTTTAAAAAACACTATTTGGGTGTTTCTCCACAAATATTATCATTTGGAGTAGATTATTAAAAATAGAAAAAATTAACAAAATTATGCCTCACGTCTGAAATTCTTTTTAAGCAATAGAAAAATAGTCATGCTACTTAAGGAACACATTTATTTATTTATTTTCGTAATATTCGCTATATTCAAAAAAACTGTACCCAGAGGAATGATTATGAAACCAGAGGAATGATATTTTCAAGAACTAAACAAAAAACAAAAATCTGAATGTATTTATATAAAATCTGAAAATAACAAAAGTCATAAAAGTTTATAAAAAGGACTTAAGCTTTTTCAAAAACATCAATTTCATTTTGAAATGTATAATAAGTTTTTTTGTCATACATAGATATTAAAGGCAGCTGCAAAACTCATATTATTTGATCACACTGCACAAAAGATATATCTTTTTTATTGAGTCTAAACGCTTGAGTCTTTTGAAAAGTGCACACTTTAAAAAACATTACTTTTACTGCGTCGTCATCACTTAGGTCGCTCTGTGCAACACCCACATACCGGTAACTTGTTTTCGGCGTTTTGTATTCTATTAAAAGATATGTTCCAGTTTTATTATTTCTTGGTATAAGTTCAAATACATCTGAAACTCTATTACTTGGACCAGCTTCATCATCAGAAGAATTAATGTGTAAGGTCCGTGTATTATTTTTCTGGCCAACGTTATAAATCAACGGCAATTCATCTTTAGGATCCACAAATGGCTCAGATTCACTTAATGCTTTTTCTTTAAAATATTGTAATGTACCCATTAGAAAGTGAATATTTTTCGTCTCAAAACAGCTTAATGAAAAAAAATTTAAGAGTCCTGAGGAATAGTCGTTCATAGTAATTTGATGTACTTTCATTGTGCCAACAAAAGGCTTTATATTTTTATTTTCTTTTTGGATAATGTTCTCGATTTCCTCGATGTCGTGTTTGGTGACTGTAAAATAGGTAACTTTTTTTATGTTTTCTTTAAGACCTTTAACTAGGGCTTCAAAGGAATCAATATCTTTTCCTTCAGAAACTAGCCTATCGGCAATCCTTTTAGTGACACCTCCAATGCCATCCGGGGCTCCTTTCTCATGGCCAGCCTCATAATAGTTCCAGGTGAATTTAGACATTTTTGGGTCGAGTTTGTGAAGCTTTACGGCCAGAATATAAAACATGGTTTTGTTTCTATACTGGGTTGAGGGGCCATCACTTACAAAACGAATGGTTTTGACACATAGAGTTTTGTCAATATGCAACAATATAGGTTTAAGGTGAGCCTAAATCGCTGATGCATTATGTTGAAGACATTCGGATAGTGTACAAAAGGACTTCGATCCTATGCCATTTTCAATTTTAAAATAAATAACTACGGTGCGGAGTGAAACCTGTTGCCTCGAACCACCAAAATGAAATGCTTGTGTTTCTTCGGCATACTTTAGGCTGTAATTTTCCGAAGTCTATGTGTACCATAACTTCGTTTTCATTTAGAGCAGCTCTTTTGGAAGAAATTTGGATGAACTGATGAAGTACTCTACCTTTGTGTTTCAAAAAACCATTTAATGATTTTTCAAATTCAGAGATAATGTTGTGAAAGGGCATTATAAATTTTTGCTTTGTAGTTTTCATGACAAATTTTGGTTTTTATGTTTTACTATATAGAAATGTGTTCCTTTTTGTAATCCGTTTGAAAAAGTGTCCTAATTTTGAACCATCGCGATCGTGTGTTCTGTATAATATCTTTTTTCCCTTGCATTCTATGCATTCACATAATAAGCACATGTCTGATTTGTTTTGACAACAAAGTACAATCCAAAATGGACGAGGAGCAAAGCATAACTAACTAATATTTCAGAATGGGCAATAAAAAAACGTTTATGTAAATTTTGCAATGTGTCAGTCAAGTAACGTTTTTGCATTCTTACTGCAGTAATCTTTCTTACCTGGGCATAACTTGCTACTAAGGTCTGATTTTAGAAACTTCCATATAGCATTTCGTTTTTTGGACAAGTCGGAATACTTTTTTCGCGAATAACCTAAAATACCGTTTTCTAAATCAGTCTTCGTAAATATCTTACTCCCACGACAAATATTTTTTAAATACTTTTTAACACGATACTTTTTTACTATCTTGCCTGAAATCATATTTTTAAATATTTGCTTTTCTTTAAAACTTTTCAGACTAGCATAATTTGTTTTAAGTTGATCTGAAATCACTTCCGCAAACAGTAACTTCTTGGCAACTTTTTTTGTATTTTGATTATTGCTTAACAGTTCTTTAACTTTTGTTGAAGGAGACAAGGGATTGCTCTTTGTATAGCTCTCGGTATGGGAGCATTCAAATTACTTTCTTGATCTGAAGTAGGGGGTGTGTCTCGCGATAATTGCATGAGTAAATTTTCGTTTTCATTTTGGATCTGCCTTTTTTTATTTCTATATGTTTGAGAATATTGTCGCCACTGTTTCTTTTTTTCCCTTCGAGCTCTAGCAGTAAGTTCAGAAATTGGCCTAATAACTTTTTTCTCTTTCTTCTTTAAATATTGAATTACTTCTTTCTGTTTTAATTTTTCTCTGCTCTCAGGAGTTTCTTTCGATCGCTCGTATCTTCTTTTTTCAGCTTCTCTTTTCTTTCTTAATTTCTCTTCGCGACTATCTGGTTGTTTCTGTCTTGTTCTGGCCATGTTTAACCTGAAAATAACACCTGTCTAACAATATTTAGAACTAATGAAATTTTAGAGTTGTACGAGAGAAGTTTAAAGTTAATGTTTTATTAGGACATCCTGTTTTAATTAAACATTTTCTCAGCGGCGGGATTCGAGTTCACATGTCTTTAAGATTTGTAGCTAAATAAGTTGCGCTGTAGATCTCTCAGTCATGATAACATACAACAAAATTAATTAAAAGTAGCGATAATACGTCTATGTGTAAGAGCATTTAAAAAATATAGAAGACTAGTATCTTACCAAATTTAAGTAAATCTTGTACTAAGTTTTGAAATAATATTATTTTAAAAATATTAATATTAACCATATTTGAAAATAAAGTGGAAATATTGAGCGGTATTGAAGTAAGACACATTTCTTTGCCATGCCGTCATTCCTCTGGTATTTTTACTTCCAGAGGACTGACTAATTTTTAAACTCCCGCCATTAAATAGCCTGCGAATTTCTTTCATAACCTCAAATAATCACATTGCCTATTTACGGCCCGGCATTTATAGTTTATAGGTTCCAAAATTACGTTAATTCTATTTTCAAAGAGAAAACACTTACCAGAGGACTGACTATTGATCTGTGACACCTTGTATTTTAACGCAAATTGTTTAAACAACACAAAATTGTTTACAAATACTTCGATTACATGAGCACACACAAAAGTAGCACCGTAGATGGTTTTCTATTCACTCAAAAAATATACTAGTGACATCTAGTTTCACTTTATGGAACAATTTATTTTTAACCAGAGGACTGCCGTTAGAATATGGTGACAAAATATAAAGGCGTATAATAAAAAAATTGTTATTATTTGTGTAAAACCAAATATGTCAATGGTTTTTACTACTTTTTATTAACCTATATTGTATTTTATTTTGTATTTATTTGGAATAAAGCATGTTTTGTGGTCATGAAATTAGAGAAATTTTACTAAGTGATAGCCAGAGGACATGACTTTTCCATATCTAAGGTAAAAAGAAAATAAGTAAAAAAATTTTTTTGGTTCCAAATTGTACTGTATGTTTTAAAAAATATGTTTTCTGTTACTTCTGTGCGAAAAAAAATAACGAATGTGTTTTTGGTAAATCATTGTAACGCAGAGACAATGAAAAGTAACCTTTCAAGAGAAACACCCATTTATGAATGTTTATCATAAGTGCTAAATAGAGATTATTCAGTACGGACCTTGCTTTATTTGTTTCCATAGCTATTTTACCTCCCTAAAGGCCTACCTTAAGAAACCAACGTTTTCTTGACTATTTTTAATAATAGTTATCAAAACATTTTATATGGTGTGCCTCAAGGATCTATTTTGTTGCAAATTTTATTTTTAATATAATATATACATTTTAATATCCCTATTAAATTTTGAAACCTCCATTAAATTATTTGCTGATGATACCACCCTTTTCTATACTTCAGATAATTTTGCAAAACTAAATGTTATCATTATTAATGACCTAAATTTAATTACTAATTGGTTACATGCACAAAAATTAACTTTACATTTTCAGAAATCATCTTTCATGTATATATCGAATATTATCCAAAATACAAATATTCCGTCAATATTTTTATCTAATAATCAAATTAATAATTCAAAGTGTATTAATTTTTTAGGCTTATATATAGATCAAAATTTAGCTTGGAAGCCACATATAGAATATTCACACAGAGTAAACATTTCTCTAATAATTGGAATTTTGTTTAAAATTCGTAACTATATTTCTCTTAATTTGTTAAAATATATATATTGTGCTTTCATTTATTCAAAATTACAGTATCTAATATCGGTGTGGTACGCTTCATGTCAAAAACAATAAAACCATGAGAAAAATTACAAAAATAAGTCAATAAAATGTATTTACCGTTTACCATATCTGGAGCCCAGCATTAAACTATATAAACCTAAAAATCTTTTAAACATTTCTATTGTATATAAAACTAAATTGTGTATTTTTATTCATTCACCAGCTAAAAATATAAAACATACGAATTTAAATTTTATTAGAAATAATAACATTCATGACCATAACACAAGACAAACTGATTGTTCCTCCGCCATAAAATTTAAAAGTAATTTTGACAATGTGTATTACACAGCGGGATTAATTATTATTATCATCTACCAAAACGATAAAAACATATTAACAAAATCGATATTTTTAAAAAACACTTAAAGAACCATTTTTTGCAGAATTGATATTTTCACGTTTGATAAATATTTTTAATCTTAACAGTTTTTAATTTATTTGTAATTTATAATAATGTTTATACATTTTTATGTTTTTATATTAATTGTCAATTAGTTCCCTATTATAAACAATGCTGTTTCTCTGTAATAAATGATTGATTAATGATAATTAAGACATGATATGTACATTACTTACATGAATATTTCACATTTACAGGATTCACTCTACCACAACTGGCCGAAATTAGAAAAGCTTCAATCTCACGAATAATGTGCGACAATGGTTTGAACATTAGAGCTATGCAGCCAAGAGGATTCGAGAGGATATCTCACACGTAAGTGTTATTTAAAACTATAACCAGTGTTTTATAACATGCTTGTAACTGTAATACTTGTATGAACTCTAATATTTATTATTATGAGTAAAATTTGTATGTCGTACTTGTATTGCTTAACTATAAATTGTTTCCAACGTTGCGATAGTTACCAAGTGGAAACTTAGAAATGTTCGTCCATCTTCAAACATCTAAAGTAACGACAATCATCATCTTCTGTAAAACCTTCCGAAACCTTAGTTTTTTTGAATATAATTTGAAAAACTTGTTCATCCATAAATTTTTGTATATAGGAATTATTAAAAAAAGGTAATCTTTCAAACGTATATTTTAAATTTGTCAAATTCCAGGGGTAAAATTCTTTACAAGAGCCATGTTTCAGTACAGTTCATATCAACATATGACTGCTGTCAAAGCAGGAAAATTTCCACTTATTAATTATACTGGTAGGTGCTCATGGGTAAGTAAAATTTCTAGAAAACAGGCATAAAATTTTCAGGAAAATTGACTGAAAGCCATTTCCAGTATCGACATTATTTTGAGATGTTTGAACATCGTTACTCAGACTTTAACCTTTACAATAAATAAACCACAGCTTTACAGACGCCATGTTTTTCATCTCTTTATTTCCAAACCATTTTTAGCTAGTGTCAGCTTCAACCGTTTATTATTTTTTTAATTTCCAGGAATGCTGTAGTACCTTGTGAAGCGTTGCCAGTCGTCGACCTTTCCTTATGGAGAGATTTGAAAGGTGTTAATACCCAGATACCCACCACAGGATTTGGCAATTCAGACTTTTTTTATAAGAAATAACAACTAAGCTCGCTTTAACAATGAAGTCAAAAGTAGAAATAAAGGAAAGGATATTCAAAATCGTGCCTTGAATAAAATGTGAAAGTGAAATAGATCAAAAACAATTTTCCTATCAGAAGAGTTAATTAGGTTGTGTCATAAAGAACACCAAGGTTAGGTCGATTTTAGAGACATTATTATTTTATATCTTAGGTTGACTCTTTGATTATAAAATGCCATACAGGCAAATACATTGCTTGTCAATTTGTCCATATTCTATACCAAATAGACCTAGGATTATTTTGATCTGTGTATGATAAACAAAATTAGTTTTGTAAGCTTACTTACCTTTTATTTATTTTGGTGAAATAAATATGTTTTTTTGCAAAAAATCGTTAACCATGATGGTTCTTTCAGAGTTGTCTTGGACTGTAATAATAATTTTGAAAAATGCTGCCAGTATATTACGAAATGCACGTTTATGTTGAACCAATTAATTAAAAGGTATTATTATTTATATTTCTGTTAAGTATTTTATATTTGTAAATAATATGTTTTAACTCTGACAGTGTGTGTAATGTACATAATAATTATAATGATTTAAATTAGATGTACCGAGAATGAATAAATTAACATTAATTTAAGTGTGTGATGTGTGTTTTAATTTTCTTGATTTAGAATATTTTCTTATTCGTGGGTTAGGAGAAAGCTCAAACAAAACACACTGATTAATTCCTGTGCGACGTTTCGTATCTTTATTGATACTTTTTCAAGCACTGGTAACAGAACACAGCGTAAAAATTAAAAAATAATAAATTAACATTAAAAATATACCTGAATTGTTAGTGTCGTTTTGTCCGCACCTTGGTCATAATTCCTAGATGTGACGTGAAGGAAAACATTTCACAACAAAAAAACACACACACGAGAAACAGTTCTCTAATCAAAACGTAATAAGGCTACCTGTGGTCAGTAAAGTACTGATTTGTGCGTGTTTCATTGGAAATGACAGTTTTTTTCTCCAATTGGTTTTACGGTGATATTAAGAGTTCCAACTAGATGTTATTATATTAGACTGTCCTGAAATTTTAGCGAGCAAAGTTCAGGCACAATTACACTTTTAGTTGTATGTTACAAAGGAAAACATTAAAACTAAAAGTAAATGTTTGTATACTTATTGAATAGATACAAGTGTAGTTAACAGTTAAAACAAGACAAAAGCAAACAAAACTCGAAGTTTAGTTATTTAAGTATACAACTATTGAAACGAATTACAGAAAAAATACATAAAAAACAAATAATATTATATGAGGTTTTGCTACTATTTTTTTTATATAGAATTATAGATACATGTTATTAATGCCCTATTAGCTAATTTTTTGTGTTTTTCTTTCCATTTTTTTTAAATGTTTGTATATATTGCACTAAGCCCTTGTGAATCTGATATCTGATCTGATGTGTCTGATAAATTAATGTGAATCATTTCACTGATGTTTCGTTTATAGCAGTTGGTTTCTCTATCCATAATTTTACCATGATTAAATAGGAAGCAGTGGCCTGTCTCAAAATGATGAGTTGACAGTTTTATCCTTCTTGATGTAGTTATGATTGCAACAATCGTACTGATGTTGATATATTCTATTGCTCAAATATTGTTTTGTTTGGCCGACATAAAATTTGCCACAGAACACGGAATACTGTAAATGAGATTTGATTGTTTTTCTATGGGTGTTGTGTCTTTAATTTTAGAAAATAAGGTAGTAGTGGATTTTATATTATAAAAGGCTAATTTAGAAATTCCTTGATCAAAACATTGATTTATTTTTTGTGACAAGCCACCGATGAAAGGAAACTTATAATATTTAATATCTAATTTGTTATTTTGTGTTGTTACAACTGTTTTCATTTTATTTTCGAACCGATTAATGCACTGGTTTATGAACCCGATCGGATAGTTATTCTCTCTCAATCTTTTTAATATTCGTGCCATTATGGTGACTGAGATGTTTAGTTCTATTGCGCAATCCACTGACAGTCCCAATTTTTTGAGAGATTGGGTTATTGGAATAAAAGTTGAGTATTCCTCCAGAACTTGTTGGCTTGACACACCAGTTGGTCATTACCTCACCTATATTACTTCTTATCACTTCGGTGTCAAGAAATGACAGTCTTTTGTCAACTTCCTTTTCAATTGTAAGTTGTATTTTTGGGTGATAACTATTAAAACAATGAAGGATGGTACTATGATGTTTTATTGGTATAGTTGTTATGGAATCATCAACGTACAGATAAAAAAACGGCACGATAAATGACAGCTTGTCTAAAACGGTTGTCACCAAATCGTTCATTAAAATATTGGCCAATGTAGGATTCAATGGATTGCCCATGGCACTACTATCAAGTTGGATGTAAAAAACGTCTTTGAAAGTGAAATAACTGGATTCAAAACAATATGCTATCATATTAATAAAAAGGTTCTTAGAAATGTCAGTGTATGCTGAGATAAATTTCTAGTTTTTTATTATAATTTTAATGATTAATTGTTTAGGAATGTTCGTGAACAAAGAAATCGCGTCCAGTGATACTAACTGGTAGTCCGAGGGTATTATTATGTTTTTTGTATACTCAACAAAATCAAAAGAATTTTTCACATTAAAATAATACATGGATGTTATTGGACTAAGAACAGAATGTAGGAAGATGGCAAGATTATAGCAAGGTGTACTGATGCAACTCACGATGGGTCTTAGCTTAAAGTCTTGCTTATGTGTCTTTCTTAAACCATATATTCTCGGTGGGGTGGAGTTGTGAGTCTTCATATTTCTTTCTTGGATTTCTGTTAGACAATGGTTTTCTCTAAAAAGAGTCGCAAAAGAGTTGGCTTTTTCTTGGTACTTTTTTGTTGGATCTCTTGTTGATATTTGATATATATTAGTGTCGTTGAGCATTTCTAACATTTTGTTGTCATATTCACTTCTCTCCATTTTGTTGTCATATTCACTTCTCTCCATAATAACGGTAGAACTTCCCTTATCTGCTCTTCCGACCATGATATTCGGGTGTTCTTTTAAAAAACGTTTAGTAATTTGCACATATTTTAGTAACGAATTATAAGATTTTGATGTTTGGTAGTGATTGTAAAAGTTTGTTAAAATGTTAGTAGTTTTTCCCCTTATTTGGTTCTTTTCCTCATCATTAACGGGTTATTGGCTGATGCAATACTCAAGATCTTTAATAATCGTTGAAATAGGTACTTCAGAGGGTAGACCAAACTTTGGACCAAGGGCAAGAGTTCTTTTCACTTGCAATGGTAAATCTATTTTTGTTTTTCATTAAATGTTGGAAGGAAAATTGTGGCAAATTTTATGTCGGCCAAACAAAACAATATTTGAGCAATAGAATATATCAACATCAGTACGATTGTCGCAATCATAACTACATCAAGAAGGATAAAACTGCTTTGTCAACTCATCATTTTGAGACAGGCCACTGCTTCCTATTTAATCATGTTAAAATTATGGAGAGACCAACTGGTATAAACGAAACATCAATGAAATGACTCACATTAATTTATCTTAGCGCAATATATACAAACATTTTTAAAAAATGGAAAGAAAAACACAAAAATTAGGTAACAGGGCATTAATAACATGCATCTATAATTCTATATAAAAAAAATAAAGAGTAGCAAAACCTCGTATTTATATTACTATAATTATAATTATTATGTGTCTATAAAAACTTAAGGTAAATGATATAATTTCTTATGCTTGCTTAAATAATATTGTTTATATTATGTATCGAAACATTCCGTAGACAGACTAGTCTACATGTTGAGGTATGTAATTATATTAAATATTTGCTTCAATTAATTTAAAGTTAAATATTTTTATTCAGTTGCGAAAAAGCCAAAAAGATTTTTGTTTGTCAATCTACACGCAACAAATAATCTGAACACATTTAAAAAAACCTCGAATAATATTATTTGTTTTTTATGTTCGTATTTTTTCTGTAATTCGTTTTAATAGTTGTATATTTAAATAACTAAATTTAAAGTTTTGTTTGCTTTTGTCTTGTTTTAACTATTAACTACACTTGTAACTATTCAATAAGTATACAAACATTTACTTTTAGTTTTAATGTTTTCCTTTATACTATACAAATAACAGTGTAATTGTGCCTGAACTTTGCTCGCTAAAAATTCAGGACAGTCTAATATAATAACATCTAGTTGGAACTCTTAATATCACCGTAAAACCAATTGGAGAAAAAAAAATCAACAAAAACTGTCCCGTTTCCAACGGAACCCGCACAAATCAGTACTTTATTGACCACAGGTAGCCTTATTACGTTTTGATTAGAGAACTGTTTCTCGTGTGTGTGTGTTTTTGTTGTGAAATGTTTTCCTTTACGTCGCATCTAGGAATTATGGGCAAAGTGCGGACACAACGACTCTAACAATTCAGGTATATTTTTAATGTTAATTTATCATTTTTCAATTTTTACGCTGTGTTTTGTTTCCAGTGCTTGAAAAACTATCAATTAAGATTCGAAACGTCGCACAGGAATTAATCAGTGTGTTTTGTTTGAGCCTTCTCCTCGAATAAAAAAATATTTTTGGAATAATTAGAGAACGAAATTTTTGGAGAAAATGCTTAATTTAAAATTATAATTCAATAAAATTAGGTTTTGACTTCGAAAAAACTCCAGCGAAGCTAGATTTTTGTGGAGACCTTTAGTTTTTGTCCCAAGAACGTCCTAAAAGTTATCCTAAATTTGAGCCGTTTGTTTTTTACGGGATGAATGGAGAGACACTAAAATTTACAAGGTTTTTTTTTGTAGAATCAGTAATTTTTGCAATATCGTTTTTTTTTTTGTCTAAATATTACGTTTTTTTCCATACCATGGCAGAAGTAAAATTAAGAAAAATTAAATTAAAATACTTTTTTTAAATGCTACTTAACATTTTTTTTTAAATTCAATAGATCTTAGCACCTTAATTAAAAAAAATAAAAGTAAATTTGTCTTTACCCTTCATATAACAAACGTTCTGTTAAAAGGGCTTTACCTTTTCACCAAATACACCAAAATACCCCGAACCGGTAAAATTATGGAATCTGTGAGTATTTATTTAGAGGTGTGGTCCAAAACTTGCCTGAAAAAAACTTAAATATTGAAGAATGGAGTAACAACAATTAAAACCTATTAAAAACCTTTGGTCACCAATTCCTACTCAGTTAATGCCTGTAGGTTTCCCCACAATTCATTCAATATGTGGGTATGTGAGGCCAAATAAAAAGAAAATTCCGTAATTTTTTGGGATGACCGATAAAGCAAAATAGAATTTGGCCAACCGTAGACACGTGTTTCTGACTTAAGATCAGTACAGTCAACATTTGAGGGACGAGTACAACTAGAATCAAAACTTAACAAACAAAACCACTGCAGAGTCACCAACAGGAGCAAAACCGACATTTGTGATAACAAGAGAACATCCGAAATCTTCGCCGGACTTGATAGTCTATTACCGCAGAGCATCATGACCAGTCACGTTTCTGTACTATACATACGAATTTGATTTTTTTTTTTGAAAACAATACTTTATTTCTCAAATTTAATTTATAAATTACATATATAAGTAAAGCTCTCTAAACAGTGCCTCTAGCTCTGGCCTCGAGAGTTAATAAATAAATCACAGTACAGTTCTTAATTGACTACTTTACACCTAAATACATTTTTAAATTTTTTACAAATCTACTATATATATTCATACTTTTTATATAATCAATAGTTTATTGTAGGTTTCGATGCATCCAGTATGGGATTTTTAATTCCAATGATAGTTCTAGTAAACAATTGATATATATTATTTTGTGCTCTTGTATAATTGTGCACATCCTTTGAACATATAATATTGGTATTACATTTTTGTTGTTTGTTTATTATTTTAAACATTAGTTTACATTGTTCCAAATCCAATATTTTGTTTAATCTAACAGCTCATAACTCCCTGTATAAGGTATCTGTGTCTGTCATACTGTTATAATTAAAAAGCACTTTAAGTGCCTTATTTTGAAGGACTTGAACTGTATTAAAGTTTGTCGTACCACACATTTCCCACACAGGCATTAGATATCTCAAATGAGATAAAAAGAAGGCATTATATACATCTACTTTACTTTTTTTACTTAAATACCACCTACATTTGTACATTGCTGATATCATCGGTATAATTTTTTTCGCTAAGGAATTTATGTGCTCACACCAATTTAACTTGTCATCAATGATCAGACCCAAATATTTAATATAATTGACTTTTTCTAGAGTTAAAATATTTATTTTAATATCTAAATTATACATAACTTTATTTTTTTTTGCCTAAACACCATATATCTGCTTTTATCAATATTTATTTTTAATTTATTAGCGTATAACCAATGCATATACAATTCAAGGTCAGTGTTTGCTCATTCGCTCCTGTATAAACCACAACAGTATCGTAGGCAAATGTAAAATAACGTGCTTTAAGGTTCGAACAACTTAAGTTAAGTACATAGAGAGAGTACAACAGTGGTCCAAGTACGGACCCCTGTGGCACCCCATATGCATTAGATAAAATTTCACTATTTTCATGGTTAAGTTTGACATATTAATTTCTACCAAGCAAATATGTTTTAATTAGCTTATGAATATTTCCCCTATACCCCATTAGTTGTAATTTTTTCAAAAGTAGGTCTAAACACACAACATCAAACGCCTTTTTTAGATCCACAAACACTGCAATAGCTACCTGTTTATTATCTAATGCTCTTGATATATGGTTGACAAAGTCAACGGTTGCACTTAACGTATTGCTGTTCTTAATGAAGCCATACTGGAACTCGTCCACTAATACATATTTGCCTCTAATGACATAATTCTCTTTTTTTATTATTTTTTCCACAACTTTAGAAAAAACAGTAAGAACTGATATAGGTCTATAACTGCTCATGCAATGTTTATTTTTCGACTTAAATATTGGATTACTTTTACTTGTTTTTAACTCCTGTGGAAAAATACCAATCGGAAGAACATTGTTTGCCAATTTTGTTAAAATCGCAACAAGGTCATCCTGTAAACTGATATATCATCGTATCCGGGGGCCGATTTTTTTTCAGTTTTAGCATGACCTCAATAATCTCATGCTCACTTGTTAATTCTAGGTATAAACTATTTTCACAGTTAATTTCATTATTCAAAATATTATATTTATGCAACATGTGTATTTCTTTTTCTAGATCCTTACTAATGTTCTCACCAACATGAGCAAAGTGATCGTTTAAAGTATTTACTATTTCCTTAGGCTCTTATACCCTTCTTAAAAAAATTGTTAATAAATTTCCATTGTCTTTTAGTATTATTGCCTGCCTCTTCCCACTTATTTCGAAAATATTGATTTTTTAAACATTTTATCTTATTATTGATTTGGTTTTTTAATTTTTTAAAATTCAAATCCAATTGTTTATCATTAGAATTGCTTTCATTTTATATATTTTATCACGTTGATTCATCATTTCTAATACTTCATGATTTAGCCAATTATTATTTATACGACACTTAACTATTTTTACATACTCACTTTACTTTTACATTCTTTGATATTGCCAATCAGTGTCTGAAAGGTATTAATAATAGTTTTGCTATGAGTTGTGACTCTAGTGGCATTTTCTTCGGTAATTAAATTAATTATTTAACGTGATTAAGTTTTTGTACGCATATGTACTATAGCTTTCCTCTAGTAAATTAATATTAAAGTCACCAACCACCAAATGCTGTTTTGGGTATTTGATAAAGATGGTCTCTAATTTCTCTAAAAATTCAATATTATTATATGAAGGGGGTTTATATATGACACTAATTTTTAAATTGAGTTCACCTAAGCCAACACACAACCAATTGAACACTTCATTGATCCCAGATTTATCTATTTCCTGAAACTTGATAGAATCCCTTACATATAGTGATGCTCCTCCTCCTCTGCCCAATCGACATGAGTGCACAGCCCTGTAGGTATTTAATTTATATAAAAATGTTTCATCTTTTTCCAACCATGTCTGTGTTAATAGTAATATATCACAATTATTGTAAATCACAAAACATTACTACTTACTTAATATATTAAATTATATTAATGTTAATTAAATTGGTTTTCTACTTAATTATTATATTGAATATAAACAAAGATCGCATGTCAATGGAACAGTCAGCAATCGCCCGAAGTGCAGATAGAAAGCGTGCACGGCTGCCTGGAATGCTTTTGAGACCACCGTCAATGAGTGGGGGTTCTTATCCCGATATCTCTGACGTCAAGCATTTTTGTCCACCTTAGGCACTATTTAAGTCTTCGCAAGCGCTAACTAAACACCTCTCGCATGTGATCTTATATTATTACTTGCTGCCAAAAATCACCTGTCAACTGAGGAAGGTGGTGTTATAAGCTTTTTAAAAAAAGTTTGGCGACGATCAGCTGCACCGTTTCTGAGCTATAGTTCTTTTGCCATTAGGACCTTAACGAAATGTTGTAGGTGTATGCTTTAGATGAGCGATAGATCTGAACCCCCTTTCGATCTCTAAAATAAATTTCTGTGAATAGAGGTAAGATGGCGCCGTAGGAAGGGGAAAAACCAAATTTCAGAGACAGCAATGCTCAATTATAAAACAAACCCAATAGTTTTTAGACATTAGGACATACTTCGAAGGTTGTCGCCGCCAGGCGTCCCACTAACTAACCTTGTGAGAGGATGCTGACTCATGTACACCCTTAATAGTAATTCATTTTGAAATATAAGCCATTATAAAACTCTTGCAGTTTTTGTCACGACTTCTCGAGCTATAAACTTGTGACGTTTGGATCATCAATTAGGTGAAACTCTCTTCTTAAAGAATTTAAGCTCTAACTGCAGTGACTTTATATATCTCGTACACAAAGTCAACGCTAGCTAAAAGATTTATAAATAAATAAACTAATACCTTGTAGAAAGTATTAATATGAACTCTCCTTTTTTGAATTTGAAAGATAAGAAAGTGAAGTATATCATTTTTAAATTACTTATAGTCGCAGTCTTTATACACATAATTAAGTGTAATTTAAAAACAATGCATTTAATTGACAGATTATCATAGTTCATGAATTAGACCATCTTACATTTTGAGTACCTACTTGAAATAATATCAAAATTTTAACGATCTGTAGCAGTATTATTAGTAGTTTTTAATGTGATAATTACGGATGAACGGCAACAACAACGATTAAAGTAAGTTATATTATATTTCAATATTTTTAACACAAAATGCTTAATAAAATATACAAAGTTATGCTTCGTTTGTAAATACTTCTAAATAGTCTACATATAAGGTAAAGAAAAATTAAAAAATATTAAATTTTGTTTCCTTATGTTTTAAAGCGGACTCAAACGACTGATGTATTTGAAATATAATCGAGACTTGTGGATGCTTGCTTGACATGTCTTGTGACGTCTTAAACCCTCTGCTCACTATTCGATTCGATTCGTTAATTCAATTCATCGATTCACATAAGTAAAGACATTAGCGAATCAACGAATATTTTCTACACACTGTTCATAAATTTTTATTTAATTCGTTCGCATGTATTCATTGTTTGACAATACACAAAAAAACGAAAAGACTCGGATGCATTGTTCGCCGAAATCAAAGCCTACTTGATTATTCGCCCAAAAGACAGAATCGGCGCGCAACGAATCGGACAGACGAACGGAACCCTCAACACTATGCGGACTAATGAACAAATAGTGAGTGGTGGGCTTTGCTTGCATAAATATGCGGAACTTGTCTATATGTCATCGGTTGCTGTCAAAGGGTGCTGTGTAAAGTACACCACACAGATCTAAAAAATCGACGAAAGGAGGAGGTATGTCAAAAGCAGACCGTTTCCATGGATATACAGAGCTGTAGCCAACCGCGAATAATCATTGCACCGTTTCCATAGTTACTCACATTCTTTTCATAGACCCAGATTCGTGTGCCAAACTTTAGATGCGTATTTACATACTTGTTCATACTTAGATATTTGTGTGTATTTGACAAGCATACCAATAAATTTCAGTCGGCTTAAAATTTAATAAAATATAAACTATTCAATACTTTGACACAATTTTTTATAATTTTTAAACAACAATCCTTTAGATAGCGAAAAACTTGAACATTGACAACGACGTTTTGCTAGTGGCTTTTTATTTGACGTAATAGTTGATGTGCTAGTTGTATTCTCGTTCTTATTATATTATTGAAACAGTTAATCGACAAGAAGAGACCCATTTGATGACACAGTAATATACAGGGTATTTCATATAAAAAATATAAGTTGTGTCTAATTGATACATTATAACGGATTTTTTTTAAATTTTGATATTCTTAATGAGCGTACAAAAAAAACAACTTTTCTATTTAAAGTGTTTTTGTATCTCCTATAGAAAAAGCTGTAGGTAGGTGCAAATTAGTGGCGTAAAACGGTGCAAATTATTGAACTGGTAGATTACCAGATCAAAAAGTTACAGAATACTATAAGAAACTTCATTTTGTTATAGAAATGATCAGTGAAGTCGTACCTCTAAAACAATAACACCCTGTAGACTTTACGTTCTGCGTAATAGGACACTACTTATAAACGATGCAAATTATCGACACCTACGAGATCAAAAGTTACAGAATAGTATTAGCGGGGAATTTGAATTTGTTGTAGAAATAGCAAGTGAAGTAGTTGTAGTAGACTTTTACGTTCCTTGTGATAGGAAAGTACTGTTATCGTGAAAAAATCGTTATCCGAGATTTTCTCAAGTCTTCACGTTTCAAGATCCCTAAATGTCAAAAAACATGTTTTCTCCAATCCGTCGTTCTGTCTATCTATCGGTATGTTTGACTATTCGCTGCATAGCTAAAGAACGACTTTTTGGTGAAAATTTAAGTCATATGGGGATAACATAGTAACATTTTAGTAAAAATTGCAGCATAGTTAATTGTTAAAAAAGTTGTTACTAAAAAATGTCCAAACCAATTTACTTCAAATTTTGCATAAAAAGAATGACAATAGGGTAAAACATCTTATATGACACAACAAAATGGAAACCTAATTAAATATTTAAAAAGTCAATAAAATTCCATTTCCTAGAATACAGACCATATATATATATATATATATATATATATATATATATATATATATATATTATTCTATGGTAGTGGAATGTTAATTAATATTATTTCAGATAGAAAATGGCTTTATAATCAAACTTGCTAACTAACATTACTCTCCCCACATTATATGAATATTACACGTCAGGGGGTATTCAAGAGGGTCTAAATGCTGAACAAAGTTACTTCACGCTTAATGGAAAGAATATAACTTTATATTCCGGTGCCATGCATTACTTTCGGACCCCAAAACAACTTTGGAGAGACAGACTTAGGAAGATGAGAGCTGCCGGTTTGAATACAGTGGAGACTTACGTGCCATGGAATTTGCATGAACCTATTCCAGGTAAACTCAGTTAATGATTTTTTTTTACCCGACTCTGGCATGAAAAGGAGGGTATTGTGTTTAACAGTCATGTATATAAATAGTAACTGATGCAATTTAAGGCCGCGTGGCCGCGCGACCCTCGTGAGAGATGTTAACGTAACACACAATTTCACTTCCTATACATTATTATTATTAACATAAGATTATGTTAAAATTTCAACAAAACTCGTCAGCGCCTATCTCTAACTGTCCGTCCTCGTTGACACATGAGAATATTCAAACATAAACATATGATTCGGGAGCTCCAAGGCTATGGTAAAGGTAGGAAAAACGTTCTTTTGCAGGAATGTTACTTTCGTTCCCGTTCTTAAAAAATAACGGGAATGAGTTTCTGGTAAAGTTGAAAACACATTATATAGGGTATATTATAAAATTTGGATACAATATGTCACCTTTGGGCCTTCGCGTACTAAGAACAAGTATTATAAGATCTTTAACTGGTAATTACCAGAAAAAATTATCAATTATCAGACATTTCTATACTTTACAGAAAATGATATGTTGTCTTTAGCAACACTATTTTTTTTTAAGGAACATTTGTATTAAAAACGAAAAATCAAGTTTTGGGGATGAGATGGCTTTCTCCCCTTTACGCTACTTGAATCACTGAGTAAAATTTTAGTGTATGTTTTTTTTTATATTTACTTACATTTTCCCAGAATAACCCAAATTTTAAAAAATTTTCGGGAAAGTAATATTTTAGAAAAAAAAATTATTTATTGAAAGAAAAACACATGCTATATATCATAGGTTCATCATCAGGTATCATTTCAGAGATACACTGTATAAGGATAGGTACTTTAGTTGGATATGTACAAAGATTTTTTAATTTCAACAATTTTTTTAGTATATATATATATATATATATATATATATATATATATATATATATATATATATATATATATATATATATATATATATATATATATATATATATATATATATATATATATATATGTATATATAGTAATTATACTATGTTTTTCACATTATTAGTTTTTTTATTGCCCTATGTTACATCCGAAACAAAACCCGAAGGTTCATAAGTATATTTTTAACAGTATACAGAAATACTTAAATTAAATTAATATTAAATAAAATTTTTGAAATCGGTAAAAAAATACCCGAGGTTAAGAGCACTTCCGTTTTTATGAAAATTTCCAATAGTTTGATTCCACTAAATGGAGATAGTCATATAATATAATTATTATAAGGTCAATTCGACTTTGGGAATGGCGGGACTGATATGGATGATTTCCTTGACATAGCGACGTTTCTGAAAACTGCTCAGGAAGAAGATCTCTTAGCAATTATAAGATCTAGTCCGTATGTTTGTGCTGAATGGGAATTTGGAGGCTTTCCCAGTTGGCTTTTAAGGGAGAAAGATATACAGTTTCGTACATCTGATTCGAAATATATGGCACCAGTAAAACGGTAAGTACAATTCTCCAACTTAAGAAGACCATATAAAAAGGTGATTTAACATATTATCCCTCTAAAGCAACGGCTGCCTTTACTATCCGAACGCACATGGAAGGGGGTTATATGTTCAGTCATGCATGTATGTAAGTGAATACTGAGACGTACCCGAGGAGTGGGTTCATCTCCATAACGTTGAAAGATCCGTGTGTTACTTTTTTATATATGAAACGTTTAAAGCGCAAAAAGCGATGACCAGAGGTAAGATTTCTTTCCCGCTAGGGAATCCATATCAATTTTTCCTTTAGTTGTCAAATTTATACGGATGGTTTTTACCATTCTAAAACTCCTCCCATGGCAGTTCTAATGGTACGCTACTGAGTATGTTCATGAGTGAGACTCATAAAGATTCGTCTGTATCTCGCGAATGTTCTTAGCAAGGTTTGCCCAAATGAAATCAAAATGGAGGAATATATACATATATTTATACATGAACTAGATATATATATATATATATATATATATATATATATATATATATATATATATATATATATATATATATATATATATATATATATATAAATATCGTGCGGGTCCAAAGGTCACCAACATTATGCATAAAATCAGAAAACACAGTGAATACCAAAATGTTGTGTGATTATTTTATCGAGCTATTAAATCTCGATGGGCTATTTACAAATATACAGGGAAAAAGAAAATAGTTTTTTTTATTATATTACGTAATATTATTAAGATAGCCACTTAGTATTATTTTATATATTAAATGCCAAGGGACTAAATAAGAAAATTCGCTAAATATGTATTTAATTAAAATTTTTTGGTTGGCAAAAACAAAAATACACAAAATGGCAAGCGCCTTAATAAAGTCGGAAGGCGATTCGAATCAGAGGAACAATCAGGATATGTTCTGTTTATACAGTCACTTAATGAAAATGAGATTTTTTTATCAATCACCCAAAAATTATGAGCCCAGCTTGACCTAAAAATCTAACCACTTATACAGTGTCATTTATTTAAATGCGGGCCAGCCCTGTGCAAAGAAAATTTGTTTTTTTTTGTATTGTGATAACAAAAAAATTTTATTTTGCAAAAATATTATACACTTTTGTTAAAAACACAAGATAATTAGTTCCCTCGTGAGATTTTTTCAGATCTTTACGTTTAAGGATCCCTAGATGCCGGAAAACATGTTTTCTCAATTTCGTCGGTCTGTAGGTATGTCTGTGCGTCAGTCTGTCTGTTCATGGCATAGCTAAAAAACTACTTATCCGATTTCTTCAAATTTCAGTCTAAAATTAAGGGCCATGCTTGCGAAAAATACAGGCTATATATATATATATGTGTAGCCTGTATGTTTCGTTAGCCCCGAGTTTCTGGTAAAGAGATTTTACCGATTTTTATATATCAAGTTTTGTCTTATAATTAATAAAAAAAAAATTACTTATTTTAAACACGCTTTAAAATTGGAACAAGTATTCTATAATTATTTATTTATTGCCTACAAAATTACAAATGTACTAAAAAAGTAAGCAAAAAAATGTTGTCAGATGTAATAAAAAAAAATTTAAATTAAAATTCACTGGCTAATATTCAGGAGCCAGTGGCAAAAGCTTTGAGAATCGGTATAAGGAACGTACAGAAACTTGTGCATGAAAAAAAAACATAATTTACTTCCAAAGAAGATTAAGAAATGTACACGAAAAAATCCAAAGGCAAAAGACTTAAGTTACAATGCAAAAATGGATATTCATAATGCAATTTATGATTTATACACGACAGAGACTAATATAATCTTTCAGAAACTTTTTAATATTATAGACTAGAAAATATCATCAACACTTAAAAAGTCCTCATCTTCTGAGTCGTCCTCAAAGGGGGCAATGATCATTGGTGCTATTTCGACATCTAGAACTCGTTCTCGATTCCACCAGTCCCATATTAATTTCTCCGTATGTTCTACAGATTTCTTCCAGTACTCCGGCGTAATATAATTTAATGAATCTTGCCAAACAATGTGCACTTCATCTGATGTAAGACCATCGTTCACGTGTTTTTCGCAATATGATTTTGCCCCACCCCAGCCCATATTAATTCTATTGCGTTAAACTGGCAATGGTATGGCGGCAGTCGTAAAACCTCATGTCCATTTTCCCGTAATGTTTCATCTAGGACATATATTGTTGGTTTTTTTTAATAGATTTTTCCATTAAAAGAAGTTCTAGTTTTAGCATATTGGGTAAAGGATTTTGTTTTTGTTTTATTAGCAAGTCATAAATATCACTTTTCTTCTAGGATGAAGTAGGTTGTTTATTTAAGATTCTTGAATGATAAGATGCATTCTCCAGAATGATTAAAGATGGAGCATCTAAATTAGGAATCAGTTATCCTTTTAACCACTTTTCAAACAGTTCATATTATCATGGTAGTCCATACTTTTGGATGTTGAAGAAAACAGTAAACTTGCACCTGGGAGAAATCCTGTTGAAGAACCTGCGTGCAAAATGATGAACCGTTTTCCCGTCCCACATCCTTTTTTTCTCTTGACACTTTTTACAGGCTCGTTCTGCCAAGATTTCGAACCACTTCCATTAGAAAATATCCAAATCTCGTCTAAAAATACCACTTTTCTAAATTTTGAATTAACATTTTTCGTATATTTCTTTAAAAACTGGATACGGTGACTTGCTATATGTGGCAACTCGCATAAAAATCTTCGATTACAGTCCTTTTTATATGGAAAACCCAATATGTTTATTAATTTTGACAACGAGTTTAGTCCAATTTCCAATATGCCTCGATTTTTTAAAGCTTCTTTTAAAACTTGAAGTGTTATATTAGTTTTTGATGTGTATAAATCGTAAATTGCATTGCGAACATCCATTTTTACATTGTCACTTAAGTCTTCTGTCTTTGGCTTTTTTCGTGTACATTAATCTTCTTATATATATATATATATATATATATATATATATATATATATATATATATATATATATATATATATATATATATATATATATATATATATATATATATATATATATATATATATATATATATATATATATATATATATATATATATATATATATATATATATATATATATATATATATATATATATATATATATATATTATATATATAGTCAAAAGCAGTGTTATCGTGGGGGCCATACGATTTATCAACGACAAACTTTTTAAGTTTGTTTTTCTTTTATTACGTGTAATCATATCCTCCGCATAAAATCCGGAAGATGAATTAGATAGACCTATGATATTTTCATATGAAAAAAGAGGATAAACATATAAATACCAGCAGTTGAAAAAATCTTTGAGCGATGTCACTTCAGTCAGATTGACAAGTAGTGACAAAATGAGTAACAGAAAACAATTTTCGGGTTTTTTGCATCCACAAGCGAAAAAAATGGTATTAAATCTAATAAAATATTACGAAAATGAAAATTCACCGGCCTTTATCCAGGAGACACTAGCAAAAGCTCTGGGAATCGGTATAAGGACTGTGCAGAAAAATGTGCATGAAAAAAAGCATAATTTACTACCGAAGAAGATATAAAATAAATATAAAGCATGCAAAAATTATGTTGCTTGCTAGGACGATTACGATTAGACAGGTCAAAAGCTACATATTTTTGCTACAAGACGAATTTATATTTTCGTGTCTTAGGTCAAGACATTGGGTTAAATTGTCACGTTATTAAGGGACGGCCTTGCCAATGCGATGCGAAGTCAGGATGAACATTTTGACAAGACTTACTTTTTTGTTCGACGACCGGGGTCTAGAATTTTAAAATACCTCCTCAAATGCTTTAAGGGCGATAAAAATATATCTGAATGAAAAATAAAATAAATTTCACGAGCCCCGTCTGTATTTTGGAAATAGCTGTTAAACAATAATTGAACAAAAAATAAATAGGACTGAAGTAGACGCTTTCTTCGGAAGACCGGAATTCAGAAGTAATTTAATTTCTATTTCTTGTTTTATATTTTAATATAATTTGTATATTCTTTTCCTATATTGTATTGTAGTATATTAATATACTAGTTCTAATCAGTCTGGTTATTTTTTTTTAAATTAAAACTTCTTTTAGCTTCTTCAATGCTCTTCTTCCAATACTGGCCGCCCTTCAGTTCATACACGGTGGCCCAATTATTAGTTTTCAAGTAGAAAATGAATACGGAAGTACTCAGACCGAAACATTTACTGCGGACAAGCAATATTTAAGAGAACTTCGACAAATTTATTTGGACAATAACATCACATCATTACTAACTACAGCAGATGGAGTAGACGCATTTTATGATATTGGAACTATCCCGGAGCTGTTTTTGGTTACAGCAAATTTCGCTTGTAAGTATTTAATATAACCCCAATACGAAACCCCACTGCAAATTTCCAAAAGTGTTTTCGATATATTAGAACAGTGGCGGTTTGTTAATAATAGCTGCAGAGCTACAGCACTGGTCACAAAATTCAAAAAATAATTTCAATCCAGGTTTAACTTTTATCTGCATAGTTTCATTCACACCGGCGAAGCGCTTACACAAAACCACAGAATATATATTAACTGTTCTGTTTAAATGCATAATATATTACCCATGTCCTCTCGTATATTCACCTTTCGATAGATACTACGTCAAGCAGCCATTGTTGCACTGCGAAGTGACGTTTTCGTTGCGGTCCATCCAATAGCAGCTCGCAGCAAACAAATGTGATATGCGTTGTCATATGAGGCGGCCAATAAACTACAAGTTTTCTACCAAATGCCAAACTGCAAAGAATTTTACCGGCAGTCGTTTGTCTGAATAGGGCTATGCCATATCTGCTAGCTATTCGGTTCTAATATATGTGCTAGAAATACAAAGCTCGCTCAAGACGAAGATTGTTGTAAGGAAAACCATTTGAATTTCGGCTTACACTATTTCACAATTTAAAATAGGCGGAGGCGACTGATTTGACTTTTAAAAGAAATTAAAAAAGTATTCGTTTATCACAGATTTTATTATATGGAGTGCAGGCAATCACGAACAGTGCTTTTTTAAATTTTATGTTGACTTTATTTGAGTATTGCGAATGTCAACTGGAGCCTGCAGCATTGTCACGAGCCGCCACTATATTAGAGTCTCTGAAATATGAAAAACATACTTTTAGAACACAAATTTTTATCTGCACGCATGTGGGCGCAGTGGCGGCTTTTCCATAGGGTCATGTCAGAAAATAAATTATTCGTTTGACCGTCCCTCCCAATAGTTGTAATAAACCGCGAAGCTTGGAAAAAATTAAATACACTACACTATTAGACGCGCGCGGCGGTTCGAATTGTCTCGTCGCGTTCCTTAGGCATAATAAAATACGCTATACTAAGCTAGGCTGGGCAGTCCGTATTGCCCTGATTACCTTAAAGCATGACAAAAGCACCCGAAGATTTCACAGTTACCGAGCGGCAGCCGAACGTGATAGCAAATGGAATATGAAATCACGATTTGGGTCATCAGCCGGTCTCTTCTCATAATTCGATCGATCGGTCGCGGTATCGCGTCGGCATGCATGCGAAAGTTTAATTGTTCAGAGGTCACGCGGTCGATATTCTAACTCGATATTATTTCGGACGTTTTTAATCGATGAAAATTGATTTCTATACTGTTTTTTGTTATATATATTTTTTTATTTTTATGACCCATGTGTGAGTTGGAAATATACAGAAAATAAAATGTTGGTGGTGACTAGTGCAAAAAAATAAACAATTAAAAAATGCTTACGAACTTAATTTTACAAAAGTAATCAGTTTCAAGGTGGTCGATGTTTGAGTTGTGAATGTAAATGAAATAAAATGTCGGTAGTGCAAAAAATTAAACAACTAAACTTAATTTTGAGAAAATAACCGAATTCAAGGTAAGTGGTCGCAATTTGCCGGAACTTAGTGTACGGCAAACTAGGAAATGCAAAAATAAAGAGGTTCATCGGAACTTTTGCAAAAGTATGTACGATTCAGCTAACTGGATATGTGGTTGTGAAGTCTCTAACTCATTTTACTGTTATGTTTGTTTGTTGTTTTCTAAGGACTCGTCGGACTCATTATGGTGCAAAACCGATGTTAAAGACTTAAAACACTTAAAAGAAAAAATAAAAAAAACATGCGTTTTCTGCAGATCACATGAAATGTTCGGTGAACTATGCTACGGTCGGAAGTGTTGATATTCTTACTCGGCTAGACACAACTTATAGAAAATCGCTTAGAGATTTTAATGAAAATTTATCCATCCATGTTATATTTTAAACAAAATTATAGATTGTGTAAAATTTTGTGGGGCATTCGAGCTGGCACTACGTGGCCATGATGAAACCGCTTTGTCTGAAAATCTAGGGGTTTTTCGAGGGCTTATAAATTTTGTTAAGGAGTTGGGCCAAGATAGACTATCCGCTTTAGCAATGTTAAGTATCGAAAAAACGTTTATAAAAAGAATGTGCGTGCAATTTTAATGAACGTGTCATTCAGCATTTTTCCAATTCTAAAGAACGAAGGGTAGACCTGAACTTCAAGATATTTATTTTTATTTTAAGTATTCCTATTTTTAATTTGTTATTGACCTCCCAATATAATTCACCACGAGCCTCCACTGTGGGAGCGTGTATGTTAACCAAAGATCTCATAAAGTATGAATATGGGGCATTGTAACTTTATTAAAGACAATGTTTTTGAAACTATCATAGCCTCCAAAAAAACTGGTTTTAGGACGACTGCAAGGGAATTACCCTTCATCGACACACAAAAATATTTGTATTTCCTTAACCTTCGGGTAGTCGCGCCATATTTTTTGACGCCTATAGTCACTCCGGTCTCATAGACCAGGTAATTCTAAAAAATGGAAGAGACATCTTTTTTTCTTCCTAGTGCAAGATTATGAAATAATAGAATAAAGCAATCCTTTTTTGTCAAAAAAAAAGTTATATAGTTTTATTTCCCAACATTTTACAGGGTTTTAAAGAAAACAAAAAAAAACTTAAACAAACATTCTGGTATGGAAAAGAAATCTAAAAGTCTAACATCACAAATATTCTTTGGAATGGTAACTAACTACAAACTAGTCTAAGAATCTCGAAGCTGGAAGTGTTTATGGCAGTTCCCTGCAGCTCTGGCAAATACTTATAATGTGCTCCAAACACATGTATGTATTGCATTTGTAGCACGAAAAACGAGTTTTTCTATTTTTCGCCCAGCCGCAGTAAGTGCATCTGCCTACGGGTAATTGTCTTTCTTGAAGTACTATTTCTTCAGTTTTGGTAACTTCCATAAGTCGGAGCTTCAAAACTCTTGGAATATTGGTTAGAGCTACTCTTTTTTTCAAATGAGGATGGATTAGTGCGTTCGCCAAATCTCTCAGAAAATGGCGTCGGCGTAAATCATTTTTTTCGGGGTTATTAGCTTTGTATATTACTTGACAATTAATCCCTGTAATATTCAAAATACTATACAATATCACCATTGGCCATCTTCTGGTATTTCGGGAGCAATCGTAAGAAGCGCACAACTTATCCACGACATCTACACCTCCTTTGGACGCGTTATATGTAGTTATCATCACTGGCTTATATTTTTCACCACTGTCTTCGTCAATGTCGTCATGATGATGCATACTGGATATTAAAATTACATTTTTGCGTTGCTTTGGAATATAGGAAACAATTGTTAAATCCTTTGTAAAGCCAAACATGCTTGTATGGGTGGGACGCTTGGATGGCGTTGAAAACTCAACCGGCAATTCCCTTTTATTTTTTCGTACCGTTCCAATTGTAGTTATTTTGTAATCTCGAAGCAACTTTTCTACAAGAGGGACGGATGTGAACCAGTTGTCCATTGTCAGGTTGATGCGTGAACCAGATAAATGTTGGCACAATATCAAAACCACATCATAGGGGCTGTTAGAAAACTTATATGGACCATCAGGCAGGGATCCCACATAAACTTCCAAGTTTGAAGTGTAAAATAGTTTTGCGTCACACACTGCAATAATCTTGAGTCCATATTTATTGGGCTTGGAAGGTATGTATTGGCGAAAAGAACATTTGCCTCTAAAAGCTGGTAGCATCTCATCAATTGTGACAAACGCTGAGTGATTATAGCCATTTTGACAATTTTTCACAAACTGATCAACCAAAGAACGAATGGGAGCTCGTTTGTCAATTTTTTGTCGATCTAGGCGCGTATCTTTATCATCAAATCTAATGCAACGGAGCAGAAATCGAAATCTTTTTAGAGTTATGGTCAAATAAAAGATTTCTACACCATAACCATCTCTTCTCCAAAGATCTTCTGCGTTTGTGCGACTGGAGTGGCCTAACCCAGCTAAATACAAAAGTCCTATAAATGCACGGATTTCTATTTCATCAGTCTGATTAGTGTCTCGTTCTCTTGAGAAACTATCTTGAAGAGAGATAATATATTTATTCGTATTTTCGACCAAAATCATCATTATCGTGTCGTCCAAGAAATAATTCCAAATCTCCACGGGCGGCGTCTTTCAAATGTTTGGTTGCATTTGATGGTCCCGGTAAGCGAACTATTATGCTTTCGCTTCTGGTTCTAACTGTTTTTGGCCCTGGAGGATGCTTATTCCAGCGGGTTTTACCATCCTTGCCTAAAATAATAGAAAAATAATACTTCGAGCTAAAATAGGTACGTATATTTTTTTCAATTACCTATATAAGTAAGCGCAGGAGACTCTTGCGAAATGGTTACTTGTGCATCAGCAACCTCTCCATCTGAAATTTCCTGTTCTGATGCACTTTCGTGATCTAAAACTTCCTCCTGGTCATGTTACTCTTCATCTGGTTCATCCTCGTAGGCAACAAATTGGTCTTCGGCGTCATCTAGTCCTGCTTCTTCCAAAAGTCTTTGCAAACGGGCTTGTTCTCTTTCGTAGTCTCCCATGACTAAAATAAGGTCAGTATTATAAGCATTATAAGATGTTATAAAGATCACTATTATTTAACATCCTTTAACGTATAAAATAATGATATAATATTAAATAATATACCAGTCGGGCATTAAAATGATAAAAAATTAAAGTTATCTAATAGCTTACCTCTCCACAATATTTTACCGTCGTTAGTCGCGCCGGTCTCAGGCACCAGAAATCACTATAACTAATAACACCTTTACGCGACAACGGCTACGCGACGACTGACGTTCAACCGCAGCGACACATGAAGGTACTCGGGCGCGTGACAGCATCGGATACCCCCTCTAGCTTTTACAGCGAGAATTAAGATGACTCGGTCTGTGAGACAGCGGCGCGACTACCCGAAGGTTAACATCGCTTTAAATAAAATGTTCAAAAATTGAACTGGGTCGATTCAGTTTTGATCGTTTTAAAATTTTATTGTTCAATTTCTCTACATATGTATTTAAATTTCAAATAGAATAAGATTGCAACTTTGAGATAGTTTCAGCTATATAGGGGCTTGCTTGACAAAACGGGAAACTCACCAGGGCTGCATTGGGCAAATTTGATATGCAGGGTTTGAATTTTGACTAGTCTTTTTTAAACAAACATTTTTTTGACATAACAAATAAAGGTATAAAGCCGCTTCCCGTAATCTTAGAGGTTTTACTTTTTCGCACTTTCCACACTAGTGTGAAAAGAGTTCCACACTAGTGCGGAAAAGTATCACTTTCTGCACGCTCGTAGAAAAAATCTTTGCGAAAAAATCCCCAAAAATGACAAATATTCAAATACTCAAACCAATTCGAATTTAAAATTTAATACGTTTATTTAATTGTTTAATTCTTCATGGTCCTGTTTTTTTCTAATCTAGTTAGTTAGTAATATTATGTTAATATCTATGACATTTTCAGTACATAGTAGTCTTAAAATCTAATAAACTATAGAATTTTCCTAAACAGATAACTTTTTTTTATGTAATCCTTAGTTGAAACGTTCTTATGAGTGTAAGGGCTAAGTACTATACGATACCATGGTTTAAACTGATGAATAGGGTCTTAGCTTCTCTAGTGTATGAGGTGATAACCCCATTGGCGTTGCATTCGTTTACCGCGAAATGTTATTAATTTATATTTTCTAAAGCAAGTTTGACAAATTTTATAGATTTCTTCAGAAATGTTTCCTGTTCGTGAAAAATAAACTCTAGAGATTACCACAAAAAAGAAATAAAATTTAAATGCAAACAAAGGAAACCTTACCTTACCATACTGAAGTATGGTATACCAATGAAGATAGAAAGGTTTTTTACATATATGTAAAAAATGAGAAAATCATCATTATAAGCGATTAACCTGCAAATTATTTATAATTTTTAGGGCTATAAAAGCCTGATTTTGAAAGGCGTGTACTGCGATATTAGTCAAAATGATAATAAAGATAGCGTGTTTAAATTTGAACCACAAAGCTATGTGTGCCTAAATTATTGTTGTAGAGCAAGGGTCTTCAACCCACGGCACGCCTTCTAAATCCTTGCGGCTCCCAGAGGCTAAATAAAATATTGTATCGCGCTGCGCCCGCGAATGACACTCCGAGGACGCTAGCGCCACCTAGTTAGAAGAGATATACTCTGTGAACTCGCGATCACCAGATGGCGTTGCATGTTTATTGAATGTTTCTAATGTTTCTAGAAATTATCACTACTAAAGTGACCTACTAGTCGAGTTTCGTAGCTGCTCGAAATGTCGAGAGATTCGAAGTTGACGCGCTCAGCCTATATAAAGCTGGCATCACACGGCAGCCGCCAGTTCTAATTCCAAGAGCGAACCAAGCGAAAGAGTGCCAAGTAGCAGTGAAGTTGCTACTTGTGCGATAAGTGATTATAGTGAGTTGAGTACAGTGTATTTTGAGGAGTGTACGCGTGGACATTTTTATCGGAGAATTAAACTCGTTTTTTTCTACCGTGACATTAAAAATGGCTTCTACTTCGGGTAAAAAACGAAAAACTAGTGAAAAAAAGCGCATATTTTAAGAAAAGTGGACCGAGTTGTACTTGGTCGTTAGTGTTAAGCAAAAACCCGTCTGTTTGGTGTGTCAAGAATCCTTATGAGCCTTGAAAGAATACAACTTAAAAAGACATTACGATCCAAAGCATGCCACAAAGTTTGAGACATTCAAAGGACAATTACGGCAAGATAAGGTGAGAGAACTCTAAAAAGTCTAATTAATGCCGAGTATGGTGATGTAACATTTTTCTGATGTTCGTTGATTGAGAGAAAGAAGAAAAGTCAGAATTTGTTATCAAAAAAAATTGGAAATAGGGAAAATGAGCATCAGCTTTGTTATTTTAAATGGAACGCCCTATATATTTTTAGTTAATTGAGAAGAGCTTTTTCTCCTGATTCGAAAAATATATGGTTTGTCTATGCTCACTGTAACCATTATCCCATAATTTTGAAAAAAACGTGGAAAAATTATCCGCTCTGGCTTAAGTGTACTAGAAATAATAGAAAGCTTTGGTTTCAATGGTTTTTACTTCAAAATGGCCGTTCTGCCACTCACTTATCAACTTGTTTTAAAATATGAGCCGCTTTGGCGTATTGGAAAAATAATGGGAGGCTTTGAAATCAATAATTATTATTCTTATGTTTTTTCTTCAATATGGCCGTTCTGTCATCACTTACTTAGCCACTTTTTTGCCTATATTTTCAAAACTATGGGGTTTACTGATCAAGAAAAAGCCAATATTTTAAAAATATACTTCCGGGTAAATAATTATCGTGAAACACGAAATCAATGCAGGAGAGAGTAACCTAATTTAGTTGCTCCCTCAATATCTACGATTTATTACATTGTGAAGAATTTTGAGAACAGAAAAACTTTGATTAGCAAAAAGAGGACAACCAAGAGAAAGGAAGATAACGATTTGGAAGTATTGTTATATTTTGAAGGTAAGGAAATTAAACCTATTATCATTGTTTTCAATAAAACATATTTCATGTTTTTTTTTGTAGAAGACCCAGAACGATCTATCGAAAACGCAGTGATAAACTTAAATAAAAAAAAGGTGGAAAATTTACGAAACCTTGAAGCACTACAAGTATAAACCTTATAGGTTTAGACCGGTACAAAATTTAGCTCCACTGAATAAAATACGAAGATTCGCATTTTCTCAAGAGATGTTGACAAGAATACAGAATGGTCCTAATATTTGTAGGAGAATTTTATTCATCGACGAGGCTGCGTTTACCACCGCAGAGAATACTTTGAATGGTCAAAGATATTTAGATCTTCTACGAAATCAGATCGAAGAGCTACCTCTCCAAGTTTTGAACAACCTTATTTGGCACCAGGACGGTGCCCCTCCACACAATTGCCTCAAAGTTACGGAAAATCTAAACAACAAATATGATCTGTGGATAGGAAGACAGTGACCCATATTTTTTTTTTATGGGGACCCTTAAGAATAAAGTATATTACAAAACACCAACCACTATTCGCGAATTAGCCGAAAAAATACAAGCTGAAATTAACAATTTAAATCAAAATAATTCCGAATTCACTTTTAAAGCCATAACTCGCAAATTTTCAGAATTATTACTAAATTTAATAATAACAATTTTTAATAATTTGACTTTTTTATTTGTTAGTTTCTTTCTACATATATCGTTATTGTAACTTGTTGAATATAAAAATAATACCAAAAAGCTTGTTACTTCATTTTCTTATGCTAACATCTCTCCTATCATTTCAAGTAATAATTATAGTAATTATTAGGTATTATTATTTTCGACAAGTAGGTATATGAGTTAATGACAGAACGACCATATATGAAAAGCAAAACAGTTGAATTAAATGCCGCCCATTACTTTTCCAAGGCAAAGCGCATAATATTTTAAAACATGTTGATAAGTGAGTGACAGAACGGCCATTTTGAAGTAAAAACAATTGAAACCAAAGCTTTCTGTTATTTCTGCTATACTTAAGCCAGAGCGGATAATTTTTCCACTTTTTTTTCAAAATTCTGGAATAATTGCTACAGTGAGCATAGACAAACCATATATCTTTGGAATCAGGAGAAAAAGCTCTTCCCAATAAACTAAAAATATACAGGGTGTTCCATTTAAAATAACAAAGCTGATGCTCATTTTCCCAATTTCCGATGTTCATATGTCTTTTTTTTGATAACAAATTCTGACGATTTAGACTAAATCCTAAAACTTTTGTGGCTAGAATTTTTTGATATCTTGAGAGATAAAGCGTATAGACCCCGTTCAAAATATAACCGAACACCCCGTACAGTACACGTGGACAAATATGTCGCAGCACTAGATTTACCCAAAAGAGTTCCAATCAAGGTTTTCTGACTTCAGAGATAATGAAAATTACATCAATCTCTTCGCCCGACCATTCAGTGTATCCGTTGAAGATATGCCAGAAACTTGTCAGATAGTGTTTGTCGATTTGGATGACGGAACTGAAAAACAAGTTCGACATGGGTCTTCTTGATTTTTACTCAAGATATGTCGATCAAAACTTGTTTCCTGAAATCCGAAAGCATGTCCAGAAAATGATGTCTCTGTGTGCGAGCAGCTGTTTTCTCGTCTGAAGCATGTAAAGTCGGTCGAGAGTTACAGACGCACATCTGGAAGCAAGTTTGCGGGTTGCAACTACAAAAATAAAACCAAATATCGACACACTTGTCAAAAATAAACAATGTCAAAAATCGCATTGATTGATTAACAAATAAAGATTATTACACTTTGAAATTATATGTTTTTTATTTTATTGATATGGTGGTAAAGTAACGTGGACCATTTTGGCCCATTCGGACGATATGAAATCGATTTTTGGCTCTTGCACTAAAAAAGGTTGAAGACCATTAGTATAGATTTTTTTATTCTAAAAATTTCTTAATTTCATGCCCATAATTTTCAAAAAATCGTAGTGTGTGAAAAAAGTAAGATTCAAACAATGTAAAAAATGTGAAGAGGGGGGTCATTACTTCATGATTTTTCAAGTACAAAAAAAATCTTTTTCTTTCTAAACAATACTCGTTTGTATCAAGTACTTATTATTTTATAAGGTACTGTCAAAATATTTTAGTCAGCTGCAGAAAACTTCTGAAGATTACTAAAATTATGCATTTTTTACTGTTAAACCTATTTAAGATTCTTGACACCACATTTATGGAAATTCAAATATTGATAATTCAGTAAAAGCTGAAGGAACTGCCTAGTTTCGGTATTCCTATTAGCAAAAGATTATGATCATTTCTTAACCACTGCACTTCTAAACATTATATTTAAATCCGGTGACTCCTTTAAACAAGTTGTTATTGATATAAAGAAATATATGGTCATCACTGCATAGAGTTATATAGCATGTCAAACGCGTTATGAAAAAGACGGCAATCCTCACTTTTGCCAAAGTTTACTGAATAAACTTTGCTTTTGCCCAGGACGGTATAATCGCTATGGCAAGCCCTGGATACGGGATAGAAAAAAATTTTACTGAAAGTAGATAAATTTGAATAAAAATATTAAAAAGTGTAAGCTAGCTATAGTTATCTGGAATCTAAAAGAAAATACAAACCACACCAAATTTTAAAGCAGTGGAAACCGAATTAAAACAAAAAAGTTACAGAAATAACGTCAGGTGCTAACTTTAAAATTTCTGCTTATTCAAAGTTCAATTAAACGACACCAGATGAACTGTATGGGTATGTTCTTTTCAGAGCGGATTTTAACATTTTTCCTAAAACAAATATTTTTGTCAAGGTTAAATCATTACATTTCATTTTGTTTTCAAGCAAATCCTAGGATTTCATTTGATGTCCTGGAAGCTATGCAACCTGGTAGACCAAAAATGGCAATGGAATATTATCCAGGATGGTTCGATCACTGGGGCGAAGAACATGAAACTACCTCGCCTTCCGACTTGTTGTATAATCTGGAGGAGATTATTACTTATCCAGGATCTTTCAACATTTACATGTTTCATGGAGGCACCAGCTATGGGTTCTTCAATGGTGCCAATGTTAATAATGATTTGCCTGACAATAGTGGTTTTTTACCTGGTAAGAACAATATTGTTAATTTCAAATAATCTAAACAGTAAAATTATCTAGGGGTTAAAAGTTAGACAGTGAGACCAATAAACTTCGCATCATATAGGATTTTTTTTTAATAATTGCCCTTAGTAAAATTTGAGTTTATAGACAGATTTTGTATTTGGTGAGATGATTTACCTTCTTGTCAAATTTGAACAGTTCTTACTATTTTTTTTACTTCATGTTTGTGTACCAAATTTTAACTTTATCGGTTGACTTCATATTTTTCTCAGCTTTTTTTTATCCTAATGCTAGTTCAACTAGAAAATGGAATATAAGCAAAACTTAACTATCACTGCCCTTTTATAAATAAAAACGTTGGATGAAAATAAGCAAGCTTGAGCATTTTTTTGGACTCACAGTTAAATAGCTTTAAGATGATTTAATTCAAAATGAAAATTTCTGCAAATGCAAGGCAACCATACAATAAGAACAATATATAAAATTACCTTTAAATTTCTAAACAGTTGTCTTGAATTCCGGGTCTGCTGTATATGTAGCTTTTTGGACGTTTCAGAACAAAGTCTACCTCCTTCAGATGTAGGGGAGTAAAATCTGAGTTTTTTTATACCAGAAATTTAAGAAAAACAACTGTAGATAGACATATTTTTTCACCTCATTTAAACAATAAAAATGACACCTTTAAATTGACATTTAAATGCCACTCTATCCGAGTTTGCATTTCGGTTGTATTTCACTTATAAAAAATAAGATTTTACTGCTCTTAGTATTTATTTTCTAGTTGCTGAAGACGGGGCTAGTCTTTCCCAAGAAAATTCCGTAAAAGATCCTCGGGTACCTTTACAGTGGACCCAGAACTCAAGACTACAGTTCAAGATTTAACGGTTATTTTTATTGAAAATAATTAATGTAATGCCAAAATTAGTTCATTTATTTCAGTTATATTTAGGTAACAGAAATAATACATTGAGATAAAAGGCACCGAATTTAACATATATATTAATATTAATAATACTTCCGGGGTTCCCCAAAGATCTAACTTAGGACCTCTGTTATTCCTAATAGCAATAATTAAAGATATATTATACCGAGTTGTTAAACATTCTAATGGATTAATATTTGCTGATGTCTTCAAACTCATTATAAAGGTGAGAAAATCCCATGACTGTGATTGTTCACAAGAGGATATTAGTAGTGTACTTGATTGTTGGTAATACCAAAAAATGCACTTAAAAAGAATATTGTAATTTCACCCACTGTGAGCAAAGGGTATTTTATTGATCAGATAGCCAGACCTCTACCATATCCATATCGGTTTGGAAGTGGTGTTTGATACTAATTTTATCTTTTCAGAACACATCATGAATAAAATTAATAAATCTCATCGAATAATTACTAAAAACATGCCTTTTGTATATGTTCAAGATCTTAACTAATAGAATAGACTGTTCGGAACCGCAGACAATCAAACTAAAGAAGCCTGGTATGTAATAAATAGTGAGCTGGACAGAACGAAAAGGGTAAAACCAATAAGCCTTAAAATAAACGACCAACTAATATCTGAACCCTCAAAAGTAGCGAATATACTTGGTGATTTCTTTGCAAATGTTGCTGAGCAAAAGATTAAGGATCACTTTAGAGATAATATATCTTATAGTCCAACAACTCCAGAACCCATAGGCAACACAATTTTCCTGGAGCCAGTTACAACTGCTGAAGTAGAGCAACTTATCAAGCGCCTAAAAAATAAACAATCCTGTGGTTTTGATGGCATTCCTACAAAAGCCATAAAAAAGGTCTGCAATGAAATAAAGGAACCACTACAAATTCTAATAAATCTCTCTTTAAGTAGCGGCAAATTTCCATCTGCACTAAAACTATCAACAATTGTACCTGTCTTTAAAAAGGAAGAACCCACTAACATTGAGAATTATGGGCCAATTTCAGTATTAAGTACCTTTAGTAAAATCTTTGAACGTGTTATATATAACAGAATGATCAACTTCCTCCAGCGATTTAACATAATTAGAAATGACCAACACGGATTTTGCACTGGAAGGTCAACAGAAATAGCTGCTTTTCAACTGGCGGACTTTATTTACAAAGAGCTGGAAGAAAAACGCATTGTCTTTGGCCTTTTCTTTGACTTGTCCAGAGCCTTTGACACACTAAATTTAAACTTTGTCTGCACAAACTTAGCGCTATGGGTATTAGAGGCAACGCCCTTTCTATAATTATGTCGTTCCTCTCAGAAAGAAGGTTACTGGTAAGGGTAGAAAATTGCACATCAACAGAGTACAACTTAAATATTGGAGCAGCTCAAGGGTCGGTACTAGCCCCACTTATATTTTTGCTTTTTGTCAATTACTTATCTCTTCCAGGCACTACCATAAAATTCGCCGACGATACTACAGCTATTATCTCGGCAAAGAACGAACCTGAATTGCGATCAAAAATCGACAATGTCTGTCATGAAATGAACATGTGGTGTTATTCAAACCGACTTACTCTGAACAAAGATAAGACTTGTTGTCCCTTTCATCAAAACGCAACCAAGACTACATGTAGATAAAACTGAATCAACGGTAAAATTCCTAGGAACATATCTTGACTCTAAACTCACTTGGAAGACACAAATAGACCATATCTGTTCGAAGCTTAATCAAGCATTCTATGCAATACTAAAACTGAAATAAGCAGTACCTATGTCTACTCTGCTTACAACATATTATGCTATGGCTTACTCCCATATTGGCTACAGCATTATTCTTTGGGGTCAAGCAGTGAACGCCAATAGGGTTTTCATTTCCCAAAAAAGAATAATTGAATGACTGATCTTCGGACTGAAACCTCAGGAAACCTGCAGAGAAACCATGAAAAATTCTAAAATACTTACACTTACATCTGTCTATATATTAAAGTGTGCCCTCTATGTGTACAAAAACAAAGACCAGTTTAAGAGCAATTCTGAAAATCATACCTACCCAACGAGGCATTATGGTAATCTTACGTTTCCTCGACACACCTCATCTCGTTATGAGAAAGCTCCATTGTGTCAGAATATACAACAAACTGCCCAACAATACCAAGGACCTTTTATAGCTTCAAAGAATTCATGGATTATAGAGACTAAGATACTTACCCTAGATAATATTTAATCTTAAGACCATATTATTTACCATTTGTTTGTGTCCTGGTTTGATACGCTGTACACTTAATGATTGTAGTTTGGTTATTGTCCTTAAATTTTAAAACTTAGATTAACTTATAGTATGTGACGAAACCCATTTTATATATTGTAATCGTGTGGTGAATGTTCAAATAAATAAATAAAAAAAAATAAAATTCTCTCACAGCTTTTGTTTTAAATAAACAAATCCACCTCAAGACAGACAAAAACATTGTATTGTATTTGGACTTTGCTAGAATAAATGTCTACAATAATAGATGTACATATATAAAAAATTACATAGGGTCGAATTGATAACATCCTCCTTTTTCAGTCAGTTAAAAACTCATCAATATGTAGAATGTGCAACTATTTTAATATTTGTCCTAATCATATAAATATTGCAATTAGTATTTGTAAGGTTATTGACGTTATTAATAAAAATTTATTCTCAGGCTCAGGATTAAACTTCTTAGTATAGTTAAGGGACTGTTTAGTTTATTATAATCAAGTAATAATCGTGTTATCTGGAACTGACCTGAAATGCTGTAGATGCTCTATTTAATAAATAAAATACAAAAAAAAAATCAAACAGATCAAAGAGTTACAGAACCAAACGGGGAATTAGTCACTGTTGTATAAATGGTCAGTCTAATAACATTTTAACACCTGGTTCCTCGAAAAGAAGTACATGTAATTAGGTTAAATACGTTAAGACTTTTTAGGTATTTCGGAATAGCGTTTCCCGAACCTGGAGGTTAATGGAATCCACGTGTTGTAGTCCTAATAAACCACCTTTCTTTCTTTCAGAGCATTGAGTATTTTTCAAGTATGTTCAGTTTTTTTTTTGATTTAAAGATAATGATTTCTACATTTTGTTTTCAGATATAACAAGTTACGATTATGATGGTCCTCTGACAGAAGCTGGCGATTATACGGTTAAATACCAAGTGATAAAAACATTACTCTCAAAATACATATCTCCAGAAATAGCAGTGCCGGATCAGCCAGAACTCGTACCAAGAGTAGCTTATCTTAATATTTCTGTAACGAAGTATATTCCGTTAAAAAAATTGATAGGTGAGGCGAAAATATAGTAGATCACTAATATGTTACAATAAAGTCAATCAATTTAATATTAATAAATACTGTAATAATAAGTGATATTGCTATGAAAAAATTAATGCACAAGAACCGAATTGTCTCCAAAAGAGAAACAAATTCAAAATATCTGCGCCAACATGGCAAAAAACCTTGCAATGGATGTTTCAACTACCTCAACATAAGCGATCAATTCTGTGTCTATTTGGCGAAAACTATTTTAAATTTAATTGATCAGAATGCCTAATAGATCAAGTTAAAAAATTCAAGATGGCGGGTGGAAAATGGCGGTCAAGAATTGTTATAATAGATCCAACTCAAAATCCGTATGCGGGGAATTTTAAGATTGCAAATATTGGTTAAAACAAGAAATTGAAAATGGCGATGTAAATATGGGAAATGAATTTTGCATTTGCGCTCTCCATTTCGACAAAAACCCATATCTAGAGTTTCTCATGGTCAAATTGCAAGTTGTTAGGCAAAATGTAGAATTTAAAAAACACAAAATAATATAAATTGTACGAAAAAAGACGGTTATAAAGTAAGCTAAAGATCAAAAAATAAATTTGGGCCACAAATGTATAGATTTCTAAATTTTGTGTTATTATCATTCATATTCAAAAGAGCATGTTCATATTGTATTCAGTTTTAGCTAAATCTGAATACATCAAACTAAGAAAAAAATTGTAATTAAACCTTAAGCATGTTCTGATGCCCAACTTTATATGTAGTTATATATGCTCACAAACTATATTCAATTTTATGCTATTATGTGATATTTTGTGAATAATCTTCCTTCTCTACATAAATGACCTGACTGCTCTGGACATTCAAGGGCGATTTACAGTCTTTGCTGATGACACCACTGTTTTATGGTTCCATAAAAGTCTGGACTCACTAATCAGCATTATATCTGAGGATGTTAACAAAATGTGTGAATAGTGTGATTCAAATCGTTTATGTCTTAATGTAAGAAGACTAGTGTTCTTAACTTTAGGTTCAACTGTCATAATGTAAATTTGGATGGCTGTGATATTCAAAACAAGCCGTATAACAAGTTTCTGGGTTTATTTATTGACAAAAAACTTAAATATGAGGAACATGTAAGGGCGTTGAATCTGAGGCTCGCCAGGGGATGCTACGTAGCTAGGACTGCCTGTAGCGAGTTATCTTCTTAGATATGGGATAGCATTTTGATATTTCTGGAGCCAATATCTTTTTGTTTCCACCTTTGTGCTGCAAAATATTTGCAGG
Organism: Kuschelorhynchus macadamiae; assembly: GCA_030620095.1. Taxonomy (NCBI): domain Eukaryota; kingdom Metazoa; phylum Arthropoda; class Insecta; order Coleoptera; family Curculionidae; genus Kuschelorhynchus; species Kuschelorhynchus macadamiae. Next base: position 623,830 of record JAUTXW010001903.1, on the reverse strand, counting down.
ACTAGCATGAAAGAATCATGCAGGTCTTCGTTCGTAAAACGGGGATACTTATATTAATATGTTTGTTTATATTGGAAATAATGGGTCTTGTCTATAAGAAGTACAATGATGGAAACCTTGATGTTATCGCTACCTTAAGAGGTACATATAACACACGGCAGGGTAATGATCTACCATTACCAATTCCTAAAAGTAGTCTCACCAAGAGCTCTTTAGAGTATGAAAGCCTTAAGATTTTCAACCACCTTCCAGCTGAGGTAAGATATGTAGGATCATGGATAAAATTTAAAGTCTGTATCGTCCTTACTAAAAAGAAAGGTTTACTACAGTTTATTACTTAACCAACAACCTTATCGTTACTTTCTTTTTTGATCCTACAATGTTTTAGTCTTAATTTTTAGTTTATTGATATTTTTTTTATTATGTAATGCTTTGTCAACAAATACTATATATTTATGATAATAAAGCAAGTTTTGAATTTGAATTTTAATTAACTTTTAGATTTCCAAACTGTCAAATTAGAATACGAGGAACCAATTTCCATGGAACTCCTAGATATAATTAATGGCAGTGGACAGAGTTTCGGATACATAACTTACAGAAAAGAAAATTTGGATTTGAGAGCTGGTGCTGTTTTGACTATTAGTGGTCACGTCTGTGATTCAGTATTGGTAAGACCAATTCAACATAAGCAATAAATCGTAATCATAATCGCACTTTTTCTACCACTTTTCAGAAATGTATTTATTTACTGTTGCATGGTTGAATTCTCAGTCATCGAGAGGAGGCCACTCGGCTTTGCTATGTTATAATAACACTTGAGAGTTGGGGCTGTACGTAGAATGTTTACATACATTCCGATACTGAAAGCAACCTTTTTGTTCGTAACCCCATGAAATTGCATAGGGCACATTCGTCTGATATAGATTTGTCCCCCATAATGTTCGATACATATTAGAAATGTTTTTATTAATAATAGGCATTCGGCTAAGGCAACAGAAATTGAAGCGGAAATGTCTGTAAATATTGATATTTCCTTATTCCCTTAGAACATTAGGTGTTTATTGATATTGCTCAGCTGATGTTTATCGTCCATTTTCCTTCAATAATAGTTTTCTTTGTCTTATATGCTTACGTGAAGATTCGTTACTATTATTTACAAAAGTAGTAGAAACATCGCTCGCTGTGTTCCTAGCAGTTAGTGCTACCAGGGGCTTCCCGTGTTCGTTCCATAGATGCGTGTTCTTTCAAGTTAATTGCATTACATTGCTTTAGATGGAGCTTCTTTCGTTATTCTAGTAAAGAAATGGGATCCATCGTTGCCAGTTAGAATGCTCTTGATCTGCCAACAACTTAAAATTAACTTTTTAAAAAATATACGTATTAACAAATTCAAAAAGTTACAGTATAAAATTTCAAAAATGAATCACTTTATTTACACTATTTATATGTTAGACAAATGCTGCGTTAGTAAGATCTCGCTTCTTTGGCGGATTCGGCTGACGAGGCTTCTCGGTATTCGTGTCTCGTTAGATATCAGCCATCTGAAACCGTGGGAAACAAGAGCATCGGAGCTTGCAAGTGACATTGCTCATGAGAATGAGAGTTTCAAGGGATTCTCCTTTTCTTCTAACTTCACATATACCGACGACATCCTAAGTGATGTTTTCTAATTATGTCTCCGATTCATAAAACGCCTCATCCGTTAGCAAGGTTCTGACGTTGAAGGTAGAAATATTCAATATTAGTGATTTTTTTGGTATTTATCCTTATTTCTTTACTAAATGTTTGTTCCCCCCCCCCCACCCCAGAATCTTCGTGACAGACTGATGAATCAGTGTAAGAATCTGAACCAGGGGTAATCTTGTCCTAATATTTGGCATGTCAATGAGAGTATTGACAATTTAAACGCCACGCTTTCCTGGCGAATTGACCAGTAGGTTAGGAGATCCCTGTCCACATAATTAAGTGTTTAAAATTTAATTCGAGTTAAATAATAAGGAAGTAAAATCGAGTGTCCACCTCTCGTGAGACTGTAGAGTAAAAATATTGGGTAAAGTGTATTATCGTCTAATTTAAATTAAGTGAATTTGTGAGTATTTAATAATAATAATAATAAACACGTTTATTATTCCAAAAGAAAATTACAAATTAAAAATAAATAAATAAACGTAGACATCTACGATAGGAATAACTTATCAGCTTCCTTTACAAGGGTAGGGGCTGTTAAAGCCTATTAATTAAAAAGAGTAGTGCAGGGTGATTATACAAAAAAATATATATACCTAAGAAAGTACACGTCCAAGTTAAAAGCGCTATACTACTGAGGCACTAGATAGGAAGTGAGAGTTATTTTAGAAATATGCAAAGTAGAGACGGGATGGACCAGAAAATAAATACTAGTAGGTTCGCTGCTATTGTAGTTGTTGGCCGAGCAATTTATTTTTCATTGATTTTTTAAAGGATGCAACTGACCACGACGTACTGGTTATTTTATATTTGTTGATTAAGTTAGCAATTTGATAAGAATAACTTTTTTTAAACTGTTTTTTGTTGTGTGAGGGTACTGATAGCAGATACTGTGGGCGTAAATTTACAATATGCACATCTGTAAAGTATTGAAATGTATCGAGGAGATATGGAGGGCGGTGAAATTTTAAAATCTTGAAAAAAAAGCAGGCATAGTGCAAGATACGACGGTGTTGCATGTTAAGTCAGCCCAACTCGAGCAGCTTATATGAAACCCTCTCCCTTGGTCTAATGCCATAAATAAAACGTATGCAATTATTTTGTACCTTTTGAACCCGATTTTTAGCCTGTAAATCAAGAAAAGGACCATAAACGTTGTCTGCGTAATTAAATTGTGACACAATGAGAGTGTCGGACAACAAGGCCTTGGTTTTTTTTTCGGCTTGATTGGGGTTAAAAGATAGGTAAATTTGAGTATCGTCTGCGTAGAGGTGGTACTTGCAGTGACGAAGTGATTTCATGAAGTTAAATGTATAAATACTCTAATACATAAGAAGACCGAGAACGCTGCCTTGGGGAACACCTGCTGTGATATTGAGAAAATCGGATTGTTTGCTATTTAAAATTTCCATCTGGCTTCTGTCCGAGAGGAAAGACGCCAACATTGCCACCGCCGACTGAAAGCCAATATATTTTAGAATAGAAAGCAATATATTTTAAGGAATCATGTCGAAAGCTTTTGTGTAACCTAATAGAATGAGAACAGTTGCCTGGTTAAAATTTGTGATCTGACAATATCATCTATTGTATCGGATAAGGCAGTGGCGCAACTGTACCCGGTTTAAACCCAGATTGTTTATAAGGGATGCCAGTGAGTCAACATTTACATTTTATAAGACAGCACAGATCATGTCTGATTGCATGAAATGTGATTTCATGAGTTAATTTTCTTTGGCATTTCTTTTATTCTATTAAACTGTACCTAACCAATTTAGCGACTTTGTTTTTATTTTAGGTTCTGATTAATGGAAGACAAATAGCGCCAAAACTGAGGATATCAGACGACCTCAACAACTTTGGATTCTATCGGTTAGAAGATTCTCAATTAACTCTGACAAACGTTGACCTGGCCAATGCTACAATTGATTTGGTGGTGGAAAACTGGGGCAGAGTCAATTATGGAAAATTAACGCAATACTACCAGTTTAAAGGTATGAATCTAAAAGAGTTATATTGTTTTATTCTATTTATCTACAAATCTAACATGCCGTAAAATATGCTATTACAGAGAACGAGTTCTAGATGTCGAAATAGCACCAAAGATCATTGCGCCATTTGAGGACGACTCAGAAGATGAGGACTTTTTAAGTGATGATGATATTTTTTAGTCTATAATATTAAAAAGTTTCTGAAGGATTATATTAGTCTTTGACGTGTATAAATCATAAATTGCATTAAGAATATCCATTTTTGCTATGTAACTTAAGTCTTTTGCCTTTGGATTTTTTCGTGTACATTTCTAAATCTTCTTCGGAAGTAAATTGTGTTTTTTTTCATGCACAAGTTTCTGTACATTCCTTATACCGATTCTCAAAGCTTTTGTCACTGGCTCCTAGATATTAGCCAGTGAAATTTAATTTAAAAAATTTTTTATTAGATTTGACACCATTTTTTTGCTTACTTTTTTAGTACATTTGTAATTTTGTAGGCAATAAATAAATAATTATAGAATATTTGTTCTAATTTTAAAGCGTGTTTAAAATAAGTAAATTTGTTTATTAATTATAAGACAAAATTTGATATATAAAAATCGGTAAAATCGCTTTACCAGAAACTCGGTGCTAATTAAAAATACAGGCTATATATATATATATATATATATATATATATATATATATATATATATATATATATATATATATATATATATATATATATATATATATATATATATATATATATATATATATATATATATATATATATATATATATATATATATATATATATATATATAGCCTGTATTTTTCGCATGCATGGCCCTAAATTTTATATTAATATATATATATATATATATATATATATATATTATTCACTTTGTTTCTTAAACACGGTATATATTAATTACCAACTGAACTCATAGTTAGTACTATAAAAGGCAAATGGAATATTTTAAAAAATTTTATTACTCTAACTCAGCCTGAATTCTTCGAAGCCTTACATCTTATAATGTCAAATAATTATTTTCAATACAAAAACCAATTTTATTAACAACTTGATGGATGTGCTATGGGCTCACCTATTTCCTCTACAATCGCACAAATAGTTATGGAATACCTAGAAGAGGAAGTTCTTGAAAAATTGAATTTTAATATCACTTTTTTTAAGAGATATGTGGATGATTGTTTAGCATCAGTTCCAGAAAATAAAATAGAAGAACTACTTTTCGCATTCAATAATTTCCATCCGAAACTTCAGTTCACTCTTGAAGTTGAAACAGAAAACAAAATAAATTTTCTCGACCTTACTATAATAAAACAAAAAGAAAATAATTTAAAAACTAAATGGTTTACAAAAGAAACTTGGTCTGGACGATATCTTAATTTCAATTCCCACCATCCATACAAACAAAAAAGAAGTGTTGTGATTGGTTTAGTTAACCGTGCCATATCTTTCACCAGAATACCGCCCTGAAGCCCTTAATAAAGTTAAAGAGACCTTGAATGCAAATCATTTCCCAGAAAAACTGATAAAAAAAATTATCAAACAAAGGACGTACTTATATTATAACAATCATAACGAAAACGTAAAACAAGATAATACGCAAAAAAAAATTATTGCAATGCCATACACTCTCTCTTACACATCTCAATTATCTGAAAAATTAAAACATATCTTAGGAAAATATAACATAATTGTGTATCATAAAGCCCAGAACCTGATAGGCTCCCTATTTACAAAATTAAAAACTAAAATTCCTAAAAATAAAAAATCCAATCTAGTATACGAAATTCCTTGTTTAAACTGCCTTATGAAATATATGGTTATGACAACCCAACTTTTAGAAAATAGAATAAAAGGGCATAAGTATACAAAGAATGCATCCACTGCATTTCATTTTTCTGAAACCAAAATCATTGATGAAGATAACCTGTATCAGAAATTAATTATCATAGAAATGATTCACATAAAAAAAGAAAAAAATGCAGTAAATGACAAACAAGACATAAAAAATTTAAGTCAAATATACCACAATTTGATATTTTAGTATAGTTTTAACTTCGTCTAAGCCATTATTTTTAAAACGTAGTATATTATTGTGAATATCTGATTCTACTCTAAGGTTTAAATTAAAAAATAGTAAACGTACTAAGATAAGAACACCTTTTTACCTAAAACTGCGCCATGAGTTGCCTGGCAAACTACTAACTTGCTACCTATCATTCAAATATAAATAAATAATCAGCATGCATTTTTCGAGGTATGTAACCTTATTTTATTAATTTGTAATAATTATTGTCAATAGTATAAAATTTTAAATCAGTTCTAGAAAAATTGTAAAATGTCTTTTTATAATTAGACCACTAAATGTTTTTTATATTAATTGTAGATAGGAAAGGAAAGCCATATACCCCAAAAGAAAAAAAAAAGGAATGAGCAATTTTTGAGAAAGCTCACTATGATAGGCGAAACGTCAAGTTAATCCCATTGTTTGATTTTGCAAATAAACCTATACCCAAGAAAGAAGTCCAATTAATATATATATATATATATATATATATATATATATATATATATATATATGTATATATATTTATATATATTTGAAATTTGAAGAAATCGGATAAATAGTTTTTTAGCTATGCCGCGAACAGACAGACTGACGGACAGACATACCTACAGACAGACGGAATTAAGAAAACATGTTTTCCGTCATCTAGGGACCCTTAAACGTAAAAATCTGAAAAAAATCTCACGAGGGAAGTAATAACTAATTATCTTGGGTTTTTAACAAAAGTGTATAATATTTTTGCAAAATAAAATTTGTTTGTTATAACAATACAAAAAAAACAAGTTTTCTTTGCACAGGGGTGGCCCGCATTTAAATAAATGACACTGTATAAGTGGTTAGATTTTTAGGTCAAGCAATGCTCATAATTTTTGATTGATTGATAAAAAAATCTCACTTTCATTAAGTGGCTGCATAAACAGAACATATCCTGATTGTTCCACTGATTCGAACCGCATCCCGACTTTATTATGGCGTTTGCCATTTTGTGTATTTTTGTTTTTGCCAACCAAAAAATTTTAACCAAATACATATTTAGCGAATTTTCTTATTTAGTCCCTCGGCATTTAATATATAAAATAGTATTAAGTGGCTAAAAAACTATTTTCTTTCTCCCTGTATATTTGTAAATAGCCCATCGAGATTTAATAGCTCGATAAAAGAATCACACAACATTTTGGAATTCGCTGTATTTTTTGATTTGATTCATAATGTTGGTGACCTTTGGACCCGCACAATAAGACCGCATTCGACTATACTGAATTTGCTTAAGCTAAATCATTCAAAGTGCAATTATGTAGAAGAAAGGAGCAAAGAGGGATTTTGTTTCACATTTGATTTTATAAAAATTACTAGGTAATAATAAATAAAAACGAAACAAAATATATATAAAAATTATTTTTGATGCAAAAAGCTTATGTTATAAACTTATTTTTAACTGCTTCAGGTTTATGGCAAGGCGACATACTCATTGATAATGAGATCATATCTAATTGGCAACATATTCCATTGGAGTTCAAAAAAAATTGGACATTAGAATTGCAAGGCTGGCAGGATCTCCAAAATTCTACTGAACCTGGTTTATATAAAGGTTAGTATACCTACTAGTGTACTACTTCTTTTTCTTACCATACTTTAACTGATTTCGGTCCTCTGTTTATCTGGATTGCAGTGTATAGCAATTAACGTCAAATTATACATGCATACGCAATTTGACATTTTTGTATTAAAAAAATCAAGATTGCGGCTTCAATATGGCGGAGAATTGCCGTTGTTTGCGTACATATTTGACTTAAAATCTATATCAGGGTTATTTAAGAGTACAAATTATGAATTTTTACTCAACATTACAAAATTCATTGCTTAACTATGAAAATTATGATTATTGGCACTTCCAGTACTAAAAATTATAATATAAATAATATATTAAAAATAAAAAGATCACGCATTCTCCCCGATATTTCATTCTGTTGCCAATATCTGGTTTTATTTATAACACTCGAAGAGTGTTATATTGAGCGTGCCCTACGTCAAAATGCCCTTTCCCTGTGGTACATTTTTACCTCTCAGTCGCTATATCTCGGAAACGTTTTGAGATAAACATTTGAAATTTGGTACATTTTTAGAGCACGCTTGGGGCTCTCGAACGGTGCCAAACGGTTCCTCGTATCATTTTTGATTATCGCTCTATTAATGAACAAAAAGATGTGTTTTTTGAGATTTTTAGAATTTCCTATGAAAAACGATAACTGTCGAAAAAATTTAAATGTCGATTTGAAACTTTTAGGAAACGTTCCTTTTGACGGTCACATAAACCCTATTGAAACTGGGCACGATCGAAGTTTGGAAAGTATTTTTTTTTAATTTTTAAACCTCTTTTGGTCAAAAACAAGGATCCAGAGATGGCTCTAGTGACCAAACGGTTGAAGTTTTTGACACAAACAAAAAAGATTCGGAAAAAGCATTGTCGACAGAAAAAATCTTATAGACCGATATCTTCAAAAAACTGCAAGCAAATTACATTGACCGCCGCTTCTTTAAAAAAAAATTCTGATTTTTTTGCTGTAGCTCGCTAAAAATGATTTTTATTGAAAATTGCCATAAGACAGAATTAAAGAGAAGGTTAAAAGGTACAAAACTGCGTTTCAATTTTGCAGTTAAATGCTATAGAAGAAAAACTACTTGCGTGCAAAGCATTACATGTTTTTTTGGTTTAAATGAGCCCTATCTCTTGAAGTTTTGGGGGGTTTTTTTCTTCCAAAAGTGTATTGACGCCTTGAGGTCCTGCCAAAAATCTAACCCTATAGTATAAAAAATTAAAAAGCTATAATTTTTTTAAATTGAACTTAATTCTAAAGGATACCTTTACTTTCAAGCCGATTATAACTAAAGTTATTTAGTTTTTTCATAAAATAGCAAAGCAGATTCGGAAATTTCAGTCTGTTTTGTAAAACTTTTAAATTTGCTATTTGTACACTGTGTCCCAGATTGCTTGTAATCACAGGGTTTCTCGGAAACCAGCAGAGATATAACTTTGCGGTTTTCGCGATCCTGTGTCACTTTTTCGAGAAACTTTGAATGCCGCAAACAGAATTGTGCCACATCGTTTCGTTCCCGAGATACAGGGTGAAATAGAGATTTTGCGATTTTGGGGGTGGTATCATATTTCGGACACCCTATCAGATAGAGAAAAGGTAAAAACTGCTATGGATAGATATTTTTACGTAGAATCCAGTGTTGTAGTCGCACAAATTTTTAGACAATCCGTTTTTGAGATATAGCCAAAACTTAGTATTTTTTAAATGGGACACCCTGTATTTTTTTATTCCAAAAAATTCGCCTTTTTTTTCTCTTTAAAATGATGTATCACACTATGCACTTTTGACGTAAACTAAACCTTATAAACGCTATATTAAAAGAAAAACGTAAGTTGGCCATGGAAATATGGGTAGATATTAAAAGTGTCCAGAAGCAAAATTAAACAACATAAAAAATTAATAACCATTTTTTTACTATGAAATAAATAAACTTAATAATCTTGATAAACTTAATCACAATACTAAACAAATTCTACATAGGTAACTAGAAAAACTGTTCAAAATGGCCGCCCCCCTCACGAACACATAATTGGCACACAGTGCGAATTCTTCTTAGAGCATTCATCATTATTATAGGTCTATCTTTCAATGATCTAAATGCCTGAATGGTTGCATTTTACAGCTGCTCCATCGTATTGACTGGATTCAGGTAAATTTTGTTTTTTAAGTAAGACCAAACGAAAAAATCTAATATTGAGAGGTCTGGCGACCTAGCAGGCCACCTTACTGGTCCATTTGTACCAATCCAGCGATCGTGAAAATTTTCAAATAGAAATGGCCTTATAATTTGCGCATTGTGGGCAGGAGCACCGTCCTGCTGAAAGTAAATATTGTGCAGATTTGCTAGCGGCAAGTTATCCAATAAATCCGGTAGTATTTGATTTAAAATTGCTAGATATCTATCTGCTGTTAAATTATTATTGTAAATATGGAATGTAATCTTTGTTCCCTTTATAAAGCAAGCGACGCTAAACCCAAACCTTCCTTGCTGCTGACGTTCTCTTGTTAAAAATTGGTTTTCCGTATACCAGTGCCTATTATTATGCCTGTTAAAAATACCACTACAACTTATATAGGCTTCGTCGGACCATATAACCTTGCTACCGAAGTCAGGGTCATTTTGGGTTTTTTGAAGATACCAGTTACAAAAATTTAGACGCCTTTCTGCATCTCCAGGATGCAATTGTTGTACTACATTTACTTTATAAGGCTTATATTTATGTTTTCTTAATATCCTTTGCGTTTGTGATTTTGACACCCCCACTGTTTTCTGAATATGCCTACATGAATTCGCGTGATTGGCCTGAATACTTGCTAATACAACAATCTCATTGTTCTCGTGATTTCGTTTATTATATGTTTTAGTTTTGTGTGGCTGAGGCCTTTCTGGATATCTACGATATAAAAAAAGCTTTTGGAAATAGTCCATAACTCAAAGTGGAATTGAAAAAAATTTTTGAAAGGAGGTTCATAATAATTTAACCGCTTGGTGCTTACCTGTTAAAATATAAATCAGATGCTTGATCACTGTTTTCATGACATTCAATAAAACAAACCATCATATCATACTTATGACTATTTTCAAAATTATTCATTTCTTCTTAATATCTATTAATTTACCTGTTAGAATTATTAGTAACTCGTATGATAAGAGGATAAACACGGCAATATTTGATATATTTAATAAACAAATAGTTTTGATTTTTGTTTCCATGCCATATTTCCATGGCCAACGTACGTTTTTCTTTTAATATTGCGTTTATAAGGCTTAGTTTACGTCAAAAGTGCATAGTGTGATACATCATTTTAAAGAGAAAAAAAGGCAAATTTTTTGGAATCAAAAAATACAGGGTGTCCCATTTAAAAAATACTAAGTTTGAGCTATATCTCAAAAACGGGTTGTCTAAAAAAAATTTAGACTACAGCACTGGACTCTACGTAAAAATATCTATCCATAGCAGTTTTTACCTTTTCTTTATCTGACAGGGTGTCCGAAATATGATACCACCCCCAAAAGCGCAAAATTTCTATTTCACTCTGTATCTCGGGAACGAAATAATCTGGCACAATTCTGTTTGCGGCATTCAAAGTTTCTCGAAAAATTGACAAGAGTCGCGAAAACCGCAAAGTTCTATCTCTGCTGGTTACCGAGAAACCCTGGGATTACAAGCAATCTGGGACACAGTGTACTTAAATACACGAAAATCTGGCTTATATAGTCTACATATATTTGCACATATTTTTCTTACACTAGTAATTAGAAAAACGCCCGGGAGTTACCACAAGGACATATTAAGTGGCCTTGAATTTCAGTAAAATACAGCGTGGTTATATTCGCAGTCAAAAACGAATGAGTATATATTTAGGTAAATTTTATTTAATTCTAGGGCCTCAAAAACGATTTTTTTGGGTATTTTTGACAATGATAAAATGTAAATTATACTTTCTCCAATTTTGTTAAATATCTTTAAGAAAGTTTGCTTCCATTCCCAATTTATGAGTAGTGTCGATATTCGTTTGCTAGAAGTGCTAGTGGATTATGTTTTTTGGATGAATTGGACAAAATGCTGGACAGATGCATTTTACAGTATATGTGTCAGGTTTTTTGACACTTTGGCAGGTTTTCAGTTTACAGACTCAGATTTTCAAAATTTTGTGTGCTTTTATATTAGTGTATTTTTAACGTAGGGAGTTTAACACTAAATACGAATTTCTTTATTGTACTGATCGGATAAGTCGTAAAGAATATAACATAATATTCTATAGGGGCAGTAGGTATATATACAAGACCTTTTCATTCTTTAGAAATTCTGGTTTAAGAGACGTAATTTATTTTCCTAGTAAAACATCTCGATATAAGACATCCATTTGGAGATTTGGGCAATAAATGGAAACTTTTCGCAGCTGTCAATTTTTCATGTCTTTTTTTCTCTACTGGAAGTTTTGTAGGATTGTAAGTATCGATTTGGGGTCTTTGTCACTATTTGATGAGATTTTGTGACACTAGCAAGTGTTCAGTAAACAAGTAAAGCATATAATACTATGTTATATAGAGGCAGTAGTTATATACAATTTTTTTTTCTGTAGAAATTCTGGCTTAAGAGCTGTAATTCTTTTCATAGCGAAAAATTCCAGTAAAGACATCGGTTTAGGAGACTTGGGTAATAAATGGGCGAAATTATATTTTCGCAGTCGTGAATTTTGGTTTTACTGAATCTTTTGAATGATTCAATTTTCATGTAATTTTTAGAGACGTAGTTTAGGAAAAAAAATTGACATCTGTCAAAAAAAAATTGTTTTTCCCTGTAACGTTTGAACTGCTTAAAATTTTTAAATACGGTTTTCACAGTTCAATGTAAATGCTAGAAGCGTAATAACAAAAAAGTATTTTGACATCTATCAAAAAAACGTCTTTTCCGTAAATTCTAAACTACCCAAACATTATTATATTCAGTTTTCAAAGTACCATGTGACTTATTAGCCTAATTTATTAAAAAAAAATTGGCATCAGTTGTCAAAAAAAACTTTTTTCCCCGCAACTTCTAAACTACTCATAATGTTTAAATACCGTTTTTATAGTTCCATGTAACTTTTAGTGGGGTAGTTTAATTTAAAAAAAATTCTGACAGCTGTCAAAAAAACTGTCTTTCTCCCGTAACTTCTAAATACTTAAAATTTTTAAATACGATTTTCACAGTTCCAATTAGCTTTTAGTGGTGTTTTTCCCCGTAACTTTGGAACTGTTTAAATGTTTAAATGCGGTTTTTACGTTTCTATGTAACTTTTTGTGGCGTAATTTGTTAAAAAAATAATTTGAGAGCTGTAAAAAAACTGTTTTTTTTTTCCAGAAATATCAAACTACTTAAAAGTTTTAAATACGGTTTTCACAGATCCATGTAACTTTTTTCACGTAATTTATTTTAGAAAAAACATCTAGTCTTCCTTACTTTTGAAGAGCTAAAATTTTTTTAATGAGACTTACAGTTAGATGTAGCTTAACTTATATAAACTGGGGTAATAAGTCGAAAGTCTTAATTAGATCATAGTCGTTAGCTTATGATCTACACATAGGTTGTTAGTATAAGGCAGCTCTATTGGTAGGAACTTAAGAAATATTTTAACAAATAGCTGGATATTTTAATAGTATTTTTTGAGAAAAAATGGAAGACCATGCTAAAAAATATAGAATATCTTTGACCATTAATTTAACTATTTTTACATCCTTGTACGAAATAATTGTTGTATGAATGCATTCATTCAGTAAACCAAATCCTTATATGCGCAACAGGGAGGGATTAAAATATTTGATGAGATGAAAAAAAGAAATCGTTTTCTGATCAGTGACCAGATAATGGACGAGGGCATTAGAGTGGCCAGTTTTACGTTTTAAGATCGTTAAAATTTTTGCGGTGCCCTAACTACAGGCGACATTTAAAATCGATGGTTTTACTTGAATACGAAAAACATATATTCAACATGACAAAAATAATAGCACTGACATAAGCCAAACTCAAAAATTAAAAGTTAAAACCTTTTTTGATACTTTAGTTTATTAAATATTTTATTTTTGTTAAGTGTATTTTAATGTTTTAAACATGGCCACAGATATACAGGGTGTAATTAATGTATGTTCAAAAATCTGGAAGATAAATTTTATTATTTCATAAAGACAAGAAAGGAGTTCATATAAATAGGAATCCAGAAACGCTTTGTTTTTCATATACAGGGCGTAAATGACTTTTTTATACTTTTACAACCTGTAGAAATTAATTCAACGAAAATCCTGATATATATTTATATACTTCAAGGGGCCATATTGTTTGCCCTTTATGGCAAGGCGATTATGGATGCACAATGGCTCTGTAGTTTTCTGAAATAAGAATGTGCTCAGCAATTTAATTTAAGAAAGAGACCTGAGAAAATACCAAATTTTTTTAATTTATCCTTATCAAAATAATATATATATCATTATTGTCATGGGTTATTAAACGGCTTGTGCAATTTTAGGCGAAACATCGATAAGTAAGTAATTCCATCATAATACGATGGAATCCTAAGAAACTTGATTTCCTAATTGACTGCTGTGCAGTCTTAATTCAATTAATTGTAAAATATTGTTAATATTTAGTAATATGGTTATTATTGTTTTCTTTTTAGGATATATAAATATAGAGGACACACCAGCAGATACATATATTGACATGAGACCCTGGACTAAAGGTATCGTCATAATCAACCGTTTTGTCCTAGGGCGGTATGCAAGAATTGGACCTCAACAATGTCTCTATTTGCCGGCCCCCCTAATTAAGCAAGGACAAAACGAAATTTTGATATTCGAGCATTATGAAGCCTCTAACTTAATAACTTTTAGTACCGATCAAATTTGGGAAAGCCTCTAAATAAATAAGAACAGACTTAACACGTCATTATAAAAGTAACATAAATATAGTAAAAATGAGTGGCTGTTAGTGATAACTGAAAAAGTAATGGAATATTATCTTGGAACAAAACGAAAAATATGTGATTATTGTATAGACACGTTGACAAGTAAATATGGGCTTTAATTTTAATTCTATTTAATATTTAAAACAAGAAAAAAAAACAAAAAAATTGCTTGTTTGCTGAAGAGCTAGTGTGAATAGGGGGATTACAACCAAGGGTCTCATGAGCTTTATATACCCAAGCATTTTAAGTTTTTTTCGATTTTGTATTATAGCATATATTTTATACTATAGCATATGCTGTATAAAGTAGATTAAAAACACAAATTTCTTGGAAAGCTCACTTTTTCCAAAAAAAAAACTGAAAAATTTCACAAATCACATTTTTCACTACTTTCCAATGCAAAAACTCTCTTGGATGAGGCTTTTGACAGAATACAGAAACTAAATTATTCCGCTGTTGCCAAACTCACCTGATTTTCATTTCCTCGTCCAAGAGATTTTATTTATTAAGACGTTAATAATGATTTGATTATTTATTATGAATTTAATGATGGTATTATCAACTAACTTAATTTTGTTGGCGCGCTTTCTTTACAGCAAACCTAACCTAACCTAATCGGCATTTTTATTAATTATAAGTTTTGTTAAAAAAAAACTAAAAAAATATATTTCAAAATCAGTACCGGGCCTGGCAACATCGGAATAGAGTGGGAGGCATAATGAATAAGCTTCAGGCACAGATTAACAACCAATCTTCAGTTCAGGACTAATCACTCGTCATGACTCATTTTTAAAGATGGCTGGAAGTAGTATGATCCTCCAAAATAATATCAAAAATGTGTAAATGTGGGTTTATAAAGCTCACCTTAACCGAAAACGTTTACACACATCCGACACAATGACGTTAACTTAACTTACCTCCAGTGTTGCATCAAAATTAAAAAATAAATAAACATAATGATACACAAGGCATTTCATGGAACGGTGTCGGCAGTGACGTCACTGATGTCTCTAAATCGACCTTTACTTCCCATGTAAAAAATTAAAAGAAATATTGGAAAAATTTAAATCACAAAACCAGGGGGAATGTTTTGTTTGTGCCTTAAAAATCGGTTTACTGCCCGGTGTGTGCGGACTTCCGTGTTATAAACCATATTAACATTAATAACGAGAAATAAAAAAAACTAGAATATGGAAATACTTACTAACATCGATCTGTAACTTTAAATACTTTAACACCTAGGTATATGTATAATTTATAGTTATATTAATTAAAAATTAGAATTATTAATAGTTAAAAAATAGCTCGATGCTGTCTACATACTAGAGATGTTTAATGTTTATCGGTAAATTGAAATATCGCTATTTTTTTGGGATTTTTGCTATTTTGTGTCGATACTCTATTATTAATCCCTGAATTGTAATAAATTAATAATGATACTGATAATAGAAGTTAAATTCCCCCCAGAACCTAACTCAAAATTTTAAATATAAACTATGTTGACCCTTAACAATGTATTCCATTTTATATAATTCATTTTCATTTAAACACAAAATCCCTGAGCTGTGCTAATTGTCAAAATACCCCGCTGCGCATGTTAAATAATTTGTTTATCGGCCTATGTATGGGTGTTTGTTTATAATCACTTACAGGCTGGACGTTCTGTCCGATTTTCGTAATTGGACCATCAAAAGTTTCGTCTGTATTCCACGAATGTTCTTAGCTATGTTCCCGTAATATATGTACAAATATGGCGGCGGCATTGTGAAATGTTTTCCAACATAAAAAAAATAAGTAATATTTTTTAACCCATTATATGTATCAAATTGAAGAGCAACATTCTTGTATAAGTATCAAACTGGATTAGCAGGGTTAATAGTTTGAATGTTCTACTAGAAACTTAAAGAGTTACGTAAACAATTATATGAGACTAGGAGTTTTAGTTATTTCTGAAATAATATTTAATATACAAGTTTGGTTCAGAAACGTATGAATCAATAAGATATTTATTCAAAAACAACCTAATACTTATTTAATTTTAAAAAATTATATATATATTAAAAAAAAAGTTGTTTAAATTTAAATTATACCTTTAGCCAAATTTCAATATTCCGTAATCCTAACGGCTGTTCTTAGAGCAATAGGGAAAGCCCGCCTTAAGGTAAGGGACTCACGTACTCTTAAGCCGCCACTGTGGTATAAAGATTCATGAAAAGTCTAATCCCACAAACCATGATTTTTTTAGCGTCTAAAGCCCTGAGAGTTATAATAATGATGTTCTGCTAACACTCCAGTAAAGCGGCAAATCATTCACTTAAGGCGAGATATATAATCGGTTAATGTTGAGGTCGCTCAGTATTTTTTTCGCCGACTGGAAGCCGGATTATGTTTTAAGAAGCTATATATGTGATTAAATGAAACTTGAAACTCATTGCAGGTAAGCCACCGAGCGGCGTTGCCATAACAACATTTTATGGTTTGTGGAATTTATAAGTGGCAATGATATTTTAAGCATAGTGACATGGCTTCACTTCACCTTGTTTAGGAAATCAGTTTTGATAAAGCAGTTAAATACGCGGGAATTTTGACATTTTCATTTTTTTAAGTTAGGTTATTATTTTTATTTATTTATTACACAAAAATGTTTGCTGATAAAGCTTGTAATTTAATCAAAGAATTATCAAGATGTGAAGAAGTTTTACCTCCTTATAATGTAAATATATCTAGGTATAAGTTAATTTTTCATTACTGTATTATTTCTGTTTTAGACAGACCTTGTTAAAGAAGTGTCCACTGAAATAAAACAGCTTCATGAACAAAACAAAGCTGATGGGTTAGTAAACTATGTTTTTAATGTATTTTTCTATACTAAATAAGGTCCCAGACAATGATTACAGGTTGAGATACTGTACAAAACATTTTTTAATGTTTTTAGCACAGTTGTAGCTAACGAAAGTGGAATAGCAAATCATAACAATGCTCTATACCCTACACTGCGAGTAGGAGTAGCTGCAGTTAAGAGAAACGTACGTTGTTTAATTGCCTATCATTATAATAGAGTAAGGACCTTAAGAACAATGAGATGGGAATTTGGTAGTGTCTTACCCACAGACATTAAATCTAATTTGAGCTCACATGAGATTGAATGGTTTTCAAAGTATTCCAGAAGTTTGGCAAAGTATATGAGATCCATAGGTATACATTCATCGACTTTTTTTTGTTTTATTGCTGTCTTAAATTTTGAGACTGATACTTTAATTTATATTATGAAAATTATTGTTACATAAAAAGTGTAACGTATCGAGTGTAGAAACATTTTATTTTAGGTGAAGATGGTTTAAATTTAGGTTTAGACCTCAGACCACCTAAGGCTCTCTACATCGAAGTAAGATGTTTGGTTGACTATGGCAAGTATGAATTATCAGATGGGACCATTTTATTATTGAAAAAAGATAGCAGGCATTATCTGCCAAGAAGCGAATGTGAAGAATTAATTACTCAGGGTGTTTTTCAGCATATTCTTTAATTGCTTAATATATCTCCCAATGTTTTCTTTTTTCTCAAAATTTTCATAATATAGAATTTATACTACCTGCCATAAGTAATATGATAACAGATCAATTGTAAGGTACATAAAAAGGTTTATCAAGGTTAGGTTTACATATAATTTTGAGAAAAGCAAGGTAGTATTAAATTGTTTATTAAAATTGTGTCCACTTTTTCAAAACTTTAAAACTGTTAAGCATAGAATATTATAAATAAATTAAAAGATAAATACTCTCAAAAATAAATTTTAATCAGGTTACTTCATGTGCATAAACTAGATACAATCATTGTTTTGGTTAAGATATATTATTAAAAGTGTCCTCAACATTGGGTTTGCTTGTACCGAGGGTTATTATAATATGCGCCCAGTATAACTCTTGTTTTTATAGAGAGAAATTACTGGTGTGACCTGAAGGTAATGATAATTGATTAGTTGTCGTTATCAAAACTAAATTATTTTATTTTACAAATACTACCGAAATGGATCAGAAATATTGACAGATATTTTTGAATCAGTAAAAACCTTTAAGGTTACATCCAAAAAGGTATGATATTTGAACAAGTGAAAAGAAATTACTATTGACACACTGGTTAGAACATATTGTATATTGTTAAAATCGGGACATTATAAGAACTACAATAAAAAAAATAAAATACCTACATATTTAAAAAAAAAACAATTTTGTATTTTTCGTCAGATTTGCAATGTTCATTGAAATATTCTGATAAGAAATACAAAAAACTTTTTTACCACTAAAAATAAATGCTAACTCCATACTCCGTACCTTTTACCTTTAGCGAAAGCAATATAGTATTAAATTATTTATAAAAATTGTTTTTCATATTTTTTAATCAGTTTGTTTAATATAATTTTTCTTAATTTGTTTTGGATAGCAAAGTAAAAGCTTGGTGAAAACGTCCTTACTGACGTGATACGAAAGATTTAATGATACATATACAAGCAAAGTATTATTTGTACCTTTGGGAAAAGAAGAATTAATAGTTAAAAGAGGGACAGCTTTAATAAACTATTCATATTACAAAATAATTTTTATTGGTTAATTATAAAACTATTGATTTTACATCATTGTCAAAATTGTGAGCATTTCCAACAATTTTAATATAATCATAAATAAGTTATAAGGCTAGTATCAATTTAGTATTCAAAATATACATTTTCAATCCATTTCTTGTTATTCATAAATTGTTTAAGTATAATCGGATTTTAATTTTTCAGCATTTCTAAGTACTTTGTTTAATCTTTTTCCAATCAGCTTGGGATAGGAATTATTTTTTATTAAAAACTCTTTACTCTGATGAGATACTGCACCTTTTTGAAGTTGATACTGACACATAAGCTTGAGTGGTTCTAGCAATTTTGTTTTGAAAGAGTCATCTTTTTCAAGTATTGCCAGACATTGAGCACCAGTTTCTAAAGTGCTAAGGCAACCATCTGCAGGTTGTGTTCTTATAATGTAATCGCTATTGCTAATGTTCATTAACTTAATTTGTTGCAGTTTGTGCAACATGGGGCTACTGGTGTAAATTGCTTTTGCTTGTGGCCATGTGCCATCTATTATAATAATATTAAATCCATTAACAGGCACTTCTTGTAACACTACACTTGTTATATCGATAGAGTTTGGACTTGGGTAAAGTAACAATGAGTTTGTCTCTTCTAGAATATTAAATAACTCTTTGTGTACTCCAGGAAATCGTTTACCTTTAAAAATAAGGCATCTACCAGGAGCAAGGCCTAATTGTAATATGGGAGCAGTTCTAAGGCACCGTTTTTCTTCAGCAGGGTGTTGTAATAATATTATCCTGCTTTTCGGAAGCAATGGAGGGTTGGGAACTGAACTGCAGTAACAGACTATTTCGGGGCGCCTAAAATATTTATAGGTTAACATTTAACTAATAAGGGAATAATGTTGGCAGGCTTACTTGCATTTATTGCAAACGTCTCGCATTTCTGAAGGTTCTGATGGAAGGCCACATAAATCCAAAAGGGCTTCATTTTCTAAATCCATCATTATTTCAAATTTAAAAAAAAATATCTTTAAAGAAAATAAACAAACATGAAAAATTTTATTTAAGGTTAAAAAAGTAAATGTCACTCTTCTTTTGTACTAATTGTTTTTACGTTATAGTACGGTTTGTGACGTTACTCTTCGTCCGCGGCTTAGTCGGAGCTGAGGCGGCTTTCTCAGATGATTTACAATTTATTCCAGTTTGAAGATCTTATCCGGATGGCGGTTTCGAAACTCCCGCTACACCCCGATTGTTTCAAATCTTTAATCTAACAAGTTAACTTAAGTTTTTCTATCGCATCTTTGCATCAACTGGTGCCTTTTGAAAGTACTACTGGTATCACGAGATGACCTTTTCTTTCATGCTATCTCCTTAACCTTCCTGCTCCCGCCATATAGCGGCCGTTACGCTAATATTCTATGTAGAACTGGGCAGACGAAGAGGATAGATGCATGCTTTTCTAATAGGGTCGTTGGTCGTGCAGACTACACTTAGAGCGCTTGAGGCTCCGTCATCCCACCGAAACAGTGATGCAGAACCGAACACGTGAACCACTTATTTTAAAAACTTCTGCGAGGTGATTCGAAAGACTGTATATGTTATTCTTCCGCTTTCTCTCTACCGTCTAGTTAGTATAGCCTCTTGCCCTTCAGCATTAGCCGGCGGTGTACATTTTCTATAGTCCAATTAAGTTACAACTGTTTTAGCTACTAAGCAATTTATCAACTCAAAACCATATTACTTGAATATCGTCGGGCTCAAAACCTTATCCAAAGCATACAGGTTTTTTTTATTTTAAATATTTTTTCAAATGCATCATTGCTTCCATTGTTTTCGTAAGGCGTACTATACTGGATAATTATTTACTTACACTTACTATCTCCAGTTTTGATGATTTCTCGTACACCAGTAGACTTTCAGCAGCTGATTACGTATCCGAAATCAGATTTTTTTTTCGGCGGTGTTACGTATGTACTGTGTGAGTTTAAAAAATAATGAGCCAATTTTTTTAGGGAAGCCCTTAATTAAAATATTTAATCGTACTCTATACAATTTTAATGATTTTGGGGCGCTAATAATGAATCCAAAATCACATTTTCCAGGCGGCGTTCCGTTTTCGAGAATACGGCATTAAAATTCACGGTCTTACAGTTATACGCACAGTTTTTCATCTTATTTTGTCCTTCCTTCAGTAAGTTTCACAGAAAACCGTTTCAATACACAATTAAAATATAGGAATAGAACAAATTTTCCAATTTATAAAGATATTTCACTCAAAAATTTCTTCAATAAAAATGCTTAACGCTGTTTTATAATTGGCATTTAGTGTCTATTTCTCATTCGAAGAGAAAAGGCAGTAAATATTAGGAGTATAGAATCAATCCCCGCTAAATGTAGTTTAGCATTTCACGTAAATGTAGTTAATATGAATTAAAATTAAAAAAAACTTTTTTTTTTCTGCTATTTTGAGAGGTGTCTTGATGTGTGATTTTTACAAACACTACATAAAATCAACTGTCATCTCCGTGATGTATGTCACAACTCCTCATCCTTAAGGTAGGTTTATACTAATAAAGGTAAGTATACATATATATATATATATATATATATATATATATATATATATATATATATATATATAACCACTGTAGTAAAATAATACTGAATGAAGGAAAAAAGAAGCTGTGTGTATAAGATTCTAAACTTTTAATAACGTTTATCAGATCAGACGGTGATTAACGCCCTAAATCTATTAGTATACCAAACATAGTGGTTTAGCCAGCTGTCAAGCAAGGAGGGGCCAGTCCATGAGGGGGGCGGTAGAATGAATTAAAGCAACGGTAAAGTAATATTTCTTGCCTACATCAAGTTAAATAACGCCTTCTAGCAAAAACAAATGAAAATTTTAAAAAAATGTTTCGCGACGTTGTGGCGCCATAAAAAACAACGTCTAGTACAAATGACGACTAAAGAAAAGTCAACACGCCATTCTTACTGAAAACAAAGCATTGCTTAACGGAAAAGGGAGATAAATTTGCCGAAGAAGGGCGGCAGGAGGAGAGCGATGGTGACAAAGTGCCGCCCCCCTTTTTTAGCTCCCCGTAGTTACGCCACTGACCAAACATCAAATCGGCGTTGGTACACTTAATTTCACACCTACTTACCTTTTTTAATTTTAACAACCGTTGGGAATTTTATTGTTCATAAATATTTAACGTTAAAAGAGTTGAGAATAAAGTAGGGTTGCCAACACTCCCGATTTAGGCTTGCTACCAAATGGTTAAAAAATCCCGCTTTTAGGAGCAGTAAACATTTATTGTTACAGTGAATAAGAAATATTAAGATTAAATCAATTTCGTTCATCTAAAAACCAAAAAAGCTTTGACGAAAACGTACGTACGGGTTATGAGTCCTAGGACTGTATATGTACCTATGGTTATGAGTGTTTCAGCTAGAAACAGTTTACCGATGTTAATTGCATTCAATAATAAAACTAAAACAATTTGTTTTCTTCCTCATGTTGAATAGTTATGAAAGTGAAGATTTTTTTTGCTCTTCAATTTAATTTGGAGGAAGTTGTCGTAATATCACATTTTTCACATAAATCAAGCAAATTCAACATTAAAATTAAGGCTAAAATAAAGAAAAATGAAATTCCTATGTATTTACATGCACCAGACATTGGAAACAGGCCTAGAAATCATCTTCTAGAGCTTCGAACCAAATCGAATAATAAACGTAACCCCACCTAATCTCGAAAATTCGTTGGAAAAATTCCATCCAATCAATTCAAAGCATTCAAGCGTTCCAGCCAATCAGATTCAACCAAGCTTAACTCGGATTGGTCTGATCGATTCTAGAATTTCTATAAGTATAATAATTAATTAAAAATATTTCTAATCAAAATATCTTAAAGAAACTTTGTACAAATGATCGCTATTATATGCGCTTCACGCTCATATAAAAATCTTTTCAATATCACCTTTATTTCTATCCAAAATAAAACGATTAAATTTTTTCAAAATCCAAAAAACTAAATATTCTTCAAAACTTTTAACATCCCCAAAAAGGCCTTATCAAAACACACATTTTAGTAAAAGAATGGTTAAAATCCGTCAAGTAACAAAAGAGAAAATTAGCTTTAAAGTAAAAAATTCAAAAATACGAGTTCGTTAAATTTAAATTTTTCAATTTCAATCTTGAATAAAATTTTTTCTAAACAAGACAGATAAGTGCCGTAAGGACTAGTCGAAAGAGTCCCCTTAGGGCCACCTTGTACCCAAATTTGAAAAGGATATATAAAAAAATAAAGAACTTATGAATAAAAGAAGATAGGCGTCGTGAATGCCACTCCCAGGAAAGGACGCTACGCCTGTAGCGCCTAAACGCGACGTCGGACGTAAAAAAGTCACTAGAACAAAAATGTTCCCAACGATCTAATCTACACAATATCAAATTTTCATAACGGTAGGAGAATTTTTGCGAAGAAAATTTTTCAATTTTTTGGACTTTTGAGTAAACAAAAAATCAAATTAAAGATATCGACACAGGACCTTCACAGAATGAAAGCCCTTATAAAAAGAAACGTTTTATATAATAAAACCTTTTTCGGAAAAACCAACAGAAAACCAGGAAATCGACGTTGGAAGAACAGCACCAGGACCTGGTGAACACTTCCAATATCTCAAGAACGACTGATATCTGAAATCTGATTTTTTATAGGAGTAAATAATTAATAAAGAACAATCGTTTAAAAAAGTTTGAAAGCTATATGAATTTTTTATTTTCAAAAAAATAAAAGTTGTAATAAATTAATAAGACTTGGTCAGAATACGTATAAAGTGATACTATTCTAGGGAAAAATCCCAAACTAGAAAAATTCTCAAAAACAAAGATCCCACGGGACTTCAAAGTTTCGTTCACGGGACTACGCCCAGAATGATCAGGATTG